>OW386288.2:180600899-181200899 GCA_936432065.2 Rutpela maculata | reverse complement strand
GGTGATTTGAACCAACATCAAATTCAATGATCTTAATGCTTACATTTTTCATGGAACACATGGCTACAGTGAAATTATACAGAGTCGGCGGTCTACAAAAATGTTTAGCGCTTCTCAGGCTGATTGATTCACTTGATTCGCTATTTTCTAGAACTGCAATTTAATGGAACAGATCTTTATTGTAGTAGTTGCAACAAAACAATTTCTTGGACACAAAACAAATGTTAATAGACATATTTCCTCACAAAAACATATGAGTGCTAGTGGCTTTTCTGATAATGACAATACCTCCTCTTCAAGTGAGTCTTTATAATAAACTGATCATATTAACCTTGGATATCACAGAATTCCCTATAAAAAGTACAAGGTAAGATATATTGTATCATACTTGCATAAAAATCTTTCCACACTGACAGAACCAACCCACCGAGATAAAATTCCCGAGCTCTGTTTATGAAAGATAAACTGTCCGTCATATTCAATTATTAATATATAATTGCCCCGTTCAAGCTAACAATAAGTCAATATGGCTGCCACATTGAATGGGTTAATATGAACGGCATCACAATTTTCAATTACTATTTGATATAGTCGATAACATTTTGTAAATGCCGTACAGTAATTAAACGGTGAAAATGTTATGGAAAATCTCATCAGCTGTGGAAAATCCTAAAAGTAAAAATGTACGGCATCTATTTTTCTTTATATTTCCATCTTTAAAGAATTCAAAACAGCAATAATTTTAGAAATATTACTCCTTTTATTAATACACAGTGCATTTTGAAAATTTAATTTTCTTTTTAATTCATATTTTCATTTAGTTCCATTAATTATAACGGGTTATAATGTACAACGATAATATTTAGTTACATCATGTCAAAAACTTGGTTGCCGTACAGGAATCTATGATCTTATTGCCAAAAAATGAGATTCAACCTCCAAACGCAGGTAATTGTTTATTTATATTTATAGTCACCATAATTTTTAGATGGCACAATAGTTAAAAATTATTTTATATTTTCGAATTGATGCCGTACATTTTGCAAATATCTTGCACCCTACGGGTCTAGGGAAGGGGTTGCGCCTGGGATTTCTCACCCTGTAACCACCAAATATATACGGCGTTGCTGAATAATGAATCTATGAAAGCATACAAATCTAACTGTATGAATGCCATACATTATTAAATTACCTTATGCCTGGAAAAAATTTCGGAAAATCAAAAATTCTTCTGGCTTCCTGTCCCATTATTTTTGTACGGCAGTAGGTTCTAGGTGATTATTTTTTTATGAACTATCAACATGAGGAATGCCGTACAAGAATATTTTGTCTGAAGAGCACATTTTAGGATAGAAAATTCAATTTACCTGTGTACTCACCTGTGCTGCCCAAAAGTGACGGCATAGTGCCTAAAGTTATGGTTTCATATACCAGCATCATATTGATACTGATAAAATTCATGCTGGGTCACTTGACTCCTTAAAAATTACGATGGGCTGGTAATCTATAAGGTCAAGATTATTTTAACCAATAAAATCTAAAAATTCAAGCACTTAAGCAACTTAAACCCTGATCTACATTGAAAATAATAAATAAATAATAAATGCTTGGCCTCATTTTTGAGAGTAAGCTAACCTGGGAAGCTCATATAGATTGCCTATCCCAAAAACGGTCAAGTTACCTATTAAATAATAGAAAATCTTAATAATTTTATAATTTAGTTAATCAAACTGTCATCTTAATGGTATATTACGGCTCCTTTCCATACCGGAAAGTGTTAAATTTAACAAGTTTCTTACCACAATAGGAGAAGATATAACTTGGACTCTGTAGGCTTACTGAAAAATATTCCATTAAATTCTAAATCTTTATTTTTTGAGCCTTGTCTAGCTACTGTGGTGGAAACAGTAATTTTGTCTTTAAATAGCACTATCTCGCTTGATATTTATAATATTAACAGCAAAATTTTGAAGGAGACAATTGACATTTTAGTTCTGTCTCTTACACAACTGTTTAATGCCCATATTGCTGAAGGTGTTTTCCCTGGCTCGTTTAAGCTGGCCAGAGTAGTCCCTGTTCTCAAAAAGGATGCCTTAAACCTGGTCGACTACTACAGTCCCATCTCCTTTTTTTTTAAAATATTCATTATTAAATGAAAACCCAAGATTTTCTTAATAAAAAATGCAGTTTTTTTTTCAATTAAATAAAAATACTAGAGAATTGTCAAATGTGCAATGCAAGATAGTTATTACCTAATGAAAATCTATATTAAATGTCATTTTCATTGGGTTATGAATTTTATTTCGACAAAAAAGGTGAAACAGAGAAATTACAGTCTCACGTTTTTTTCCTCATCATGCTAAAATAACATTATCAAAGACCGTTTGTTAGAACCGCTTTTCCCATCTCTACTGAGGCATGAGCTGATTTCATGTGCCAAACACTGCAAAACTGGTATCAGAAAACATTATACCACAAGGTATACTGTTCACTGGTATCATGCTCTGATCCTCAATTTAAATGCCAGGACTATTCTATAATTTTACATTCTATGACAAATAAGTACTTACCATCTATACTATCTGAAGTCGGTAATATTGATATAACTTGATCAGGGTTATTGTCTTTGCCCATAGCATATTGTAACGGTCCATCGTAACCTGCATTTAAAAACACAATTTTAACTTATTTAAGTGCACTTAATTGTTATGTACACCTACCATGTAGTTCTCTTCTATTTGCAGAACTATTATTTCTATTTTTTGCAGAATTGCTTCGTATATCAGATGCTTGTATCATTCCAGCTGCAAGTCTCTTTTGTTTCATTTTCTGCTCCATTATTTGTCTCTGTAAATTATTAATGGGAAAATTGATCGTACGATATTTGTGCTGGAGTAGGTAATAACAGAAAATTTAACCAAATTTATAATTACTTACTTGTTGTTCCAACTTTTGTGTTCTTACGTCCATTTCCAACATATTTCTTATAAAATATAATAAAACTTAAAATAATTACTTTTATGCCTGGTGGTGTTATGTAGGATATGAAATAAATCGATTTCCTAAGAACATTAAAAAAACATAGCGGAACTTTAATTTGTTTACGATTCTATTTGCTTTGTGTATTCGATGCGGTTGACAGATGACATAAGAATACAAGCCACATTTTTTCGAACTGTCATTTACACGAAGTGATGGTAAATATTGTTAACATTTGTTGTGGTAACAATGACGTCAAATATGATTTAGCAGTAAAATACATTCGAAGAGATCTGTAATGGTTCTCATGGTAAATTTTATAACCGGTTGCCAATCCGAGAATCAAGGAGGTGAAAAATAAGCAAAGGTATAAAACTGTACTAAGGCGATAATATATTTGTGTTATAGATTCTGCGAAACTTCATTAGCATATTTTCAAAATGGTATTATACGAGGTTTCATACAAGGTATTACACACCAAAAAATAAAACACGGTATTTTTACATCACTAGAGACGACCGTTCTGTCCTGTCTTCAGTGGTAAGAGCAAGAAGTAAAATCAAGTAGAAAAAGCTGTTAATCTTCTTTTAAAAGTATCAGTGCAATAGGAAGAAGTAGAATTCAGCGCGAACTACTACAACCCCGCCTAATTCATATAGAAGAAGAAGAAGAATCAAATGGGAACTACTAACCATACCAAAGTGTTAGAAAAACAGGAAGAAGTAGAATTCTGTGCGAACTACTTTGACAGTGACAAATTCTGATAGAAGAAGAATTAAGTGAGAACTACTAACCACTCCAAAATGTTAGGGAAACAAGAAGTAGAATTCGATGCGAACTATTCGCGAAAATTACCCACCAACAGAAGGCGCTCTTAGAATAGTGAACAACCACGGCCGACTAACTAGAGTCGGCCGTGGGCAGGGTGTATTAAATAGGTGGTCCGACTAAGGCACTTTCCTATGATAATAATGGCTTCATAAGTGCATGCTTCCTATTTAATTTAGTAGATGGCGCGAGCTTTAGCGTCCAACAAAAACCTGTATATAGGTACATGAATTTGCTTTGCTGCATATAGTGTTGCATATATTCACAACTGAACAGCAATTTCAGTTATGTAAAGGAACAAATATTCACCAGTTTCAAATTTATTTGGGTATGGTAAGAAAATAAAATTTATGTAAAATATCCAAATTTATTTACAACAGTACTGGGCGTAATGGGCTGCAATATTATAAGAACAAGATTTACATAATATGTTTACAAATAGTTCCTTTCTCCAAAATTACTGAGCATTCTCTATGCTCCCAACATAAGTTGACTTTAATTGCACATCAGAATGAACACTTTGATAATAATATTTGTACTTGGTCCACCTAAGCAAGCGTTGTAGATTAAATTTTCAGAAAAATATGCTGCAATTCTTCTACAGTGATCGGTTTACTGATTGATGTTAACTTAATATCCTTATGCAAAAAATAACCTCTATTGTAGGACCAAACATGAGACAAAACCCAACCTGAAAATAGAAATTATACAAATTACTTGAAAAACTAAATTATCATTTGGAAACAAATACTATCTAAAAAGCACTTACCGTCTTAAAACATGTTGTAATTAATTTATCAAACTGTTCTGCCTTATGTAAACACTAAGCTTCTACTTTCAATACATTTATGAATACCTCAATTCTTATTTGGTAATTTGACGACACATTCTTCAGACAAAATTTTTTCTAGTAAGTGTAAATACAAACTCTCAGAAATGAGGATAAATTATACTATCGTGAACATCACTCATTTAATAACTTCTTAATTTTCTTAGCGACAACATTTTCTGAAGAACAAGCATCTAATTTGCTTGGAAGTGCACCTTTCTTCAACCTTTTTCTTTAAAACTGCCGCTAAAAGCATAAAATATATTTAAAAAGACGTTTTTATATCTATAGGTTATGTTACAAATATTTATGTAAATTTAAAACTTACAGTGTATATAACAACTCCATTTTCAGACTGTGAAGTAAAATTACTTTTTATACTGCTGGAGCAAAAATGTTTTTCACAAATATGTGGCTTTTTATTTCAAGTAGGTACTTTGTAAACTATCACATTTCTATCTCTTCAGTATTTTTTGGCACTAAGAAAAGTGGGTCTTTATAGTCATAAGCATAAGTACACAAATAGGCATTCCATATTTTCTAACTGTCTTATGAAAATATAGCTGACTTTTTTATATTTAGCACTAGCGTATTGAATGTATTTCTTCCAGGTATTTGATGTCAAATGTCACTGATATTTTGTTTGACTACAAGATTTTTCACTAAAAACGAAAGCCCGGGAATGTATGCAACACTGTATGCACGTATGTACAGAATCTGCAAAATTATCTTTCTATGCAACGAGGTTTAAAGTATAGAGGGGCAATCCCAATACAGTATACGTACGGTTTGTTTGGACATACAATAAACGCTCGAGGGACGCAGTGGGGGTGCATTTGTTGGCCCTAGTTGCCAAGATTTGCAGTGGAGTACTGCTTTGAGGGATACAATTAATGAATGAATATTGTTTTTTATTACCGTTCTATTATTAGATGAGCTCAAATCTATTAGTAAAATTGCTGTAGGAGTAGTAATAAATTATATTATATTTAAAAACGGAGGAAATGCTGCTCTTTATATTTTTAAAATATTCGCAAATTCCATAACGTTCAGTTAAAGTGACGCCCATGCGGACTAGTTGCTTGAATATGTTCTGGCCATGTGCCACGCCTACTTTTCCAGTCTCTCCTTATTATGTCGCTGTTTCTATGCGTAAATAATGACGGACACTATTGCTCCTGCCATCTATTACATTATGTACAAAGTAAGCACTTATGAAGCCACTCAACGGGTCCTTGTCGCACCACCTATTTAATACACCCTGGCCGTGGGACAACAAAGTTTTGAAATATAATTTTGGCATTTGAGACATTAGAAAATCAGTGTAATACAGTGAAAATTGTGTTTGGTAGGATCTATAGCTTCCTAAAGTATTTAAAAAACCGGACAAAAATGCCTAATATAATTTTATTGTTTTGACAGTTGCAGCAAGAAAGTTAACCTTCCAGTAAATGTCAATAGAAAATGGATTTGTTGTTCACTATTATACAAGTTATACTGTCAGAATGTAGATGTCGCCATCTCCGCGATTTCCGAGGATATTACAAACTTGCCACATTCAAAGAGAAGAAAAAAACCGCTGCCCAAGGAATCACTACTTCTTTTTTACAATTAATTATTTTTTATTTATTTGCTTTTATCATGATTAGAGAATATTATTTAGGTATTATGCAAATCACAACTTACACACTTTTTTATTTATTATGAAAATACCTACTTTCTGTATATTGTTGCCCTAATCTGGGCACACTAATATACTAGTTAGGTAAATACTTTAAAACACTTATTATTGGAGAACCATTCAAAACAACTACTCTCCTAGCTAATACTGACGAAGTATTGAATTACATGATAGGATTCTTAGCATTTTAAAGAAAAAAAATATTGAAAATACTTAAATCATTTATTTACATTTAGTCATTCAATATTTTTTTTCTTTAAAATGCTAAGAAAAAAATATTGAAAATACTTAAATCATTTATTTACATTTAGTCATTCAATATTTTTTTTCTTTAAAATGCTAAGAATCCTATCATGTAATTCAATACTTCGTCAGTATTAGCTAGGAGAGTAGTTGTTTTGAATGGTTCTCCAATAATAAGTGTTTTAAAGTATTTACCTAACTAGTATATTAGTGTGCCCAGATTAGGGCAACAATATACAGAAAGTAGGTATTTTCATAATAAATAAAAAAGTGTGTAAGTTGTGATTTGCATAATACCTAAATAATATTCTCGAATCACTACTTCCTCATTCAAATTTTGTATGTGGAAATAATTGTTTATAGAACTTTAATAATATAATATTTGAAATCCTCTACCCCAAAAACCCATAAAACGATATTACATCGGTAGCGGGGTGGTGGTGCTAATAGGGGGTGGATGAAGTAAAAACATATTTTGAGGTTTCTGGTTCTTGTACACACACACTAAATCACAATTTTTTTTCATCCCCTTTAATAATGGGGTGGGGGTAATGGGGGTGGCTAAACTTTTTGTCTGAGGTTTTAATAAAAACTTATTCATCATATATCAACGATCATTTTCCATTAAAAAAATGTAAAATTAGTAATTCTCCTCTGGTTCGGTGGTTTGACAACTCTTTCAGAGAAATGAGGGAGACTGTTAAAACGATTGCCAATTGTACTAGCGATTTCACATTATATAACACTATGAAAAAAGACTATAAATCAAAAATAGTTTAAGCTAAAAAGTAGCTTATGATTCCTTCATTAGCAATTCTGATAACAAGGCACGTAATAGCTGGAATTTAATTAATTTTGAAAGAAATAAACCTAAATCCACTTCACCTGAACATGATATTCCTTTAGATTTCTTTAATTCATTTTACTCCACTATGGCCAAGAAATTTGTTATACCCACATCTAATGTCCAGGCAACAGATCTTTTAAAAAATTTACCTAGATTTAGTTCTTTTTTTTTTTTCTTGAGCCAGTTACTTTGTATGAAGTTTCAGAGGCGATTCATAGTCTAAGTAATTCCAATTGCACCGATATTTATGGAATAAATAGTTGTATTATCAAAGAAACCATTGACAATTTTGGAACCGCTTACACTTTTTATTAATAAATGTTTTAGTGAAGGTCACTTCCCTGATGTGCTTAAGGTTACTAAAGTTTTATCACCCTCAAGAAAGGAGACATTAATGTAATTGATAACTATCATCCCCATATTTGGTAAAATTATTGAAATTATTCTTAAAAGAAGGCTTGTCAAGTATCTAGACACTAATAATATTTTAAATTGTTGTCAATTTGGTTTTCGTAACAAATGCTCTACCACCGATGCTGTTTTTAAAATCGTATCTGACATTGTGAAAGTCCTTGAAGACGGTTAGCATGTAGTTATCAGCTGATTGACTTATCCAAGGCTTTCGACTGCGTCTCGCATGACATACCTGTGGAAAAATTGAGTTTTTACGGTGTTAGAGGTTTACCTTTGAATCTGTTTTCATCTTATCTGAACAACAGACAACAATGTGTCTCTATTAATAACGTTAATTCGCAGTTTCTACCAGTCAAATACGGGGTGTCCCAGGGTTCTGTACTGGGCCTCTACTTTTTATCTTATATGTAAATGATCTTTTTCACTATTTGTCTCCTGTTAAATGCATTGTGTATGCCGATGACACTTCCATGCTAAATTTTAATTATGACATTAACAATGTAAACATCACCTCCGCCGCGTCTATTCAGCAAGCTAAGGTAGTTTAATGTTAAATGAAGACAAAACTCAAAAATTTTTATTTTCCACTAGAAATGCACTGGTAAACGGTGACAGTGTCAAGATACTTGGAGTTCTTGTAGACAACAAACTAAGCTGGTGTAAACACGTGGAAGTACTTTCAAGCAAATTATCCAGTATAATTTTTTTACTACGCAGACTAAAAAATGTTCTGTGTTCCAACACTTTAAAGTCTTGCTATTTCTCCTTATTTCACTCTCACATTATCTATGCAATACTCCTTTGGGGTGGCTCATGCCATGCTACTAAAATTTTTAAATTACAAAAGGGAGCTCTCAGATTAATCAGCAATGCTGGGTGGAGGGATCATTGCCAACCAATTTTTAAAAAACTGGCATACTGCCTGTACCTTCTTTATTTATGTATATTTCGTTATTGGAAATTCACAAAAATAAGGGCAATTTTGTGACCAATTCTGATTTTCATAATTATTCAACCAGATCCGCCCCACAGCTTAGACAACCTCGACATAGACTTGTTAAATATTCAAGAAACTCATTAAACCTTCAGCTATATAATCATTTACCAAGTTCCATAAAAATTCTTAATTTTAATATATTCAAACGTAAGTTAAAAATGCATTTCTTGAATTTCTGTTTTTACTCAGTGGAAGAGTATTTTAACACTGAATTTCCCACTTTATAAAATGTCTGCTACCCTATTTTTATGTTCTTTTGCTCTTTTAATGTATAATGTTTTTTTCTATCTTGTTTGTTGCTTATTATATGATAATTTTATTGATTATTATATTTGTATGTTTATATTTCCATGATTTTTGTTATAATTTTTGACTTGCCAAAAACTTTCTGTAACTTGGTTAAATAAGTTTTCTTTCTTTCTTTGATGTGAGCTACGACGACACAACGCACGATGGTCGATTTTTATTTTCTGAATAATTTTTTTTTGAATTTTTAAAATATTTTACTTAGTTAACCGCCCCCCTGAATACATTCCTGTTTCTGCCACAATTTTCTCCTAACAGGATCCTGCGGTAGACTAATAAACAGTTTATTGGGAGTTTTTACTGTTGTTGGTACATTTGGGCACAATACAGTACTCACAAACAAAACGTTTTGCTTTGGTTTTTCCATCACAAACAGCACCTTTAATCTGCGTGACTGTGGCATTTAAATACAGACTGTTAGGTGTCTAGACAAGCGACTACGTCTCCCTATGCGAGAGGAGTGATTGACGTCACTCAGCTAAAACACGAAAACGCCACGCGTTGATGTTCTTGATTAATTTTAAAGACTCTAGAAAATTCTTTTTTTTTGCAGTTTGCTCTAGAACTAAAAGATCTTTCAGAAAATGTAAAAAAAAATCTTTAAAGCCGAAAAGAGCACTAAATCGTGGCCATAATGGCACTAAACAAAATCCGATCTCAACTTGCTTTGTTTTTAATTTTTTTTTTTTTCGGAAACCAAATCGAAAGGGTGCAAGTGTGATATATCATTGAAATCGGAATTTTTACTGCTTTTCAATGGTTTGATTACAAATTGCAAGTATTCATAAAATAAACAACTTGTTGTGCCAAAACGGCACTCAACGTAATCCAAAACCTTTTCAGATCTTCTGGAGCACTAAAGAAAGCTTCATGCAAAGTTTCATCCAAATCCGTTAAGTAGTTTCGCCGCTATCGTGCTAATACACATACACACACATACATTTCTCAAAAACCACCCTGGGACCTCAAAACGTATTTATTTGATGTTATCTCAATTTTCGATTTTGGACCAATTTGCCAAATGCAAAATGTGCCCATTGGCAGCGAGTTTTTTAAACACTTTTCAAAGCAGCCATATAAAAATTTGTTTTTAGGCCCACTCTAGTGTTCTCATGAGAAATTTGCAAAAAACTTTTCCGATACAATTTTCCATCATAAGGAATTTTTATTGGACCTATTTTTTATTATAATGAAAAATTATTTTTTGATTCACCATAATTCCATACCTTGAGCCTCCCAGATATTATGTCCAAAATTTCCATGTTGAGCCATGTTCGTGAAAAACATTACCCACAGACAGGCAAACTGATAGTGTGCCAATGTGAACATATTTGCTATTTTCGGGATTCAGAACGTTCATTATAATCTGGAATTTGGATTTTCGCACAATGCTATTACTTTATCTAAAGATAAGAATGTAGAAAATGTTGTATTATGCAGCCCATCCTTCTCGGTGGGTACTACGAAGGTTCGAAGGCGTAGAAGGGTCATGGAAGATTTTTTTCAATTATAATACTTATAATAAAAATTAAAAAAAAATTCCCAGATAAACTTAAATAACTTCATTATTCTCTGATAAATCTGCAAATTATTGATTCACTACAGGTTTAAACTGCAAATGTCATTATTCCCAGTTAATAATATAATTATTTACAGTTGAAATTGGGAATTAAAAAAAATTACAGTTTAAACTGGAAATAATTGGGGAATAATAGCATTTACAGTTTAAACTAGGAGTAAATCAATAGCTTACAGATTTAATAGGGAATAGTCAAATTATTCACAAGTTTATCCGGGAATAATTGAAAATCTTCCATGGCCCTTCTACGCCTTCATGGCATTGTCCTCTTCATTATTCAGTCTACAGAAGACACACCGTATGCATGGGAATGTGATTTTTTTATCTCAATTAGTATGATGAAATAAGTTGACAGGAAAAAAAAAATATTTATTTCATTTTAAGTAAAATTAAGTACAGGGCACTATAATAATGGTTAGTTATATATCTGAGAAAGTCACGTCTAGTGATCGCTCCAGTCCGGGTATTTGAGCATAATCATTGGGCAAAGGGGAGAATTATCGGCATCTGGTTTTAAACTAGGTGCTGCATTCTGTGCCTTCATATTTGGAGCTTTGGACGGAGGACCCCGATCAATAGACGCAGCTTGATATAATCTCAAGCAAATATGTAGCAATCTTAAAAAATTATTCTATAACCAAAAAATATTTATCACAGAATAACTAATCGACCTAATACATAGGTTGAGTTAAAAATGCACCTTTATCAGCTCAAACTAAAGAGGTATTTACCAATTTTCCATATTTTCTTATAGATGTATTTAGAATCAAAATACCAACATAACTGGGATATCAAAGAATTTCTTTTAAGTGATATTTATTAACGCAACTTCCAATAAAACATGGAGAATATGATAAAATTTTTGTTTAACCCTTTTAGGGCGGGGTATGTTTAAGCCTAGTAATTTGCCTGGGAGGGTGCAGTCACAGCAGAGATGGGCAAATTACTCATTTAAACTACTTCAAGTACTTGATACTTGAAGTGGTTTAAATGAGTACTTTGCCCATTTCCGAGTCACAGCTTGCCGATTTATCTGCTCCCCATTCTGTATCGGTGTTTAATATGGTTATTAAGAAAAATTACTTTTTTAATATACAGGGTGTTATTAAAAAGTATGTCAATCACTTAACTACAGATTCAGCACCTTAAAAAAAGTTGATTGAACCTAATTTACCTCTATCCAAAATCACACCCCCATGAAGATACAGCCCTCTAAAGTTTGAAATAAAAAAACATATTCTTTAAATATTGTACAAATCGCTACAGATATTTCTTTCAATACTGGTACGCTGTAACATGTCAGAGGGTAACAGTTTAAAGTAAAAATATTTTAAAATAAGTTTTAGAAATGGCTGATTTAGGGTTAAACAACACTTCCTCCTATCCCCTCTTTAAGTGGTACGCCAATGATTCTTTTGGTATATTCTATTCTATAGAAAATTTAATTCTACAACTTTTTTCCATCTTGTCCCAGGCAGCAAGGTGCCGTCATTATGAGGTCGTTTTTTCGGCATTAATTACGTCAATTTCACCTTCAGCATGACGTGAAAAAGACGGCACAATGTCACAGCCCAATGACGTCATATATATAACGCCAATATGACGTATTGGTAATCAGTGAATTTTGCGAAGAGGGATGCAAACCTCTCATTATAATATTTTTCCACAATTATTAATAAATTTTTTGACGAAAAAAAAAACCGGAATGTGCAGGGATCGAACCGCGAACCTTTTGCCTCGCAACCTAACACTTAACTCACTGAACCATTCAACATCTTTGTTTAAATATGTTTAAAAAGCTGTATACCTAGTTAGAAATAGTAAAACAAAATTATTATTACTATGTGGCAAAAATTGAACTAGTCACTAAATACTTCTATTTATTTTTATTTTATAATGATTTATTTCACGTCATTTTAATGACGTCAAAATAATGACCTAAAAGAAACGTGAATTTGACGCCTTCATGATGACGTCAGAAGTACGTATTAAATATCACGTCTTTGGTACGTCATTTATTAATGACGTCAAAATAATGACCTAAAATAAACGTGTATTTGACGTCTTCATGATGACGTCAGAAGTACGTCATAAATATCACGTCTCTGGTACGTCATTTATTGGGACAATGACGTCGGCGACGAAAAATCACCTTTAAAAGACGTCATAATGATGTCACCTTGCTACCTGGGATGTTTTTTTCGTTTAAGTGATCATTTTTAAATGAAACTTAGAATAGGTACTAAAAACATTGTCATGTGTTTGAAAGGGTAAAATGCTGAAAACTGGAAAAAATAATGAATTTTTTAATTTTATGTTTTTGTTTTGTGTTTAATTTTATTTTGGTTTTTACTCATACTAGGTACATATAGAACTGAAATTAAGAAGTGATTGATAAAATAAATGATTTTTCTAGAGTTTTTAACATTTCATCCTTTAAAACACATATGACAATGTTTTTAGTATTCTAAGTTTCATTTAAAAATGATCACTTAAACGAAAAAAACACAAGATGCAAAAAAGTTGTAGAATTAAATTTTCTATAAAATACAATATACCAAAAAAGTCATAGGCATACCACTTGAAAAGGAGGTAGGGGTGAAGGGAAGGAAGAACCATTTCTAAAACTTTATTTTAAAATATTTTTATTTTAAACTGTTACCCTCTGACATATATTACAGCACCAGTATTGAAAAAAATATCTGTAGCCATTTGTACAATATTTAAAGAATATGTTTTTTTTTATTTCCTACTTTAGAGAGATGTATCTTCATAGAAGTGCGATTCTGGATAGAGGTGAGTTAGGTTCAATCAACTTTTTTTAAGGTGCTGAATTTGTGGTTAAGTGATTGACATACTTTTTAATAACACCCTGTATAGTATTAACATTTTTACTTAAAACAATTTTTTTGATAAAATAGATATATTTGTTTCACTAATTTATTTATCTATATTATTTTATTCTGTCAATCAGTCGCAAAAATTTCTCAACTAGGTTGTGAAAGGAACTGTTATAAACAGACAAATCTCTCCAGCTGTAGAGTTTTTCACGCCTTATTGAAACACAGTGGCCCTGGTGACCACATGCAGTGGCTGATCAAGTCATGTTCCTTCTCGAAGTGTAGCTCTATGTTGTGTGTAAATATCCGCTTCCTGTGTATCAGCCATGATAGATTCGCATCCCGCTGCGAAAGGGTTAAAGGAAATATTTTCTTATTTAGTTTTGAAAGTTATGGGTTATACAGTGACAACTGTAAACTAAACATTTGTCCAATTCAACTTGATATTCACGGTCAGATAAACCAATCAACTTGTCTAATAATCCAGTAAATAAGCTGGAAAAAAGTGTAAAAGTGGTGGCTCAGCACTGATTTGAAAAATTCCTTTTTTCACGTGTTCCCTGGACCCCCAGGAACATTCATCAGCATTGCCTTCGAAAATGAGAAAGTTGCCCCAAAAAGTAGTTTATAAAATTAATATTTTGCCTGGGAAATGGGTTTTAGGGGTTTTTTTGGGTCGCTGATCACGAATCTAAATTGAGGAATTGCATATTCCAGTATGGAATTCGTGCCATTTTTTATGAAAATTCCACTTTTCGGGCGGAAATTTAAATATAAATATTGTGCTGCGGAAGTGTGCTCTAGGAGGTTCTTTGGGTCGCTGATCATGATTCCAAGGTCCAAATTGAGCAATTCCATATTCCAGACTGGAATACGTGCCAGGGAAAATTCCATTTTTTTAAGAAAAAAATTGAAATATTAACATTTTTCCACGAAAATGTGCTCTAGGAGGTTTTTTTGGTCACTGATCATGATTTTGAGGTCCAGACTGGAAAATTCCGTTTTTTCAGAAAAAATTTAGATATTAACATTTTTCCATGAAAATATCAGATTAACAGGAACAGGATGACACTGAAGAAGAACCAATTAATCTTGAATGAATCCTGAACCAGTTCTTGAATATGATTCAGGTTATGATTGATGTAAATGGGTAAACTGTATAAAAAAATAATGATAAATTAATAACTATTAAAATGTTATCCTTTAATCACTTACCTCACTTGAAAGAAGAAAAAATTTGCATGCATTCCTGCAGTGTTTATAAAATTGAAAGGCTCGTAATATTCATATTACATAACTTTTTTTCTTCAAAGTAAAATTGACTTGAAAAATTATTTTGAAATACTCGTAATATTCATACATAATTTTTGTCTTCAAAGTGAAATTCGACATGAAAAATGGCACAAATTCCAGTACAGAATATGGAATTCTTGAATTTGGACCTCAAAATCATGATCAGCGACCCAAAAACCCCCCTAGAGCACACTTCCGCGGCACAACATTCATATTTAAATTTACACCCGAAAAAGTGGATTCTCATTGAAAAATGGCACGAATTCCATACTGGAATATGAAATTCCTCAATTTGGACCTTGAATTCGTGATCAGCGACCCAAAAAATCTCCTAGAGCCCATTTCTGAGGCAAAATATTAATTTTATACATTTTTTTGACAGCTACTTTTTGGGGCATTTTGGGGGGGTGGAACCCCCCCAACCCTCCCTAACTTTCTCATTTTCGGGGGTAATGATGAATGTTCCTGGGGTCTAGGGAACACGTGAAAAAAGGAATTTTTCAAATAAGTGCTGTTCCACCACTTTTCCACATTTTCCGGCTTAATTACTGGACTATAAAACTATACATAGAAAGTCACACATGAGGACCAAATGCTTGAGAGCCTAAAACTCAGCCTTATAGAGTTCATCCACATCTGTTAACATTGATTTAATCACTGTTCTCGTAATCTCCAATATTTGACTGATGACTTACCATTCATATTGAAAAATAAATATTTGGGGTATAAGTCTGAAATATCAATAAATTAGTATTAAGTATAGAAATTTTGATTCTATATTGGCAAATACTGAAAACTGGTAATTATTTCCTCTTAAAGAAACATTACTAGGTACTTAGTTAAAAAAACTTTTTGTATACAAACTTTAGTTTGTATGTGGGTTATACTTATCACCTAGTTAAGTATGAAAAAAATGTGATGTGAAAGTTAGTGGTGTTAAACACCTTAAAACACTGATATAGGCCATTAATACACTTTAACATATTAATTTTGTCATGATTTTGTATAATAACAGTAATAATATACAAACAGGGAAGATAACTAAGATATGCTGTACAAATATAAAAAAAAACTATGCACAAGTATAAACATACTAATAAAAACTTTGATACAAGAAGCTGTGGCTGTCATTTTTTAATGACTTCTAATCTGAATTGAATATAATAAATAATCGATTGTTTTCAGTTGTGAAAGTGAGATACGGCTACATAATACGCAAGTAAAAGCGTGAAGTGTGATATATTTTTTACATGTTTACGAGTATTTTATTTTTTTATAAAGGTGTAAAATTATTACATAAAATATCGAATACTCTTATGCCGAGAGTGATTTTCTTATATTAATCACTCACTACGTTTACATTAGATTAAATAGGCACTTTTTTCATTATTTAAAAATAAAAAAAAACTTGTTACAAAAAATGTGTATAAACGTGGTGGAACAAACAATCAAAAACTTTATAAAAAAAATCATTCGACAACCTTCTATAAGGTTTTGAGATATAACAGTACATTTTATATTTACTTTAAGGATATAAGTTGGTTGCACAGCACACCTTTAACGAAAAAATCATGAGTCAATTCATAATACCAAAACTGTTTACATAATATATGTAATATAACTCTCTATAATTATATAAAAATCTCTAAAACAATATAATAAACATAAACATTACAAACATTCGCATACTGAGACTCAACTTGACGTCCTCAACAATTGTTTATTCGATAATCTCAATTTTCCATAAAGTCCCTCTGGATAAATCTTCTACATTCCCGATTCTGCAATTCCTTCATCATCTAAACAATTCGAAACATTAGAAAAGATAAAAACACTTCTTCATAAAGAGTTAATAGAGTTAATAGTTATGACAAGAAAAAAATAGCTTCTTAAAAAATTTATATACAGTGCTTCTATTTTAAAACTAGCCATCTAGATCATATTTGAATATGAGACTGATACGATTTTGAGAAAAAACACGTTGGTTTAATTTTTGCGGAAGTAGCGCATTGAATTTTATATTCAAAACATGCTCCATTTTTACCAAGCGAACAAAGACGATTTTCAAAAAACCAAGCAGTGTTAAATCCTCCAATACCCAGAAAATTGGTTATCCAACGAGTGTCCACAGGAACAGTACAATGAAGAGGTTTGTTCTTGGAATTGCATTATGACCGTGTTTTCTTCTTCATTGAACTGGTTTTATAGCAACTGGGTGTAAAGAAATAAGCGCAACTTATCTTAGATAAAGAATACCACTGTTAGTATCTGGTAACAAGTAGACTAAATAGAGGTTTGCAAGATGTGCTTTACACATAGCGGTTTTTTAGATTCCTTATATTTTCTTGAAAATTAAAATTTTTGGTAACATACAATCCAAGAAACTTTATCTGAGTTTTGTTTTCCAGAAAGTGATTTCCAAGGGAAAGTTCGTCCAAGTTGCAACCAAAGGCTATTACATTAGTTTTAGCACTATTTTTCTTACTAAAGAGACATTGGAACAAATTTAAACATCTTCAAGTTTTATTATGCCACAAAATGGTAGTGTAGTTGGCAAAAATCTTAAAACTTCCCAATATATTTATGTCATTCATATACTGCAAAATGAGAACTGGGCCAAGAACAAATGTTTGTGGAACTCCACAACTTATCTTAGTTTTATAGTTTTATTTCCCCAAAGATTTTATCATTTGAGTGTGATCTTTAAGGTCAGTAGTGGCGTACATAGCTTTTTTCTTTGTCCAGGTCTCATAATTGATGTAAAAAAAAAATATATAGTGGGGGACACAAAATAAAAGTTAGGACCTTTATTTCGTATTTTAGTTCCACCACTGTTTAAGGTAGGATTCAATCCAGGTACCTCTGTATATGTTTTAGAGATATGCCATAGTGAGATCAGATGACGAAAAGTCGACTTTCTTTTTGCATTTAAAAGATTCTATTCCGCTATTTCTTAAGATATCTAAAAAAGCTATTAGCGAAGGTCAAATATAACACTCATCGACTCAATTGCAGTCATCAAAAGAATTTTTATGGACTTGAAAATGTGGTTTAGGATTGAAGAGGTGGAACATGAAATTCAATTAACATTAGTTTCGAATTTGATGTGTTTTTTCTTAAAATCGTGTTTCTACTTTAGATCCATATTACAAGTACTGATATAAAAACACTGTATTTCCTGCAATAATTTAATTAGTATACAAAAAAGTTAATATTCCTAACGACATACACCAGGTGATCACAAAACAGAGAAACACTCTACTGTTTTCTAGGTTATTTGATTATTTTTAATTCACAATGTAATGTGCAATATCTCATTTTGCATATTTATATGGGGGTTATTGAGTTTGTTATTTTTAAATTTCTGTATTCTACACCTACAAATTATCTTCATCAAATATTAAAAGCAGGCAGCAGGCAACAATTCATCAAGTAATATAAGTAGTTGAAAATATGGTCAGGAAATTCAAAATCAAACAGACGGGATATGATAGGATCTTCCAAATTTCAAATTATTTTTATTATATTAATAAATTATTAGTTAGAAGCTTAGAAATGGGTTGAGAAATAAGTGAGTGTATTTAGCAATAAAAATTAACGTACTTGCTTTGTATACTTGGAAATATCTGGATCCTAAGCACTGAACTCTACTATTATAAATGGAAGGCCAATATAGGTATATGCGCGTGAACAAAATACGGCAATTACGCCACAGAATAAAACTCAAAATATAAAGCCACGCGTCGACGCAGTAGAGAAATTGATGTCTGAGCATGAACCAAATGACTGTCTACGGAAGTTATGCGCTGACGCGATTCTGTGCTTTATTCGTTTCTCATAGATTCCGTAGCATAAGTCTTGGATTAGATGTAATTGCCAGAGTCGGTGTCACTCATTTCATTCTTTGTTTATTTCTGCCATTTATGTAAAGTTGTTATAAATTGATTATTTTGTGACTGTTATAAACAGTTAATTGAGACAACATGGTGCAATCTTGTATGGTACTGTGTTGCAAGAATCGTTGCAAAATCCCGTGTTTTAAACAGTTGCAGTAACAATAAGACCGGCTCTGGCGTATTTTTAGTGCGATTGCGCTCCGCTTTAAGGTCGCCATACTTGCGCGAGCTTCAATTTCACGTAAAAATTGGTATAGATATTGACCTTCCATTTATATAGTAGAGTTCAGTGATCCTAAGATGCAAAAAAAATCAGGACGAAAATGCTTAATTTCTATTTTTTTATGAAATTTATAGTGGAAAATTCAATAGTTCATTTGTTCAATTCATGGATTACATAGCTGCATTTCTGATTAGGGAATATGGATACTTCCAAGCATCTTTTTGATACTGTTAGCGTGTGCATTAGTAAAAGAATGAACATTTAGAGTAAACTGAAAAAACATGTGATGATGCAGACAATCTTTTAAAAACATTCAGTATCAAAAAGTGTGTTATAATGGTTTGCTAATGTATAATAATAATAAAAGCCCCAATCCTAAAGCAAAGATCTGGATACACAGTGAGAATGTGAGAAAAAGCAAGAATGCAAAAATTTGAAAGCTTAGGTTACATATATGTATAAGAGTTGAAAAGTTTTGCATATTGTGATTTTTCAATAGAATTGTAATTTATTCTAATAAAAGTAAATAAATAATTTACTGAAATTATTTCTCTGAATTTTTCTCAGTACATCACTTTGAAAAATATCTATTAACATCAGTAATAATTATTTTTGGCTGCAGCTATTTTAATAAATATCTCTATTTTCTCTACAGGCTTTATTTAAAAAAATCTATTGCTCAAGATATCTAAACTTAAAACGGCAGCAATATCATTTTTCGAACTTCTTTTTTGTTACACTTTGTATTAAAATGTGGGCAAGGGTCTCTAAAAAAAAATGCATAGTATGCAAAACTTTTCAACCAATGCGTATGATGTAAAAATGTGACATTAGTTGGTTATTTTAGCTCAAAATTTCGTAATTAGTTAAAAAAATTCTTACAAGCTGGACATTTGCTACATATCTAGTATTTGGTCACTCAGTTAACATATTATAATCTTCTACACTTATCTCGGAAACTATCCAGTTATCAAACAATATTTCAAATAAAAAAACGTTGCCGTAATATTATTTTCATATTTTTATCTTTAGGGCGGGTACTTTCACTTAATTATAAATAGTCTATCCGGTGAGTAACTATCTGACAGATAAGATAACCGGAGCTTGCTATCTGCAGGATAACTTGCATGTGTATTTTCATTCAAAATATACCCTCGGTTAACTATCCGATAGATATGACTTTAGATACTTCTCAAAATACTTGCTAACTTAAGACACTGTAAAGTAAGAAAGTTTTATGCTTCAAATAAATATAGAAAAGATCCCCCTACTGTGGTTTTTTGCCGGTTTTGACATCTATGTCATTTTCATGTTTATCATATCATTTGAAATAGTTGTGCATTATATAACTAACAACCTGAAATTTCAAGTTTTTTAGGTTGATTTTCATTTTTAATGTTTGTATTGCATTTTTAACTTGTAGTCATATACTGGCTCCAAGCAATCATTGAAAAATCCACTCAAATCATTTTTCAATATTCATAATTAAAAAAATAAATAGGTTAGATTTCTAACCTACAAAAATAATAGTCTTATTTTGTTACGACAAAGTGTTTAAAATATGCATATTACAATATAGATAGATAGATAACTAGTGGTCTATGATATTATTTTCTAAATGCTTTTTTATTAAATATGATCATTTATATATAATTAGAAATTTAAAGTTAAAACAAACCAAATTTTTAAAAAGTTGGGCTAGAAGATAAAATAGCAATTCTGTCAGTAACAGTAAAACCGCGTGGGCGTGGCTATTTTTATTCATTAGATAAAACAGCTATCTGAAGGTTTAGATGCCGAATAGATTATCCTAGGGATAAGGCAAATTTATCTGGTGAATATCACTATTTATAGGTGAAAATACCGATTTTTTTTTTGCTTATCTCTGGGATAAACCTTATTCTGCAGATTAAATATCACTATCTATAGATGAAAGTACCGGGCCTTAGGGTTCTTTAATAAAACTATTAGATGGCGGACGTAACCCCACTTTATTTTTCACAAACTTTTCCTATGTTAGTTTGGTGACCAAATACTACACGGATACACCAAATTCCTTGATTGTAAAAGTTTTTTTACCAAATTTTCATAAAACGACTATACTATACTATCACTGCAAAGCATTGTGAAAATTGCTTGAAGGTTACTTTGTGATTTGTTGTTATGTTTAGAGTTACGAGCAATGTGAATGCAGAAGCTGTACAGCAATATATTCTTCTTTTGTTTTCTATTCCACCTTCCAAAAAATAGCTAATTCCTTTTAAATTAAAAGTACAGACAGCTGTTATAGTTCTCTGTACATGCACAATTACTTTAAAAAAACATACACTTCATTTAATCATAGTTAGATAACATATTGATAAAAAAAAATTGATGGATTTTTAGAACATGCAGAAAGCATATTTTTAACTATTGAAATTTAGTATATTTTAATTTGAGTGTAAAGTTATGGTTTAAAAATTAGTTTCCAGGCTGAAAAAAAAACAACTGAAATGAAGAATAGAAAACTATTGTGAAAAACGTAATGTAAAAAATTATTTCTAGAAATCTTCCAGGCATTCGCATTGCTCATAAAGGCAAAAATTAATGAATTCTGGGTAATATTCGTGTTGAGAAAAATTTGTTGCACCGTATGTTGTATACCTAATGTTAGTACTAATGTAATTTTAAACAAGCTTTAACCAAGGCTGCGGTGCATGCTAAGTATAAGAGAACAGTTACCCAATAAACTACCTTTCTTTCTCCCCTAAACTGGCATTAACTGCTGCACCTCCTACACCTTTGCCTGAACCACATAACAGCTTTTTACATCGACTAAATAACTGAGAAACCATTTCTGCATACAAAAAATGAGTTTTACAGGGTTAAGGAAAGTTATTATTTTATTTACAATAGCGATACGTATGCAGTGTTCCATCTATTCATTATTCTAATAACGTGTGAGTATTTATCAGTTACTACAACCTTGGTAAAAGGGAATGACTTACTACAATGTACAGTTTTACTGGTATTAGTGAAAACTACAAGCTGTAATACTTCAATTACCAGACACTAAAGGAATGATCAGGCAAATATTTAACTGATTTTTAGCCAGTAAATGATATAAATAAAATTGAATGAATAAAAAATACGAATTTTGAAGTGTAGATTTAAAATTGCTATTGGTGGCGCCCAAAAATATACGCTACTATAGACAACTTTATAAAAAATATATATATACAATTTTTTTAAAACAAACCTTTATCAAAAATGCACAAAAAAATAATTTTTTCAGCTATCACGCTATTATCCGGCTTGTATGACTAAAAATAAACTCATGTCACTTGCCTAACAAACTTGAAAAATCTGGAGCTGGAGAACGAATCTTCAATGTATTAATTTGTATTTGCAAAACAGACAACAGAAAACATCAATAACAATAAATGGGAACAAGCATGAATGTGATATGTTAAATATTAATTATTGAGTTCCGGGGCGAGCATAGAGGCGACTTCAATATGAATATCAGTCGATATTCAGTTGAAACAATGTCGAGCGCGGTTAGTACTTGGATGGATGACCCACCTATCTTGGGAAATACAGCGTTCTCGTCCCACCTTCTAGCGGCTTGTATATCAGTGTATACGCGGAAGTTACGTAATTTCAGACGAGGATTACGTAGTGGATATACCATCCTTCGGAGGGGATGTAAAGCAGGCGGTCTCTTGTCTATTAAATGTTAGGCAAATAAAAGATCCCTACTCTTCTTAAGGGAAGAGGTTCGGCAAAAGTTCCAGGTTGGGGGTAACTCGTCTCCTGGCGTCGATGATATGCCCTGGTAGCGGAAATGGGCCGACGTTAAACAGTTAAAAAAATAAATAAATAAAAATTAAAAAAAAAAATTATTGAGTTCCTCAAGGAAGTGTCCTACGACCACTCTTTTCTATAATGTTTATAAATGATCTGATGAATATCATAGAAGAATATATCAAATCAATAATCAATCATTAACTATGCAGATGATACAAACCTTTTAATACAGGATCACACGCTTGAGGAAGTTGTGATCCGTTATTTTTTTGTGCATTTTTGATGTATGCCCGCTTTTAAAAAGTTTTCTTACGCATTTTCATTAAATGCTTTTTAATCTTTTTTTTGATAGATTAGTGCATCCATTCAAGACTTATCCTTGTTACATTCACCAGAACTTATTACCTGTTCATTGTAACCGTCAAATTTGAAATTTGCAAATTTGCGCTATCTATTAAGAAGTACTATATACAAAGGCATAGAATTTACTAGTTACGTTACATGTCCATCATAACATTCAAATTTTAAACTCGCCATGTGACAGCGTCATCTGTTAAGGAGTAGTATATACAACAAACATACAGTTCTCTTAGGTTCAATCTTCCATCCAACTCGAAGTGATTTTGCTATTACCGAAGACGTTGATCTAATTGAAATTCTAACATACAATTTAATTTTTTTTCTGTACAATTTACTGACCTGAAATTTGTCTTGAAGATTCCCTTCCTAAACAAAATTTTATCATTTGGTTACTCTCAACCAACCTACTGATGCATGATGCGATAAAATATAAATAAATGGTGCACTGTATATCAAGAAAGGTAAAGCGATTTCAAAAATATTCAACAAACCTACCTTCAAAACCTTGGTTTTCGTGAATTTCTCTTGGCGACCCACTCAGTTCTTTTCCTTCCAACACTGCCAACAGGCACTGATGAATGCAAATGTATTGTTGTTCGGTTTGCACCATCCAAACACGTTCTTTCCTCATGGCATAAACAATCCCAAATATGTCGACGTAGTCACATACTAATATTTGCTGTAAGATTCGATCTAGGCATATAAAAGTTCCCGATCTACCAACACCAGCACTGAAGAAAACACAATATAATTTTAGCTTCCCAAACTACGTCATATGTTTAGAGCAATTTATATCAATCAAGTTTAAACCAAAATCAGTTTGATCTAAATTCAAGTTACCATTGTTACAGCTGTAACCTTGGATTTTGATCTTCGATCAAGTTTCTAACTAATTACAGCTACTCCTCACACCCGGCGAGGATAGTGAGTGTTAAAATCAAAATGAAAATGATTTACTATTGTTGTTATTACTAGTACTAACCTACAATGGACTACTATGGGCCTTTGATCTGACGGCACTCTTTCTCTAAATGCTCTTACAAATCTGACCAAAGTATGAGGTGGATTTGGAACCCCAAAATCTGGCCAGGTAGTGAAGTGGAAGTGGCGTATCACCCTTTGTTGTTCACCCTAAAAATAAAACATATTTCTATCTGATTTTTGGTAGCTAGAGTAAAAGCAAGTAATGTTGAAACCTATGCAAAAATGGCCAATGTTTTGCACAAGTATCTGACAAGTTGCTTCTTTGCACATGTCTGTTGAAACATAACTTCACAAAAATTTTGACAGTTTTGTAAGTGGTGCCTCTCTGAGATATCACAATAAGGCTATCTTAAATATATTTATACCTATTTCCAATCTGATATCTATTGTAGTTTTGATTTTATAATAAAAAATATGTTGAAAAAATTGAAATTCAGCACTCAGAAAACTGATCATATTAGGACATATTTGTTAAGCAAACTCCACTTATTTCCTTATGTATTACCTGCCCTTAGAAGTGTTGACACATTTTTTTGAAACAACTTGTATACTAGTTAGTCGACCTGCCAATGGTTTTAAGCTATACTCCCAAGGAACAATTTAAAAGTCATTTGGACTTGAGGAGGTTTTAAGAAAGGTTTGTCAGGGTTAGGAAATAGTCATGTGCTTTATTGATGTTGTAGTTAAGGCCTTTTAGGCTTCAAGTATACTTGCTCTTAATAGTAAGTTTTAAAGCATTCTGTAAGACCTAATTATAAAGCTAATTTGCTTCTACGATAAAATGTATTTGTAATGGATTTATCATAACCTACATAAAACTCTCCACAAAGCTAATTAGTTTTATGAACGTCTTAAATTCCATTTAGATTTATAAAGGCTTTAAATTATTCTTTATGGTTTTAACATATTTGTAATAAATGTATTTTAAAACCTTTTTAAAACTAGACATTTTCAATGCCTATTAGTACTTATTAAAGGCCGTTACAAAACTAGACTCTTAAAACATCCTTGATAAATGTTGTGATAAATGTTATGAAGAAAAAAAGGCCTCTATAAATCTAAAAAGGAAATTTTAATTCCATAAAACACTTTCCAAAACCTCAATAAAACATTTATTATAAAAATAATAAACAATATGTCTGCCTGAAGTGTCGTTGATGCATGTGTGTGTGTGTGTGTGTGTGTGTGTGTGTGTGTGTTGGTTTCACTATATTTGTGGTAACATGTGTGTGAAATAGCCTGTACTCTGGCACCATACGGAATTATGGTAACAAACACACGTTACCAGAATTTCTAAACTCCATAGCTAAATTAATATCTGCAATTTTTAAGCATAATCCATGTAAAATTGCTGTAAAGTATCATTAGAACTTCTTCCAATGTCGATTTCTGTCGTATATTTTATTTCTCATAGCTTATATAGTAAACTATGAATGGTACCACAACTGAGTATTATGCATGCACTTCACACACGCCAAATTGTGGAATCGTGGGCGTGGCACTAAGGTGGCGCCCCCTACAACGAAAATGCGGTGTTGCATTTTAGAATATTACGTTATGAGAGTATTGTTCGTGCGAGATACTATCTCTTTATGCGAGGTATCCTGTATTGTTCAGAGTCTCGATGTTTAAGTATGTGGAATTGGGTCCAGCGGCTTATTGGACCATTCATTCACATGAATGTTGCTTATGACTAGAAATGCTCAATAAAATATATAATAAACCTATATCCCCTATATTATCAGAGTTGTGGGGGTAACAACTTTCAACTTTAAAATTAATTTTCTTGAAAACTACTGAAGGTAATTAAATGAAATGAATAGGAGACGTTGATATAAAATAGCTTTATATTTTACATTTTTTTTTACATTCCTTTTACATCATTTAGTATATTAAAAAAATAATTTAATTTTTAAAGGTGCTGTTTTTATTTCAACCTTGACTAAAAAAAGCTATATTATTTAATACTGACATAATAATTATCGTGTGTAAAAATTACTGCAAAGTCAAATTGGTGGAAGGTGCTTAAAAAAATATGAACCTAGGTAATGAACAATAAATAACATAGGCACATAAAACAAATTTAAGTGCGAAGACCCACCGAATTCCAACTCATTTGGATGCTAATAATCAAAAAAATATATTACTACTTTTAGCTTGGCTCTCAATTTTCTTTTGCTTAAAAAGTATTGATTTAATTAGATAATATGGTTAGGCTAGTTTAATCATTCCACAGTAATATGTCCTCAGGATGTTTTGGACAAAAGTTGTTCCGTTCAGAGGGAGACATCTTTTGGGTAGAACAGTTTTTCACACCCCACCTCTGATGGGCGGGGGGTGAGGCTAACTTTTGAATTTTTAATGGCACCCTATATATATATATATATATATATATATATATATATATATATATATATATATATGCCATTAAAAATTCAAAAGTTAGCCTCACCCCCCGCCCATCAGAGGTGGCACCCTATATATATATATATATATATATATATATATAGGGTGCCATTAAAAATTCAAAAGTTAGCCTCACCCCCCGCCCATCAGAGGTGGGGTGTGGAAAACTGTTCTACCCAAAAGATGATATATATATATATATATATATATATATATATATATATATATATATATATATATATATATATATATATATATATATATATATATATATATATATATATATATATATATATATATATATATATATCGCGAATTCTGATTCTACTGAAGAAATTAGATAACTTTTGTACCAAAAATTTTTTCCTCTCCCCTACTCCGATGAGCGGGGATGGGGGTAACTTTTGAATTTTCAAAAACTTGCAGGGGAACATCTCTGAACTAGGTCATTTTTAACCCCTCGACCCCAAGAGTTATAAGTTTGACGCGTATGTTTATTTGTTTATCTGGCTGTCTGTCTGTCTGTGGCTTCATATCTCTATTCGATTTTGATGCAGTTTTTTTTATTTGAAAGTATTTTGTCGAGAAGGTTATTATAGGTCAAATTAGATTTTGATGTTTGGTCGCCATCTTGAATTCGCCATGTTGAACTTCTCTAGAAATTGTCCGATTGAAGTAAAACTGAAAATTTGCAGACAATTATGGTAGCCAAACATGATTTAGATCTTATTTTGATTCGGTCATATGAAACTTGTACGATTAGATACATTGATCGGGGGTTTTTAAAAATATTCAATTTTACTTGTTAGGAATAATGTTTCAAACAAAAGTTGTTTAGTTCAGACAGGGACATCTTTTGTTTGAAACATTTTTCCTAAAAATGCCCTAGTTCAGAGATGCAGGGTTTTGAAAATTCAAAAGTTACACCTCTTCTTTTGGTATTATTTATTTATGGATTATTTTTTCTGTTGGATGAGCACCTTGAGTATTTTTTTTTTATAAAAATTATGAGATTTTTTCCTGGCAATAGTGACAACTAAATATCATATATCATTCTCCTCTGTTGTTTCTTATTTTTTAAAGTGACCACCCTGTATATGTTTCACATCATATATTATTGACCTCCTCAGATGTTTTATATATTTTTTAGGGTGACCACACAGTATATATTTTTAAATATTTTTCTTATTGGACATTTGTGTTAACTACATGCAATATATTATCGTTCTCCATCAGATTTCTCCCATAATTTTTCCAAGTGTATATTACATATTTTTTAAATATTTTTCTTTTGATGGTTGCGTTAACATTATGCAAAATACTGTTATCCTCCGTCACATTTTTTTCACTACTTATACATATGTAAGTATATTTTTAAAATATTCTTCTTATTTCTTGTTTACTACATGCGGAGTATTATTATCCTCCATTATATTTTGTTTATCAATTTTTAGGCTGACCACCCTGTATATTTTTCATATTTTTCTTCCTTGACAATTGGGTTAACTACATGCCGATATATTATCGTCCTCCATAAGATCTTTTCATTTTTTTTAGTGACCACCCTGTACATTTTTAAAATATTCTCCTTTTTACAGTCATGTTAACTGTATGCGAAAAATTGTTGTCCTTTATCACAATTTTTTCACAATTTTTATTTAGAGTGACAACCCTGTAATATTTTCCTCATGGGACAGTTGTGTTAACTTCATGCGAAATATTACATTCATCGTCACATTTTTTCATTATTTTTTTAGGATGCAACCCTGCATATTTTTCATATTTTTCTTCTTTGATGTTGTGTTTTTGACATGTGATATTATTTATCGCCCTCCATCAGATTTCTTTCATAATTTTTCTAAGGGTGACCACCCTGTATATTTTTAAAATATCTTTCTTTTGATTGTTGTGTTAACTTCATGCAAAATATTGTTATCCTCTGTCAATTTTTTTTCACTACTTTTTTAGAGTGACCACCGTATATTTTTTAAAATATTTTTCTTATTTGACAGTTGTGTTTACTACATGCGGAATATTGTCCTTCGTCATATTTTGCTCATCAATTTTTATAGTAACCACCCTGTATATTTTTCACATTTTTTTCTTTGACAATTGGGTTAACTACCTGCCGATATATTATCGTCCTCCGTCAGATGTTTTCATATATTTTTTTAATGATCACCCTGTATATTTTTGAAATATTTTTCTCTATACAAATGTGTTAATTTCATGTCCATGTCCATGTCATTTCATGTCCTTCGTCACATTTTATTAATTTCTTTACTGTACATTTTTCATATTTTTCTTCTTTGACATTTATGTTAACTACATGCCAAATATTGCTGTCTTCAATAACATTTTTTCCTTAATTATTTTTGTTAGAAGTTTGCCCTAGAAGTATATCCCAGTTCTTCATTGGCAATAGCTTCAACTACCTACCAAGATTATTCTGTCAAATGGTTTTGTGAATATACCGCATATTAAATTTATGAACAGCAAGTAAAATCTTAGTCATCCATGGAAATAAATATATTTTTTTAAATATTTTAAAAAAACCTTCAATAAAGTTGCACACTTTAATATTTACTTTTAAATAAGTAGGGTTTCATTTGAAAAGTCTGTGTAAGGATTTCAAGAATATTAAAAAAAAACTCTCAATGTTCATTTTTATCGATCGGTTATCGGTTAAAGTATAGTATTAAATATTACTGGAAGTTAGTAGTTAGGTAGTATCCGTCATATTTATTAAAATTTGACATATATAATGTAGCTGGGATATCAAAAAGTTGATTCGTGTAATTTACCACATGTTAACGTGCAAATGGTGTTTAATTTTCTAACAAGCAACCCGAACCTAAATCTGGGTGTTAATTATATTAGTTAAACCATATTAATTTCGTCTATTTAAAACAAATTACGATTTGTTTATTCATCATCTGCCTGTATAATAATTAATAATTGAAGGAATATAGATATTTCATTTCACTGATTAATTATTGGTTGGTACAGATTTATTACACCCCATGTAATTTTCATTGCTCTGTGAACCATTTCTGTGCTGATTACCGCATGGGGACTTAAAAGTTGAAAATCTCGAATATGTTATATCACTCGTTCTACACGTCATTGTTTTCTAACACTAGCAATGCTTTTAATAAAGAATATACGGCAGATATAGGCGATACTTCTTTAATAATCCTTTGAGCTGCTGCCAACCACTTTTCCACTTCTTCTTTTCAGAGCTATCGGAACAGTTTTAAAGGGGTTTTAGTGGATGTATTACTACATTTTGGTATAAAATACCGCTTTCTTGTTGGAATTTTGCTTCATGCACGATCCGTCCAATTTTACCGCGTAAACATAAATAAACATTTATAGTAAACATACATTTTACGTTAGCTAGCTGAGAGTCTACTTAGTAGCTGACATCATATAGCCAAGCCTCGCTTACAGGTATGTTTTGTAGCCCGCATGGATTGCCACTTTCTCTTCAAGTCATCAAAAACGGCATTATTTTTTAAAATTTCTCTCTCAAATTTGGCACAGCTCTTTCTTATTGCAAATACAGTAGATTTCAATCAAAACGAAACTTGCCTATTTTGCCACATAGGCCTAAGAGTGATGCTGAAAGCATCTTTGTTCAGAAATGAAAACCAATGATTTGAAAACTTCATATTTGATACATACATAACGCTTTCAGAATAGATGAAAAATCCAAAACCTTTAAAATATTATCAGGGAGATTAGATATAGGATTGAGAAATATTTCTGTCATGGGCAAAATTTTTGACACATAAGTAGGTAATGTGTTCAAGATGTTGGAAAGAACCTCAAACCCATAAAATTTTAACCAAGGGGTGAGATATGTAGGTTATTTAGTCTAGTACTCCATAAAAAGTTCAGAAATAAGCAGCACTGCTGACAAATTTTATTTTTTTACGATAGTTTGCTATTTTAATTGTTGCGTACCTAAGTACTTGTATATACATTGTTTACAGTAACTATCTGCGTCCGAGTTCGACTCGCACTTGACTGGTTTTTGTAGAATGTAAACGAAATCAAAACTTCTTAGAAACTATTCAAGGAACAAGGTAATAAAAACTTATTAACAATATTAAAATAAAAAATTCCATTAGCAATACTCAGCTTCTTAAGATGATTAACATAAAGCATATAATTTAGGAACTCACAACAGCAGTGCCAATGCTGTTATCGGTTATTAATATAGATCTTTGACGAATTTGGAAAAGTTGTTGAGTTCTCAGTCTAATCATTAAGGGCCAGTTGTACGAACTAAGTTGAGCCAAGATCAGCTTGAACCAAGATCAAAAGCCATGATTACGATTATTGTAACAATCGTAACCTTGGCTTTTGATCTTGGTTCAAGCTGAACTTGGCTCAATTTAGTTCATACAACTGGCCCTAATATATCAACTGTTTCAATGCTAACGCCTTTTTGACTGCGGTTAAGTTGTCGCATGTCTGGATACTGTATGAGGTAAAAAGTTTTGTATGTGAATCAGTCTTATTTAAAAGTATTTTTATCCATCTGCCTATAGTTTGAGATATAGCATTATGGTGAGGCTTTTTAAAGTTACTAAATTGTTGTGACATTTGCTTATATAATTTCATAATTTTTTGTTCATTGATAAATACTCCAAATGGGCTGTGCTGCGCCTATTTATGAGGTAATGATTATAATACGGTAATAATGTTGATTGTAACTTATTTCTGTCAGAAATATTAATTCTCTCTGAAATTTTAATTTCAATTTGACTTTGAGTCCCAATTTATTTCAATAATCTTTTTGTTGGAGCAAGCTTGTAAATCTTCTGTGACTTAAACGTTGCATAGAAATAAACTGATTATTTTGACCCAAGATAACGAAAACAATAAATACACAATGTCATTTTGGTTGTTCTGGTCTTAAGGCACCTTTTCAAAAAAATATTTTGATTCTGAAGTCATGAGCAATTTCAGGTCCTATTTTTTGTGCAATACCTAAGTGATATGAATTTTGTCGACTATAAAATGAAAGTGAAACGATAAAAATGCTAATAAAGCTGTGATGGAAAATAATAGAGCATTATAATTCTGATCTTTAGAAAATTGCCACTACGATTTGATCCAGGCGTTTACTGTTTGGCACCATAGGGATCAATTTGGTTTCAAAAAGATAACTTCTTTAAAACTACGGTTATGAAGAACAATGAACATCTTTATTTTAATTAACTTAACTATAGTTAATACTTAATTTCTTGGCATTTTCTTTTCTGTAAATTATTTGTGTATTCTACAATCGAAATTTGCAGGAAGTTGAAACCGCGGTTATAATTATCATTATTCTATTACCTTTTACCCTGGTTAACAACACTAAATAACAATCAAGAGCATTACAAAATAAAAAGAAGGGCATAATTTGAATATATGTTATTGAAGAAGTCTGGCAACATTGCCTTAAACACACTGTTCATTACGGAACATTTATGGCACCTTAAATACACATATTCACAATTATCAATATTAGTGGAATCATTTTTACACACTTCCTGAAAATATATATTTATGGCATTGGTTACCACAACAGTATTCCTTGAAAAACTTGGCAACCCGGGTGTGTATGTAAACGATTCTTATAGACACACACTCGTTAGAGAATGGGTCACAAATATAGCAATGTTTTCAGGATTTGCCACAATTGAGGATATTGCACACGGTTCCATAAATATTGCGGAACGTGTATGTGTGTGTGTGTGTGTGTTAATTAAAAGCATTTCACGACTTACTGATGTGTAATTAAGTCTTTTTTGGAAAGGTGGAAGAAAATAAAAAAGAGTGGCCATTTTAAAAGGACTGTTAAAACACACACACATATAAATTATTTTGAGGTTAAGTTTTTTGTATCAAATGTCAACGTCCCAAACGTTTTATTACAGCTTTTATCAAGTCCATGTGATCTTCGCCAAGTGCATTTGCATTTTTGTAAGGAAGGGATTATTTGTGATAGTATACAAAAAGACTAAAAGGGCTTCATTTAGAGTAAATGTTCTAGGTCATTACCATTATTAGAATATATAGTTTAATGAGAGGACCAGTGTTGCCAGATCAAAATTTTAAAAGTTATCAGACGACGCTTTAAAAAGTTACTAAATCTTACTAAAATTTCACTAATTTGAAATTAAAGCTCTCATCTTTAATTTTCAAAAGTTGCAGTGTCTGTAGGACACGTAATTTTCTTGAGCTCTCTGAGCACAGCATAGCTTTGAGCGTCCTCTATCTGATTATTTCGTTGCCAGACTTCGTACTCTGTATTGTATTAAATGGCTTGTAACTAGAAAGTACTGTTTGTCTACGAGACGCTAGAGGGCAACGAGCCCAGGCTATTCGATTGTAGCGATTCACGGTCAATAAACTATACAGTTACCTCAATTAGCAGCTTTTAGACGAGAGAGATGCGCGGAGCGGGGAATCGAATGAAAGATATTCTGCCTACGTCAGCTGTAGACACTACAAGCATTTTTGTCTGTGTCTTTTGCATGGAAATCAGATATGTCTGTCTCTTTCATTCGATTCCCCGCTCCGCGCGTCTCTCTCGTCTAAGAGCTGCTGATCAAGGTAACCGTAGAGTTTACTGACCGTGGTAGCGATTAACGTGAACAGTTCTGTATTAAATGGATCGCAACTCGAATTTAATGTTTGTCTACCTACCAGTAGAGGGCAATAAATTGGATGATTCAAAAATCATTAAAAATGGGCATTTTGATAAAAGTTTTCACTAAATCACTAGATTTTAAAAAAATCACCAGATCTAGTGAAATTTCACTAGACCTGGCAACACTGGAGAGGACTGTAAACTGACAATTAGGTTTTTAGTTGGCCGGCCATGTTTTTCTTGTTATATAAAAATATTCAAGGTCAATCTCACAATTATAATTATCAATAATTATCACTTTTTCGTTAGCAAATTAAGGTAGAATTACAAGAAACAACTGAAAATTATCGTGGGAACCCACTTTTTTAAATTTGCTGATTACGTGTGTCTATGCAAATTTTGTATGGATATTAAAATCATTATTATTTCTGAGGGGCTCTTGTTTTTTGGGCCTTTCTTATGTAGTTTTAACAATAAACTGCCGTTGGTTTTAATTTTTTTGCCATACCTGATGGCTTTTTATTAACTTTTAAATCGGCCTTAGAGAGGTTATAGTGCTCTACACTTTATACATTTCAAATTCCATTTTATCTTCAATAAGTCTGATGGTGTGTTTGCTTAAATCAGTTTAGAAAAAATAAATGCAATAATAAAATTATTTGGATTCCTTCGTGGACATTCTTATAGCTTCTCAGTTCTAATATGGTTTTAAAAACCAGTTTTAAGGTAGCCTTCTAGGTGTTTTCTAGAAATGCAGGAAGCTAATAGAAAAGCTTCCGACAGCTTTAAAATAGGTTTTAAGAAAGGTTTTAAAACGGCCCGAACAAGGTTTTCAAGAGCAGCACTATGCCTCACTAAGGAGTTTTATGATGGAATTTAAAAAGGCCTTAACCACCTTCATAAGGGTGGGCCCTTTTAGTCTACAAGTCGCTTTATGATGATGATATTACGGATATTGTTACAGCAAAATAGATTTTTCAAGGCATTTTATAAATAGTTTTATAGCACCCTTGTATACATTTAAGAAACTAAAATTGTTCCTTGGGCTACCACATGGCATGCACAAGGCCGGCTTTTCCTGTTCAGAGCAACATAAAAACAATATACCATCACAAACTTAAAAAGATAAACTGTGTAATCTTATAAGAGAGACTCTAAGAATCGAAATAAAAAGAGAGAGAGCAATATCTTTATCTAATTATTATAATTGGTGGAATGAAATATGTGAGCAAGGATACAGTTGAGCCGCTTGGACTCTTAACGCTTTTTGCGATAAAGGGAACCCTCCCAAATATTTGTCCCTCATTTTATCCCAAAATTAAGAAGACATCCTGAGAAAGGCCAGTTTTTGAGTTTTTGTAGCATTATAGAAACTTTGTGAATTTCTTAAAAAATATATACCATGACCTTAAACTTTCACTTATTTCCCTCCTGGCTGCCTGCAGCTTACACCACATGCGCAAAATTGACGAACACTTTTTCTTTCTTTTTTGTTTCATTTTCAGCGTAAATCACTTACAACTTTATGTGGGCACAATTCAACATTGCCCGCTAGTTGAAATATCCAGAAAGAAATTCAAATGAGAAAGGCCAGTTTTTGAGTTTTTGTAGCATTATAGAAACTTTGTGAATTTCTTAAAAAATATACACCATGACCTTAAACTTTCACTTATTTCCCTCCTGGCTGCCTGCAGCTTACACCACATGCGCAAAATTGACGAACACTTTTTCTTTCTTTTTTGTTTCATTTTCAGCATAAATCACTTACAACTTTATGTGGGCACAATTCAACATTGCCCGCTAGTTGAAATATCCAGAAAGAAATTCAAATGACTAACTCCTATGGCCATACAACGTTGTATTCTAGAATTACACATAATTCTTATCAAACACTTAAATACTTACACGACACACCATAAATTCGCTGACATTCCAGTCCGGATACCTCGATTCATTCAGTATTTGTACAGATATATCACCATAATACACCGGCATCGTATCATAAGGCCAATAGTGATCACATTTTTCTCTTCCCTTTTCAACACACCTCGTTAACATTATGATGGCCCTCGAATTTGACTCCCAAACCATTCTCCAAAAATCATCTCTCGTCGAGTGTAACGGACCCTGTGTAACTAGAAACTCCCTGGGTGAATTGTAGCCCTAAAAATCACCTTCTTAGTCTTGCTTTTCGTTCTTTCACAGGAATAACTAGTGGGAAAGAATCATGACATATATCATACACCATACATTTTTTATTTCTTAAGAATTGCCCCTTAGAACCATTAATTGAATTAATAATAATTTAACTTCAAGGAGAAATATTATAATGCAACGTTTCCAGAATGTTACAATTTAACTTTGTAATAATATTAAAATGCAATGTTACTGTATTATATATTTAATGTTCTTGTGACATTAGAAAAATAAATTTCACAAATTGTTTTGTATGGTATGCTCACCGCAACACCCCAGTAGACATGAAATATTTCACAATACATCTAATATAGACCAGCTGTTCTATTTTTGTTATATTCCATAAATGTTTCTTACTGTATATAACAAAAAATAATACATTTATGAAACATTGTTTATATTATTCTGAAGTAGTTAACATAATGTAGCAAGTACAAAACTTGAAATATTTCATTAGGAACCTAAATGAGGTAGAGTGAAATTACTTAGAGAAGATAACATCATAGAATACGCAGAGACCGATATCGTTACCACGTGCTCGTTACCTAGGTAACGATGCTATTTTTACAGCTGCATGGGCGTTAAGACTGCCTACTACCATTGATTAATATTTAAATAAAAAATGGATGGCACGGGGCACTGATATTATGCCAACTTTTATATGCGATGTGCGACTTGATGTTATCTTCTCTAAGTAATTTCACTCTAGGACATTTCTAGTAAATGAATCTATGTCAAAAACTTTTCGGAAAGAAAAAATATTTACTGCATTGTAATGTGTTTGCAACATTTCACGTAGTTTTATACGTTCCTTCAACATTTCAGTTTATTTGAAGGTTATAACTGGACTTTGGCGAGAACACACTCTTATACAGGACGTTTCCTGTTTCAAGTCTAGGAAACACAATTGGAAATATCAGTAAAAACATTGATGAATATAAAATAAAGTCAGGTGACAGATAACTAGATCAAACCTTTGTTAAATTACTAAGAAACTTACCGGCACATAATTTGCATTAACATAATCAGAACCTTCTTCATCATCGACTGGTTGCAATTTGAATCTAGAATGATCATATGGCAATATATTTGTGAATCTATTTTTAGGCCTATTACAGGGAAGATCAGCGAAAGTGCAGGGCTGGTCTCTGCCCACATGTTTCAATTCCTCAAACTCCTCACTGAATCTGTAGGAATTAAAAAAGGATACTTAAAACAAATTCCTCAAAAGGACGCTTGCGCTATATGACTAACGTATCCTCTTTTATGTTTATTCTCATTCTTAATGTTTTTAGTCACATCTTTAGATTGGAAAAGTTGAGGTTACGTTAGTCATATAATGCATGTGCTCTATATACCAAATTACTTCTTTAAATTACCTGAAATCAGAATCGGCAGACATAATTCTGTAATGATTAGAGAAATTTTCTATTCGAACTGGCCGGCTGGTCTCAATGACTGAATCTGGTAGTGACATATTATCGTTTGTTCGGGACTCTGTAGCTTTTCTTCCAGCTGATCTTCGACGTCTTATGATTATGACAGTGATAAATAAGATCGCTATCAATACAATCGGTATTATTACCCCTAGTATTATTGGTGTATTATCCTGATCTGGAAAGAGGTAACAGTGCATCAGTACCTTATATGCTCCATGTTATTCGTTTAACGAACATATAGAAATTGAAAAATGATGACGTGAAAACGCACATGCATGGGTATGATTTAATATGCTGCATCGATTTCTGTATGTAGATATAGACCCACTTGCAGATTTGCATGCGTAACCCAAGTATCTAATTTTTATACTTACACAGCTTTAACAGTCCTAGAGGCATGAAACAAAGATTTTAATTACAGAAAAAAATTAGTGTAAATTTTGTTGTAGTCAGAAATTTCATATATGTTCAGCACTTTGTGTGGATGTTATAATCTGGAGTAAGTCTTTGTATAGAATTTTATATGAAATTTTTTATTTACGCTATAAGTACAAGAGTCCACATTTACTAAAGGATCAATAGTTTTAATTTCTTCTTATTCACATTGTGCCAGACGTTTTGTGACTCATGAAAATTTATTCCAGTTAGCCTCCACTTGCTGCATAGTGGGGACGTATTTCTTGGATTATCGAATATTAGTCTATGTCTCAAAGATGCAAAGAAAGATGAAAATTAGGGTATTAGCAAGTTTGACCTTTGTTTCGTGATATTTCTGCCAAATTTTGCTCAATGGACAAATTAGTACAATCAAACTTTCATTTGATCCACGAATAATTCCTACAAGAGATTTTCTTTTTTTATACTATAGAGGGGTTTGCTCCCAGTCACTAATTGATGTTTTCCACAAAATATCGTGTCTGCTATGACCGCAATGTTGAAAAAATAACAGTCAAAATAGGTTTTTCTGAATTATCTCATTTCCTGTCAGATCCTAAAATTAGGTATTATCGGTATTGTAGAAAATGAAAAAAGGTACGATTTTTGTTTAAACTATTTTTCTCTATTATTAATATTTTACGATTTACAGCTTTCAGAATGTTGAAAATTTGTGCTTCGCTGCACATTTTTGCAATTATCTCTGTCCTCGTTGCTTCTATGTAGTAATTGCCTATTATCAATATTGTAGATCATAAAATTTCCCAAATCTTTTGTTTAAACTACCAAGAGCTGTAGCTACCTAGTAAGTTCCTCAAATATGATGTGCTGTGATTAACCGTAGTAGAGGTTCAGTTTTGGGGTCAAATTTGTCTTCTTTTTCTTTACTGAAATGGGAATCTGGAGTTAAGAATGATTTTTCCTTCCCAGCGAAGCAGAAATTCGTCTGGCCAGACCGGAAGGAGTATCAGGAAATTTGCCAGCTCATTTTTTGCTATCCAGCATCATCAAATTTAGTTGAATTATATTAGATCGAAAAGCTACTCAGAAACATTGGTCCTTCGAGCCTGATATGAAAAAGCGAGACCATGACTAGAGCGATTTTTTTCAAAATCCTAACAGCTGTTAATTTCATTTTTAATTATATAATAATCTATTTAACAACACTGTTTTAGTTTATATATTTTTAGGTGTAATAATCAGAACTATTCAACAACCAACCACTGTCTGATCGATTTGATGCAGAAGTTTCTTCAATTAAATTTTTTAATCTGCAGAGAAATAGTTATAAACAATATCTAATGAAGAAGTTTTGCAGTCATTGCATGAGAGAACAGATCGATATGTCCCGCCTTATTGAAGTAATTACTACTGTGAAAATCCTATTTTATAGTTGCAAAAAGTATTTTCGGATTAGATTTCTCAAAAGAAATATTATATAAGCTTATTTTGTTAGCATAACAATGATTTTTTTGAAGTAACGCGATGGTCAATAAAGTCATTATAGAAATAATATTAACAACAATAACAATTTATTCAACACAAAATATAATAAATGTAGAAAACATTAACTTAGTTAATTAGTCAGAAAAAACATACATTACACAATATTTATAAAGACAATTATCAAAACATACGCATTTAAGAAGATCCAAATTTAAAATTAAGAGACATATAAATATAAGTAGTAAATATAAAATACATATACAATCTGTCCTAGGATCTCTTGAACTTTTTCTAAATAAAAACAAAACACAGAATATGTTATTCACACTAAGAAATATTGACGATATAAGTAGCTGTCCAGCTAGTGTTAATCTTCTGGGTGTCCATCTATATAATAAATCGAAATGGCATGAACACACATTCTATTTCAAAATGAATCAGAGTTAAAACAAACAAATAAAGTGCAACCACAAGCAATAAAGAATTTTATGGTAAAGTAACTGTATGCCTTAAGTCCATTGATGAAGAAAATCATATCTTATCTTAAGAAATTTTAATAGTGTATGCAGGGCACGTGAGAAACTGTGTGGAATGTGAGAAGATGAATTGGGAAGTTTCTTATTTTAGAAATATCATGTACATTCAACCTCATTTAGTAGTCTTTCAGTTAACCAGCGAAACAAAAAAAAAAATTATCTCGATATCTTAAAAACTCACGAACTTATTTAATTCCTTATTTGGATACTTCGCGCTCGAGTGAAGTCCACCCGTGATCCACCTGTGACGTTATAGTACACAACTCGCTGAAATCGCTATGCCGGCGGCGCGCCGTATATCCCTTTAATTAGTGTGTGCGCTTGCTCATGTTCATTTAGTGAGGGAATAACACTGAATAAACTAAACTAAAGGGGTCTGTGCCCGCTCGCTGTTGACAGAATGATGTACTGTGACGTAATCCAGCCTCAGACCAGATAAGCGCGACAATTTGAACTTTGAAGGACGATAACTTCTTTATTTACAGAGGTAATTAGAAAAAAATTGCAGATATTTTTTAGATTTTTACGACTATTTATTATGAGAAAATGAGAAAATGGAAACTTCCTAATTATTCCGTATCACAAAGCATAAGTTTTCCATTAGGCGACAGATCTGTCTCAGTAGGCAACTGCTTGTTCCCTAATTTTGAGTTATACTCACTATTTCATTTTTCAATTATCTTATTTGTTTAATCAATGGAAAGTTTTCTTTGGGTTTTAAAATGTTATTATAATAATCTGAGTACTATACAGCTTAGTTTTGCAAACAATATTTCTGACACCCGCGACTGGTTGACTTCAGATTTGGCAATTATTTATCTTTTTGCATAAATCTGCATTAAAACGTTCTTAAGTGCCTTCTTTGTAGTTGTATATGACAAAAATTTATTGTTTACATATGATAAGATTTGAAGACTGCTCCTTTTGCTATGTCATGTTCTCAGAGATTTCCAGAATGCACACACAAGATTTTGTTGCTTGTCACTTCATCTATACTAATAAGATTCATCAGGTCTTTAACTGGGATCAGTTGATCTCTGCTAAGCTGCAATTCTAACTAGCAATATAACTAATCAATGAAACATCGAGGTCAGTTGATTCCCAACTGGGATACTGGTTGCATTAAAAAAGAATCAACAAAGTCTATGTCATTTGTCGCGACAATCATATAAACTTTTGTGTTTGCAATTGTACTCATACTACTACTCTGAAATTTCTCCGAGCTTGTGTCAGATTTTACGTATACCAACGTCAACTATCAATATTTCAGAATAAATGACTATTGTCTCTGTAAACAGTTGTCTTTATTGTTCGCACCTGATTATTGTACAGAAATAAATGTAACGACTTGTCCCAACAATTGTTTTCCATTATTTTACTGTGGCAATTGTCTCAAAGAATATAATTTAACTTTCGGAATACTCAAATATTTTATAGGAAACTTTCATTTTTATCAAAGCTTCGTTCCGGAAAGTTCCAAAAATTTCCTGGAATCCATCATATGGATATGGATATTATCCTCTACCCATCTCTGGTTGACACAATATGATTTGAATACCTTCAATATTAATGTTGATCTTTTACTACATGTATATGTACTTTGTATTTTACTATTTCAATATCTTTAACTATGTATATCGACTTGTGTAAGGTACTTTATGTATATATGACACCAAAAAACTATCTATCTATCTATCTATATTTATGTGTGTTTTCCTGTTGAGAGCCTCACACACTGTATACAAGTGATAAAAAAGAAGTACACACAAATTAAACCATCACATACCTGTTTGAATCGGAAAACTGTAGCTGGTGTCTGTAAATTTGTCTGGAGCAGTAAAAGCCCTGATCTTAACCCGATACGTAGAACCAGATTTTAGGGGCCCATTGCAATATCCGATTTGCCGTATATCACAAGATTCACCTCCGATCGTAAAATCTTCGACGGAACTATTGTAACTAAATGGATAGTACGGTTCCATAACCTGGTAGGGTGGCCACACCGAATACGCCTGTACGTCTCGCCAGCTTGGCATTTCCAAACCAGAGGCGTTCTTGGAATCGTCCTCAGCTACTATGATCGCATAAGACGTCACCTAAAAAGACAATAAATGCAATTTACTGTGTAAACAGCTGAGTTCATTTCTAGTTACTGGTCCATTAGCTTCGCTGAAGTAATTTTTCCTGAACCGAATTTGAATTGTGGTGGAGCTCTTGCAAACTTCGGTAGGAACAACCTGATTGCTAGGTCTAGGCGGGGCCAAAATAGGCATTTTCTGTTTCCAAATTGTTTCAGGTCCAAATCCGATTTTAGTTTCAGCTTGTATTTTGAAGACGTAAGTTCTACCGGGTATCAACTGTTTTATAACGCCTCTAAATTCATGGGGACCGAAATCTCTAAATAAAGTTTCAGGTGATCCCTGGAAAAAACACATAGAAATAGTAATAATAGTAAAATAAATAATAACAATAATAAGTACTTTATTGGCAATTATACAGCAAAAGGCCAGTGACCGAACACTTTCAGTCCACAAATGAGTACATTTTGGTATTTATAAAATAATTTTGATACGCTTAGTAAGTATATATACAATAGGGTGGGCCGAAAAAATCGATTAACTTTTTTCAACTTCTGATAGCCAAAAAATTGTTTCTCTAGTTAATCTTATTAACCAAAAAAAAAATTGGTTCATTTCCAAAAAGTCTTTGAGGGGTTGCAGAGGTTTTTTAATTTTCTAAAATTCTTTAATATGAAACACCATTAGCTAAAAGAATTTTTATTCTAATTTAGTATTTACTTGTATCCAGCGTCTTTCGTACACTACGAAGACATCAAGGACATTGATAGTAGTTCGTGCTGTGCGCCAACGCAATCCCCTCTAATGCCTCCGCACTATCTAATTTTAACGAATTGAGTTATTATCGAGGTTATTATAGTCTTTATTTTGATGGCCGTAAAGATCAAACTTTGGTAAATACTTAAGAAAAAAAAACTTATTATAGAAAAGCTATAACAGAGGAGCACGTTACACTTATTTCAGAGCCAGGATCTGTTTATTTTGGCCATGTGTTCCAGAAACTGGTTCAGCACTTAATATTTCTCAGGCAATTTTAAAATTTCTGCAAGACAATAATATAAGATCGGGCAGTATTGGATGTGATGAAACAGCAGTTAACACTGGTTTAGAAGGTGGTGTAATTAGAATTATTGAAACTTCCATTGCAATGGCTGGTGTGTCAGTTGCATGCCATTTGTTACAGAATTTGGAAGGCCATACAAGTGGACCGCGATTTTTCTCTGAACCTATTGGCAAAATGTTGCCAGAATGTGAAAAACGACCAGTTTTAAAACAACAGAAAATAGATGCCCAAAACCTCAGTGATAGAAGCAATATCCGATCTCAGTACAAACCAATGCTATTTATTGGAAATTTGTAAAGCATTATTCAGAAAGTCTTGCCTTAAAAAATCCTGGAAAATTAGAACATTCACATTGGTTAAGAGCTGCTAACCGCATCCTACTCTTATATGTTGCTACTGAGGATCCAAGCGAAAACTTACAAATATTAGCAGACTACATTGTCAAGGTTTATGCTCCGACATGGTTTGAGATTAAGGCCAAACCATCCTGTAAAAACGGCACAAGACATCTCTTTACATTGATTAAAAATTCCCGCTATCTTACAGAAGACCTACGCGAAATTATAGACCCTGTCATACACAGAAACGCATACTTCGCACATCCCAAATATATTATATTGCCGACGATTACTGATAAGCGAAAACATATTTGTGAATTGGGACTGCGCAGAGTTATTAAGACCAGGAAAAATAAATCAGAAAATGTAAGATTATTTAAAATACCACAGCTAAATTTTAGTTGTGAGGATTACGTAGATATGATTGAATGGGATGATATAGTAGTAACAGAACCACCAATCCTTACAACCTTGGCTGATGAAGAACTACATGATATGGTTCCCACAGGAAAAATTGAGGCCTTGCAGTATCCACGTTTTCCGTGCCACACGCAAAGTGCAGAACGGGGAGTAAAATTAGTTACAGAAGCTTCAGCTGCTGTTTGTGGGTTCGCAGCTAGAGACGGTTTTATTAGATCTCGGATAGCATCCCGCAATGATGCCTAAATTTGATTCGAACATTGATTATAAGCCGCAAAATCCCAACATGGTTGGATGGTTGGATGTTGGGACGGGTGGAACTCGATATGCAGCCACCTCCCCGTGGTGAGTTTTGGGTTTTTACTATTGATTTGCATTGTAACAAGCAAAGTGCTCAAAAAAAAGAATTACTACATATTATGATAATAAATTTCAAAGTGAATACTTTGTTTTAAAAAATCCTTTACGGAATTCATGAGAGATTCATAAGGTACCTTTTTTGGACTATCAGAATAGAAAATAATGTATTTGAATTTTTTAATACGTTTTCGGCCCATCCTATACAATACATATTAAAATGAGAAAAAAAAAACACTTAGTTTTTTTTCCAGGACGGCGAGATGAGATATGTAATGGTCATTTTTATCTCTAGTCATAAAAGCTCTTAAATTACATTATTTTATATTTTTCGTGCATAAATTACCTGTTTTATAAAAAACAAATTACCACCGCTACTGCCAAAATCTCGATATTATTTACTGGAAATGATCACCTAGAATGTTAAATTTACGCGGGATACTTATGTTCCAACGCGAGATGCATTTCCTCCAAAAAGAAGGCATAAATTAAACTCGCGGGGCAGAATCTGGCGTCCTTTTGTCTACTGAGTAGGGACGATATAAATTGAGACTTCATCGTGAGGACATGATCTTTTCACCTGAATTTGAGGAACGAAAGTAAACGTTCCAGTGTTAGAATGGTTTAGCCTTTCTAAGCCCTCATTACACTCATTTGTTATGTCTTTTGTCTTGTGAATCTAACCAAATCTTGTTAATAAGAATTAGCCAAGTGGTTATGTTTGCTTTTTGAGAAGTAGAATATAAAAATATTCTTATTAGACTATTTTTGCATTCATGATTAGATAAATATTTTATTATTCATTCGAAAACAGTTTCTTTTAGTAAGCGAATGAACAATTATTTATTTATAACTGTTTTTCATTTGAATACTTGCGGAATTGGCCAATATCCCTTATATTGCTTTTAGTATTTTATTACCTTTTAAATACGTATATAATTTATTTTTGTAAAATTATGTCTCTCTGTGTTTGATTATTTGTTTGTCACTTTTCTTATTCGTTAGCACAAATTTATTCGCCCATACCCTGATTTGTTCTCATTTGCTCTACCAAATTGTCAATAAATTAGTTTATTGTTAGTTTAGTATTTTTATTTATTTCTTTATTCATTTTAACAACCCGTATAGAGACAGGGCGTGCGTTATAATTTGGCTTCAATGCGGAGCTTTCCTTAAATAGCTTGTTTTTTGTCTATATTAATTATAGTGAAAAATACATTATAGATACGGTCACCCATTCAAGTGACAGACTTGCCCGGCGTGCCTTAACTTCACCGATCGAAGTCTTGTTAGTGAAACCGGTACTGTACCTCACCTAATTATTTATTAAGGATGAAGATTTAAAATTTGACCTACCTCTACTCCATAAGTAATAGTAAACTTTCTAATAACACCATTCTGTTCTGTAGTTGGAAGGGACCATGCAAAAATTATATCGCTCGGTTGAATATCGACTGGTTCGAATTTCTCCACTTTCCCAGGAACCGACTCTTTGGTTGTAAATATGGCCGACAACGGTAACGACCTCCTCAGAATACTCGATTCGGTACCACTACGCACTATCACAGTGAAAGTATAGTTTCTATGGGGCTTCAGGTCATTTATCGTGATTGAATTGTGTAAAGTTAAGTTCTGAATAAATACACTTTCAGAAGTTAGGTATTGTACTTCAAAGGCGTTGTATTCGCCACGTGGGGATGCCCACGATAATGTTATTTCGGTGTCAGATATGTACGTCGAATTGATACCCGTTATCGGCTCAGGATCTAAAAAAACACATATCAGTTAAATAAATAACACTTGTAATACAGAAACGACTTACATAACCTATCTTGCCTCTGTAATGGTTGACTGGCGACGTTCTTTGAGACAGTCCACACGGTGATATTGTATAATCGACCGGGAACCAGCCCGGTGAAGGTGACTAATCTGTCAGAATCATTTGCGGCTTTTTCCTGATCAGGAATATTAGGCTCGGACAGAGAAAATCTGTACAAATCGAACTTCGAGGAAACCTGTGGGGTTGGAGTGTACCGCAGACTTATAGAATCCGTTGATTGTTGATTATTAACCACGACTAGTTCGGACTGTATCAGAGGCACTAAAAAACGAAATCAATGCTTAGGTTAGTTAAAAATATGCTACAGTAAAGTAATTACTTGTGCGGGTCCTTAAGACTGTGCTATCACTTTCTAAATCATTAGAAACGGCTTGAATGTAAAAAATATACTCGACGCCAGGCATTAGATCGCCAACTAATAGTCTCACGGGTCCGGTGTCGTTTTGGTTTTGGCTAACGTTTCTCTTGTTTAATTGTGTCGGATTGTAAGATTCCTCCCATTTTACGATGTAGGTTTCAACACGACCTTCAGGTCTTGGCCATTCCAAAGTTACATTGTTAGAATCTACCAATGGCGCAATGTTGGAAACTGGGTTTGGTCCTGGAAATTCAACGAAACAGTGTCGTTATTAAAACTACACATATGTTGACGATTAATATATAATAAATATAATAATAATAATTTATTAGACTCTATTTAAAAACTAAACTATACTATTACATATCCTAAGATTTAGACATCGTTTTGTGTACTTACGAACTGTATGATTTAGCTGCTGTGGCTCGTTACTCTCTAAACCATAACTCACTGTATTGACTTGTATCGTATATTGTTCTCCTGGTGTCATATCAGTTACCTCGGCCTCTGTATTCTGGACAGCGGGCAATCTAACCCATTGGTTATCTGAGCCTGTTCTATATCGTATGGCGTACTCGGATATTAAGGAATCTGTCGGTGCTATCCACTGCACGATGACCGAGTTTGTAGTCGTTTTTTCTATCGTCATGTTGTTTGGAGGTCTTGGAACTAGTTAAAAAATGGTTTATCAGACTATGTGTTATGTTGGAATATTTTTTTTAAATTAAAATCCATTAATATTTCATTCTAATAGTGGTTTACTAAAATTGTGGTTTTGTATTAAATTTTTCATTCGGTTTGAAACTGGTGTGTATTTTTTAGTAATACAGTGTAAATACATTTACAAAAGAGTAAAAAGTATTTTTCTTAATATAAAAATAAGATGATTTAAACTCTCAACTTTTTAGCATTTAGTATTTTTAGCATTGTAGAACATTTATTTACACATTTTCAGGACAAATTGGACATGGCACATTGTAAAACATGTGATTTTTTCGAATTTGCCCAATTTTTAAATATCCCACCAAAGGTTTCTATCAAATTTGTAAGTACCCAAAATAAGTGGTGGCATCAGCACCTTGTAAATGCAAGCAAGATCAAAGTTTACTGTGTGTTAAGTTTCATTGGCACTGGTATCATACCAACTAGCCAGTCATTCAAAGTTTACTGACACTATACGTTGGTAAATTGATGTGTTTGTTAACATAAATTTATTCAAAGGGTACTCAAAATAATAGTAAAGAGAGCTCATTGAAATTTGTGAATTTTGGCAGTTTCGAAATTGACCATAAAATTTATATAAAAATAGGTGTGAAATTGTGAAATTTAGTCATTATAAAATTTTTTAAATGCAAAATGAAGCTAAAATTATGTATTATTTAGTGCATAACATAATTTTTAACAGCGACATTATCCTTAGTGATACTAATAGTGGTCAGCAATTGCCATCCTATTTGGCATTTACTAGAGATGGAGACAGAAAACTTTCCATATGAAAGTTTCCCGAATGAAATTGTGATAAAAATGAAAGTTTTCAATAAACTATTTGAATATTTGAAATTTTCTAAAATTCCGGGAAAGTTTCCTTTGGAAAGTTTCGAAATATTCAAATATTTTATTGGAAACTTTCAATATTTTATTGAAAATTTCCATTTTTATCAAAATTTCGTTCTGGAAACTTTCAAATGGAAAATTTCCTTTACCCATTAGTACAGTACCTTGAGGTAAAAAATATGCAAAACTTCGGAATAATGTCATATTGAACGGATTTCGTTCATTTTTGGCAGTATAATTGCAAATACTTCACAGAAAAGTTTCTATATTGTGCGGGGGCTTGCTAATTTATAGGGGGTGGATGCCACCCCCTCTCAGGAGGTGGCACTTAAAAAAATATATATTTATTGGAGCTGAAATAGAATCAAATTTTAAGAAGAAAAGGTTCTATGCAATTTTTCACATAAATTGATAGTTTCTAAGTTATAACGACTTCAAAATTGCGATTTTAGCTTAAAATAGAGGTATTTCCAAATGGCTTTCGTCAAGTACCTCGAAAAGTATTACTTTATCGAAAACATGTTACAGACCAATTACAGAAAGTACAAACTGGGAATTAATTATATTTTTTGTTTATTGATGTAGGATTAATATTTTCGGAGATATTTAAGTTTACATTTGGCATCCAAGTGTTCATAAGATAATTATTTAGAGTTAGAGTTAAATATCTCAGAAACTGTGACACCTACATCAAGGATGCTAATAGGTAGAATAATGGGTTATTAATTAAGCTTTCAGCTATTTTTTTATTTATTTCTGTAGCATAAAAAATAAAGAAGTTATGACCAAAGCAATGTGCATCTACACATTTTTTTAATAACAACGTCGCCATTTTGTTACTGTAGTTAGCCAGTAATTAAAAAAAAAAGGAATTTCAAACACTGTTTCTCATTAATATATAGCATGATGTAGATGCTCAAATTTTTTGGTTTGTATACAGCACTTGCTTTAGAAAAAAAATACAGTTTAAACTATAAAGGTATTTTCGATAAAATGTAATTTTTTTTCCTTTTCCAAATATCTCGATAAATATTAGTTTTATTGAAAAATTGGTAGAGACCAAAAATAAAGCTCATAAACTGATACTGAATTTTGCTTGTTTATTTATTTACATAGATCTAATAGTTTCGGAGATATGAAAGTTTACAAATGGTTTCCGAACGTTTATAAGACGAAAAATGCAGTTTAAATGTTAAATATCTCAGAAACTGTGACACCTACGTCACGCATACTAAGAAATGAAATTAAAGACAATTAATTGCGCTTTCAAATTATTTTTTACTCATTCCTGTAGCATAAGAAATAAAGAAGTTATGATGGAAAAATATGCGTATTTATATTTTTTTATATAAAAATGTCAGCATTTAGTTACTTTAATTAGCCAGTAATTATCACTAATACAGTTTTTCATTAAGATGTAGCATTACCTAGATGCTCATTTTTTTTTGCTCATTTAAAGCACTTGCTTTAGAAAAAAATTAATTTTAAACTTTAAAGGTAATTTCGAAACACTTGGATACCAAATATAAACTTAAATATCTCCGAAATTATTAATCCTACATCAATAAACGAAAAATTCTGTAACATTTTTTCGATAAAGTAATACTTTTCGAGATACTTGACGAAAGCCGTTTGGAAATATTTAAGCTAATATCGCAATTTTGAAGTCGTTATAACTTAAGAACTATCAATTTATGTGAAAAATTGCATAGAACCTTTTCTTCTTAAAATTTGATTCTATTTCAGCTCCAATAAATATATATATTTTTTAAGTGTCACCCCCTGAGAAGGGGTGGATGCCACCCCCTATAAATTAGCAAGCCCCCGCACAATATAGACTCTTTTCTGTGAAGCATTTACTATTATACTGCCAAAAATGAACGAAATCTGTTCAATATGACATTATTCCGAAGTTAAAACCTCCAGTTACTGTGCTACATCTCTGATAAATACTCTTTGTAATGTGATCTAATCATGTTGATTTAATGTCAATATGTAAGCCCACAAACTTTACATTGGTCTCATGGTTTTGTTCAATTTTTGTGGTAGTCATGATTTCAAATGTTAACGTTACTGTTTGACTCCTATTTAGAGCTAATTGATTATGTTCAAACCAAGTTTTAGCATGTTGCAAAATGTTTTGAAGAATGACCTGATTATCACTTGCCTTGTCTATACTTGTAATAAAAGGGGCGCCATCTGCATACATAATAGTTGTAGTGTTCAAATTATTTCTACTTTGTGGAAGATCATGAATATAGATAAGAAAAAGTATGGGCCCTAAAACTGAACCTTGGGGGACTCCTCTTTAATTTGCAGGAGTTCACTTTTTGTCCCAATCTACTTTGAGTTCTATTATTTAGACAAGATCTAAATAGCTCCAAACAGTTGCCTCTAATTCCATACAAACGTTACTTATTTAGTAAAATATCATGGTCAATGCTGTCAAAAGCAGCTGTTAGGTCAGTAAATATCCGTAAGCATTGATTTTAATTTTTAAATGTATTTTTTATAGTTTGTGAATGATATGATTGGATCAAAACTTGTTATACCCTTACTAAATCCAAACTGCTGCATGCCTAATATATTATTTGATTCTACGTTATTTGATATTAACGATTCTAATATTTTGGAAAGGCTGATAATATATAAATTTGTCTGGAGTTTTGCAGTTGAACGGTAACCTATAAGAATGGTCCCTAAAGTCAAGCTACAAATATTTTAAAAAATACTTACAAACTGGCTGAAAATATTCGTGTGGTTCACTCTTGAGTCCGTGAGAAATAGCAAAAACCTTCACCAAATATCCCGCGCCCGGGTAAAGGTGACTGAGAATGATTTTTGATTCATACGTAGTTCTAATGTTCTTATCATTAGTATCGTTCCTTATCCACTGGACTTCATATTTGTCTTGTTTCGAATTGACGTCAGACTTCCAGCTAATATTCAGACCGTCCACCATAGGCTTTAAATCTTCAATAATAGGTGCGCTTGGTTTAGTAGCGACATATATAATATTGTCTAACGACTGCTGATCCTTAGAGACAGCCTGTACATTGATAGAGTAGTTCCTCCCTGGCAGCAACGTCTCTAGAGTTGCTTTCGTTTTGTTTGTTGTAACTGTGTTGCTGTCTCCGATAGAACTTTCCACTTCGTGATACGAGATCAAATAACTTTCCTGGGTACTTGCCGGATTCGATGTCCAAGACACGGTAATAATCCCGGTCTTTTCATCACTCTCTGATTTCAGGTTATCAACGGGTAGTGGTTCTAGAATAGGAATTAATAAGGTTTTTAAACACTTATAACAGTTATTTACGATACAAGTGGGATAAGAATATTATTATCAAGCATGTGAATTTTGCACGACAAGGCCGTTAGGCTGAATCATGTAATCACAGTGTGATAATAATGTTTACTCCACATGTACCGTACAAAACTTTATCTACGATCATTGGAAATTCATCATATCCGTTATATTCTATCATGAAAAAAATTTAAATTAGTTATACAGAATGCAAATTATCTAGAGACAGCAATTCTAAACGGTGGCAACCAAGTTATTATGCGTGTCTTTTTTTTTTTACCTTTTACCCTTTTACTCTTTACCTGATATGTCAAGAGTTAAATATGAACTGACATACAATTTAACTGAAATATCAACTGCATTTACTTACTTAGAGTAACATCAGCAGATACAGGCCATGAGGTAACTTTCCCAGAAACAGTTTTAACAACAACCGAGTATGTTTTTCCCGGCTCCAAATTGTCTTTAAATTCCCAGTACGTCGGCTCTTCCTTTGGTCTTGGCACTGGAAGTGGTTTCCGTCCACTGCCAACTGATATCTGATATTTATCAAATTCACTACAACAACAGTTCAGTGATAATTATTCAAAGACAAAAAATATGAATACAAAGATTTGTCTCGAATAGACGGAGAGCACAACAGTCACACCACATAACATCACACATAACCTTGTAACAGTTTACTTTTTAGATAGGGTAATTTTTACCATGTTTTGTAAATATTTGTATAATTTAGCGTATTTTAGTAGAATCCTTTGTTTGTTACTGTACAGTTGATCCTCCTTGGCAATAAACATATTATTCCTAACAAAAACAATCACAATTCAAATTCTCCTCTGGGCATAATCCTACTTCATTATTTCCTAAATCTTACCTCTTCCCGCTTGGTGCATCCCAGTGAACAACAAAAGAGTGAGAAGTAATCTTGGCTTTTTCGAAACTGATCTTCTGAGGCTTCAGAGGCACAGTCCTGTACTGCGCCGTAGTAGGGGTTGATATTTCATCCTCTGACATCGTTTGAACGGATATATTGTATGCTCTGCCGGGCACGAGTCCTTTGAAAGCAGCCTGTGCTGGACCAGGTGGTTCCCCTTCCTTTTCGACATAAAGGATGCTGTCGTTGGCGTCTGGAGGGTCTATCGAGACCTTATAATGAGTGTATATAGCTGCTGGGTACGGGGGCTGCCACAAGACTAAGAGAGTAGTTTCATTTCGGAACCAGACTATAAATTTTCCCGGTGTGTTGGGTTCTAAAAAAAAAGAAGATTTATTAAAGATTTCTTAACATCCAAAATTAAGAAATAGTGAGAGAAATTATTATCAGGTATGATTTTATCAAAGTATTCAAATGGTCTTTTAGGTATCAAATAAGCCATGTAAACAGATCCCTTTGCAATGCACTAAAAATTACAAACATCAACCATTTTAAATTAATATTAGCATTAGAGAATATTATTTAGGTATTATGCAAATCACAACTTACACACTTTTTATTTAATATGAAAATACCTAATCATGATAAAAGCAAATAAATAAAAAATAATTAATTGTAATAATATTAGCATTGTTTAATGAACAATAATTTTATTGTTTTATCTTGTATTCCTATATATGTTTATACTTTTTTTTAGAATAGACACTTTTTACTTATGTTTTTTTCTTTCATTTGGCACAAGGCTGTAAATTTTTTAAAAAAGTGTAAAATGTTAACCCTACAGCTATTTCTAACAGACCACAGGCTTGTGACAATTTTTTTAAAATGATCTGATCATGCACAGACATTATTAATTTTGATTATTAGATTGTAAAGAACAACAGTGACATCTGCCAGCATGGCATTGCTGCGTTGTCAGTTGACTGCGCTCTAAAATGAGAAAAAAAAAGAGGCTCAAGTATATCTCATGATCATATCTGCCTCTGGGTGAAATGATTAAATACATAATAAAAACCAAAGACATACCAGAGGCAGACATCCTCAGTACATATATTGTTGAGGTAGACGATTTAAACCCATTGCATAATGTACTTCTGGTTATAACCATTCCTTCAGAATTTCGTAAAGGCCTTGGGCTTTTTCAAGAATGCATTTAAAAAAATATGTTTTTACAATTTACATATTGTTTATAATTCATTATTTGTGGCATATTCATGGTTTTTTATGTTTGTTGGGTATTTTGCCACTGTAAAAATATTTAAAAATTTTGACGAAATAAACCTCTGCGTCAAAAAGATCAGACAGAGACTGGTTTTAATACTTCTATTAGAAAATGTCAAAAATGTTAATGATAATTACAAAAATTAAATCGAAGGCAGTTAACGTTTCGGAAAATATTTCTTTTCCCGTTATCAAAACTTTCACTTTTAATCATAGAACAACAAACTGTCATGTTTGACATGATTAAAAGAGAAAGTTTTGATAACGGAAACGTTAACTGCCTTCGATTTAATTTTTGTGATTGTCATTTTTGTTTCAGTTTATATATAGTGTGTCCCAGGATAGATGTAAAGGTGTAATGGACCAAAAATTTTGGAATTTTGGAATGGTATTTGGGGATTGAGTCCTGCTTGTTGTAAAACTAAAGTATACCAAAAATGACTTGATTTAGAGTTAAGAGTTGAATTTATATTTAAAGTTGTGTAGGAGCAAATGTTAATCATCTCAAAAAGTAGGCTATTCGTAAATAAAAAATTGAATATACGAGATGTAAGAAGGTAAAATGTTAATCGAACTAATTGTAAAACAAGAAACAATTACTAACAGAAGATTAATGAGGTTTAAAAATTGTAACAAGTAATAAATGTCAAAAACATAACAGATTCACAAACAAATTAATTATTGACCAATACAAAACAATTGTTTACAATTTTTTTATTATTATATGTAGCTACCACCCACATCCACACACATTTCGATCCTTCGCCTGAAGTCCTTAAAACTGTTTCGAATATGATCTTACGGCATTTGTAATTCTCTGCTTCAATACTGCTACATCGTTAGGAAGTGGTTCAGCATAAACCAATTGCTTGAGGCGACCCCATAAAAAGAAATCCAATATTGATAGGTCTGGGGAGCTCGCCGGCCACTTGATCGGTCCATTCCTGGCAATCCAATTTTCTCCAAAATTTAAATTCAACCACCGATTAACGATTAACCATTTCTGTGGAGTGGCCAGGGCAACCATAATGTTGAAAATGAACTAAAGGCATATCTCTTAAACTATTTAAATGTTCTTCAGAAAATCTTTCAAGAAGCTGTAAATAAGTGTGCTGGTCCCTCAATGAAATAAAGTCCAATAACTCCAACGTGATAAGAAACAGCACACCACACATTCACTTTTTTATAATATTGTCTTCTACAATGAATTCTAAAATTTGGATTTTCAGAAGCCCAAAACCGACAATTCTGAGATGAAACAACACCATTGATTGTGAATGTGGATTCATCTGAGAAAATTATAAAATGATGAAAAAATCTCTCTTCCATGATTTTTTCTCCAATGGTCAAACAAAAATCCAACCTACGGCCGTAATCTCCCTCTTCAAGCGTATGTTTATAATTTGTTTTATATGCCCTAATTTTCTTTGCCTTGTAAATTCTTTGGAGTTCAGACTTGCTAATATTAATAAGAGCTGATCTCTCTCTTAGTGGCATCCTAGGATTTTCTATAACAGAGGCATGAGCTATAATAGCCCCAACATTGTCTTCATCATATGCTTTTATTTTTATTTTCATGTTAAGAACACTACCAGTAGCCAGAAACTTTTTAATTATTCTCATAGCCTGAGTACGTGACAAAGCAGTGTTTGAAAATTTCAAATTAAATTGGCTTACCACTGTTCTTAGCGAGTTTTCACCGCCAATTCCGTAGCATTGCACAATATAAATTTTTTCACGCACTGTAAGTACCATTTTCACTAATTTTTTATGCTTGGTTCGTTAATTTGAAACAGAAATTAAGGATAATATTGACTACGTTTGACAGATATGTCAATAATTAATGATAAATCTGTATCCACTGCTTTTCTCATAGCCTACTTTTAGCTTCTACATAACTTTAAATATTAATTCACAAAAAATTATTTCTATGCAGTTTTAATTGAATGGTTCAAAATAAAATACTAATTTATTGAAAAAATGGGAAGTTTCAAAAAAATAATGTTATATTCCTGAAATTTGGTATAGAGGTATAAAATTGCATTCTAAATAACTTTTCTTAGTGGAATTTTTTCATATTTTGAAAAATAAAGGTACTTTATTAGTGGTGATTTTTACAACTTTGCTTATAAAACACCCTGTAGAACACCAAATCAAGTCATTTTTGGTATACTTTAGTTTTACAACAGCAGGACTCAATCCCCAAATACCATTCCAGAATTTTTGGTCCATTACACCTCTTGTTATATCTATCCTGGGACACACTGTATATTTTTAGATGTGAGACATTTTGTAATAGAAGTATTAAAACCAGCCTCTGTCTGATCCTTTTGGCGCAGAGGTGTATTTCATCAAAATTTTTAAATATTTTTACAGTGGTAAAATACCCAACAGAAAAAAATTACAATTTATATTAAAACATGCAGTTTAATTTTTTTCATGGGAAAGATAACTTGCTAAAACTAATAATGAGATTTTTACAGCAAAAAGCATATAGCATGTTTCATTTTCTCCATTTACGATTAATTTTGCTCATTTTGGTAGACTGGTTTTCATATTCTTATAAAAATTTAGTCTTGTGATTTAGATGACAGTGAATGCAAAAATTATATAAATTATGCATTGCTCATCGTTTCATCTTTTACTTAATAATTATTGTATTTTCCGTTCATTTAACGCTTTTAATTTTTTTAATACTAAAGTAAATAATACATGTTTAAAATTCATATTTCTAATTTAAATAAATTATACTTATTTAATTACACATTCTAATTATCCTGTTTTAAATCATAAAAATTATTTATATTTAATTTCAAATTGCATAACAACTGCGTTAAAGCAAAAATCAGCAAAGTATACGTCTGTCTATGATATTATTGTATTCAGCAGATCATAATCAATAAAATAAACCAAGGTTTCAAGATGATCAAATGATTACATGGAGTGTCATTACGTGGAATCTTTTGGACAACATAACAAGCAGTACAATACCTATATTGTGTAAAATATATTATTATTACTACATAGAAGGCACGCAGCCTATAATCAGATCACTGAGAAGAGGCCGTGGCTTTAAAACTCTGTATCTTGCCTAATTTTTATTGAAAATAGAATTGCCTAGTTTCAAATTAACAGAATTTTCATAAACTTTGAAAACGATCTCGACATTTTTGTCTACTTTACTTTTCGGTATATTAGCAAAAAACCCAGTCTAAACCCCTTTTCCGCCTTTTTAAAGAAAATTTTAGAATCGACCACACAGACATCGGGTCTTCATCATTTGCCTATACGAAGAACACTTTAAAAATAATTGTAAAATCATGTGATGTGAAAATATCTTGTAGCAGATTTGGAAATCCCGAGCTACCTTTACCGGTTTCGCATTCACACATATTACATCACTGTTTACTCACTTGTAGTGAAATTTCTAGAAGTATAAGCTGCACTCTCCTTGTTTTCAAAGACTGTAAACGCTTGTACTTGGTACGTTGCACCTGGTACAAGATCCTTTAGAACATACTGACTACTATCCACATTCTCTATGGTGAGAGTTTGAGGTTTTGGATCGGCTATGTGTACTAAAGGGTTGATTTTTAATTTGAAACTTGTAAAGCTGCCCTGCGATGGTGGACTCCATGATATTATAGCTGTCTTTCCACTACGAACTGACACTGACAGCCCTGAAGGTGGATCTGGAACTAAAAATAAATGTTTATATTTAAGTTTTCGTTATAGATTCAGCTTCTCAAGCTAAACTTTTAAACCTGATAATATGGTCGTAAAATAATATCAGTTTTGAAATTGAATTTAATTGAATTTAATCGAATCTTTCAGGCTGAGAGAAGATATTAAATGATGTTTTTCTTCAAATGTCAGAAAAACATGACATTTCTTAACTCATTTCATGACATTAAAATTTGACTTTTTAGATGGCTGTATACATTTTTTTTTGTCAAGCCCATTTACAATTTCTATATGAAAACTACTTAAGGCTGTATCTACACTAGGGTAGCCCATCTCTATAGGGGGTGAATTTTTTTTGCGTATTACTTCCACATCCAGTGGAAGTATATAACGACAAAAAAATTTTTAAAAATTTTTATTATTCAAATAGGCTTAGAATGTTACGAAACGTCGAGATTTTAAATTTGAGCGAAAAAAAAATTTCTGTCTGTCGGTCTGTCTGTAACTTTTTTTTGTGCGCACGTTTACTCTGGAACCGTTTGAGATATTGACTTGAAATTTGGTACACATATGTAGTTTAACGAGATCTAGAACTAGATTATATTTTCATCTTGTTCCGTCGATGGGTTGGGGGGTAAATTGAGGTAAATTTGGGGTAAATAGATAAATCAAGCAGGTAAGAGTCCATAAAATTGGTATTTGGTATATACAAGAGAGACTAAGGTCTCAAAAAAAATTTGGCATTACCACCTCCACCCCATTATTAAAGGGAATGAAAAAAAAATTGTGATTTAGTGTGTGTATAAGAACCAGAAACCTCAAAATATTTTTTAATTCATCCACCCCCACTACCACCCCCTATAACCACCCCCACCTCGCTACCGATGTGGGGTATCGTTTTATGGGTTTTTGGGGTAGAGGATTTCAAATATTATATTATTAAAGTTCCATAAACAATTATTTCCACATACAAAATTTTTTCGTTGTGAGTGACTTGGATAAAAAATCTGGATGTGGAAGTAGTGATTCCTTGGGCAGCGGTTTTTTTTAAGTCTCACCCCACGAAAATATACTATTATACTAGGAATAATTTATGTCAAAGTTTCAGATAATTCGGTGAACGGTAACCCGTGCCGCATTCAGGTAGAAATTTGTAGATAAGATTTTATTACGGTAATACACTTAAATTTTACATAAAATACAAATATCTACCTCTTTTCTCGTGTTTTATTGGTGTAATTATTTCCTAGAAATTATTTGTTTTGGAAGTTTGGAAATATAATGCACCTACGGTAGGTTTTTATGTCAGTTTGCAATTGTGTTTTACAGTGGTGACATTATAAGTTCTAGCATACGTTCCTTTTTGAAAAAACATTTAACGATGGCTGATGTTAGATCCTTACGAAAGGATACTTTCATTTACTTAGTTGGACACTATTCGTCACAAATCATTGGCAATAAATTGCCGTCTAATAGACAAGTATTACAAGTGCTCTTTTATAACATTCGTGAAGTGAAGCTAAGTGTACATGAAAGTGCTAAATTAACAATAAAAGAGGTGTCAGTTTTTTGGGATAAAGCTCGCATTCCGACACGTCAGGATTTTCATTGTGTTAAACAACTAGATAAACTTTATGCAGAGTGGAGGAACTTACAAAAATCGGCTAAAAGGGCCAGTGCGGGAGTAAAGAAAAAAATTTCGTTGAAAAATTGGACGATCTTTTTGACATTTCTCATGCAAATGCATTGGAGTTGATGAAAATAGATGAAGATAAGCAGTTTTTATTTAACCAAAGAAAAAAGGGACGTCCTGGATTTATGCATGGTATTGATTACCAACTTGCTTCTCAAGAAAAATCAGCTGAGGAGAAATTACAGAAATTATCCGAACGAATGCAACGAAGTCAACAAGAAAAAGCTAGATTAGAGGAAACAGTCACCTGTCCATCATCAAGTAGTAATTCAGCCGATTCCAACGAAAATGAAGATGAAATAATCGAAGCCCAAGAAGAGTTGTTACAAGACCAGCCTGGCCCGTCACAGCCAAAAAAGAGGAGATTGTATGAAACATGTAACATCATCACACCAAAAATAGCCGCTGCATTTGATGCTTGCAAAATAAGCGACAGGTATGGAGTCCATATTTTGACGGCAGTAGCAGAAGCACTAGGACATGACACCACATCTTTGTCCATCAGCAGAACCACACTTCAGCGCTCTAGACAACTCATCCGCGAAGAAAGAGCTGAAATATTAAAAACTGCCTTCGGTAATTCTGAATTGCCGGCCCCAGTCATCCATTGGGATGGAAAACTTTTACCTTCTCTCACTGGAATGGGAAATATCGATAGACTTGCTATCTTAGTTACTAGTGGAGATATTGAACAACTACTTGGAGTACCAGCTTTGCCCAATTCAACTGGAAGAGAACAGACTGAAGCAGTTTATGATGTGCTTTGTGAATGGAATTTGGACGAAAAGGTAATAGCTTTGTGTTGTGATACAACAGCATCAAATATGGGTTATATAAATGGGGCAGCCACACTATTGCAACAAAAATTAGAAAGAGATATTCTATATTTTCCTTGTAGACATCATATTTTTGAAGTGGTTTTGAGAAGTGTGTTTGACACAAAAATGCCTTCCTCATCTGGTCCAAATGTGCCACTATTTAAACGTTTTAGGGAATTTTGGCCTAAAATAGATCAAAATAAACTAAAAACTGGATTTCAGGTATCACAAATTAAACACATTTTACAACCAGTTAAAGCCGAAATTATAAAGTTTCTAAATGCAGCTTCAACTTTGCAACAGCCTCGTGATGATTATAAAGAATTTTTAATGCTTTCTAAACTTTTTGTTGAAGAAGAGCCCACTCACACGACATTCTATTAACCAGGGGCATTTCATCATGCACGTTGAATGGCCAAAGCCATTTACTCTCTAAAAATATTTTTTTTCCAAGATCAGTTCCAACTAACTAAAAAAGAAAAAATAGGTATTGAAGATATATGTCTCTTTATTGTAAAGGTTTATGTAAAGGCCTGGTTTACAGCGTCATTTGCTAGTAAAGCACCGCTTCATGACTTAGACTTTTGTAAAGAACTCATTAATTATCAAAATATTGACAAAGAAATATCTCAAGCCGCAAGTAGGAAAATAGTGAACCATTTGTGGTATATTAATTCAGTAAATGTTGGCTTATCTTTCTTTGAGGACGATATTTCAGTTACCACTAAAAGAGAAATGGTTAAAGCTTTGAATAGGAAAGCACCAAATCAAGAGGGTATTAAACGACTTATGATTAGTAACATTACTGACGTTGAAAACAAGGAAATTCAGGACTTCATATGCGAGAACACTAAACAGTTTTTTCAAAAATTAGGTTTGTCTATGGAATTGTTGGAAAATGATCCAACAACATGGAGGGAAAATGAAAGTTATACCCGATGTTTGAATATTGTAAACAAAATTAAGTTGTAAATGATGCCGCTGAGAGAGGAATCAAACTTATTACTGACTATAATGACATTTTAACAAAAAATGAAGACCAAAAACAGTTTTTACTCCAAGTTGTAAATGATTATAAATCACAGTTTCCAAATGTAAAAAAAGAAACCCTGTCGCATGCTTTGGCCTAGTGCAAAAAATATTGTTTTTATTACTATATGTCTTATAGATTTAGGGTAATATTTGGTACTATGTATGAAAAAAACGTTTCATAATAAAATACACAAAGATAAAACGAGAGTTTTATTTCAAAAACTTCTAGTCTAGTTTTCTTAGACTACGAATTTACAGTAGTATGACACATGTCATAGTCACAACAGATGATGTCTTTGATATTTGTATGACTTGATTAGTCATTCTAAAGATTAAAAAAAAACAACGCATCAACCAAAGAATGTAAATAATTCCATTTACTTTTATTATTGCATAATAATGCATTCTGCGGCACCCCTTGCCTTCAATTTGCCTCAATAATATTTTGAGGGGACTGTTTTTTCTTCAAATGAAACCATTTGCAGGGGTGAGAAATAAAAAATTTCGATTTCGAAAAAGATGGGCCACCCTAATCTACACTTCCATTTTTTTTACAAAACCATGTTTTTCTGATGAGGTTATGTTATTACGTATGCAAAAGTTTGCCAGTTGACCATTTACGGCTGACTTGTATATCTTGGAGAAGCTTGATAGTAATGTAATAGCTCGATAATTTTCATACAAGTTGTCGTCACCCTTCTTATATAAAGGACTAACCACTGAGAGCTTTAATTTTTCAGGAAATACTCCTTGTTCAAGTGATAAGTTTATCAGATACGATAAGGGTTGACAGCTAAGTTATTTACGATTTTTTAATGAATTATTTGATACATTATCGTAGCCACTAGAATTAGATGTTTAATAATATGCCACATTTTTGTTTTGTTGTTCGACTTATTAATTTTGTTATCGTAATATTCCTATTTTGCTATACGTAGTTTTTCTTTGTATTGATTTTTAGGCGTTTACCATAGTTTTTTAGTTCGGGATGTTTTTGTGCTAGATTCGAAAATTGTTGAACTTTATTTTTAAAATTATTTATACTATCTGTTATCCACTCTTGCTTAGAATTTTTCTTTTTATGTACAAAACGAATCAAAGGAAATGACAATTCAAAATAGTAAATGATTATATTACTGAAAACAAATGCAGAATTCGAGTTACTTTCTGAATAAACATCATTCCAAGTTTCCTGTTCTAAATAGTTGCAGATTTAGAAATATTATCGGAATTGATTTTTGTTCTATAAATATATGTTTGTTTTTATACTTTTACTTTTATGTGATTTTATAGAGAGAAATTGGGAATAATGATCAGATAAATGTAAACTGACATTATTTATCACATATTTTGTATCATAAGGACCAAATGAAAAAATTATCTAAGCAAATATTTGTTGTGGGAGTTACTCGTGTTGGACTATTTATTGCTAATTTCAAGACTCAATAATCAAATATGTAGGGCATAAAAAAGTACATGAAAAACTACAGTAACCCAAAACATCTCCCCACTCTTAGGTGTGCTGTAGGAAGGAAAAAGTGGCATTCTTTTGATTTACTGTATAATATCTCAAAACTTAAGATTTTTGCGCTTTTTAAAATAGTTTTATTAGGAAGTCAGAAGTCGAATTCATATTATTATTATTACAATCAGTGGAATCCTTATTTTATTTTATCAAGCTAGTGGAATTTTGTCAAACACTGTACAACGAGGAAATATAAAGGAAGTCAGAGAAATCATTTTTTATATCTTATTTAACAAAATTGTTCAATTAAATATAAAATCACACTAATCTGACTACACAGAGGCGGACAAAGTCGAATTAAAAATAAATTAATTTAATATATTGTTATTTTCCATGCTATTGTTTGGAATCAACGACCTCAAATTAACGAAAAACCGTCTGCTGTCCAAAAGCCTCCATATTTGCTGTTAGACTTAATTTAGAGAAGGCTTTTTAGAAAATGTTACCTCTCTACTTGAACACAATTGAAACTAAGTATGTTGAAATAAAAAGCCCCACTTTGTCCACCACACAGTATATTTGACAAAATCGCTCTACTTTCAGTAAAGGGCATAGCAGGATAAACATGTTTTAGGTGCCCCCGCACCAATCGGGTCGAAATTTTTGGCACAAGTTGATAGTAGTGTTAGATGAAATTTCCCAAAATATTATTTTTGGAAAGCCATTTTTACGGGAGTTATGGGGGTAAAAAGAAAAATGGAAAAAAATTTTTTTCTCGAGAACGGATAAACCGATTTTCATGAAAAAAATATATGTTATGGCTTTTGATGGTGCAAATGTGGAAAAAAATTATTGAGTCCATTTGTCGAAAAAAAGTGGTGAAAAAATTTTTTCAAAATAAAAAATTATTTTTTCTTAGGGGATGTTCTAGAGGCACACCCACCATTTTCTTCCAAATAAATGCTTATATGCCGCTTTAAAACATATCCAATTTTCATAGCGATCGGAAGGGTACAACATACTCAAAATTGATAATCATTGGCAGACTGCGGGCGGCGCGTAGTCTATGTAATGAAGCATTATAAGACGACTTTTTTGTAAATATTTCGTGCAAAGACGAGATTACCTTCTCCCCCTCGTTTTCGAGGGTGCTGAACACAATGCAAGTGGTGGGAGATGTTTTTGACCGCCGCAACCCCCTGCGACTTTTTGGAAAAATTTTTTCAAAATAATTTTTTTTTATGGGATGTTCTCGAAGAATGAAGACTAAGAGGAGAAGTTTAATCAACACAGAGTAACCTGATTTGTGAAAGGCAAGAGGACTCACGCAAAAAAGTCAGCCCGAATTGTGAGAGGCAAGGGGACTCATAATAACCAAGCACCTCGACTAATGAGAGGCAAGGAGACTCACGATAAATAAACACCCCGACTCGTGAGAGGCTTGGGGACTCACAATAAACAGGCACCTTCACTAATGAAAGTCACTGTAACCTCCTCATAGTAGACTTTGAAAACTAGTGCTTTCGTAGGCTGAGTGCAGATGTCATCATTGCAAAATCTTCATATTTTCAAACTAGATTTTGTTTGACCTCACAGTTGATGTCAGAGAATTTTTGCGCCACAGTTCTTGAAGTTTGATACTGATTTAAATGCTAGGGTTGTAATGGCCGCCAGTGACCGTGGTAGTAAGATGTAGTAACGAACCGCTAGTCTATGTAATAAAGGCAGAAATAGTGTAAATATTTCTTGCAAAGACAAGAATACCTTCCTCCGTCCGTTTTCACGATGCAAGTGGAGGGAGAAGTTTTTGATCGCCGCAACCTCCTATGGATCCCTTTATGTTTTCTATACGAGTCTGGGGAGTGATTTATCAACGGGTTATACTTGAAATAGCATGGAAGATGGTTATAGAGTAAGTTGAGTCCAGACAGTAAGAGTAAGTTGAGTCCAGACAGCAGGCCAGGCGTTTAATTAAACCCTTCCGAGGAGTGGAAAATCATTTTTTATCAAATAATTCGGCTTCAAACGCGTTTTCCCCGTTTTTGGGGTCGCTAATCATGGGAAAAATATTCATTTTTAGCTCCTCTTCATCTCTCAAACGGTAAGTGAGGGGTGATTTCTGCCCGTTTGACGAGGTTGGAGCTAAAAATGAATATTTTTCCCGTGACCAGCGACCCCGAAAATGGGGTATACGCATTTGAACCGAATCATTTGAAAAAAAAAACTACACCTCTCGGGAGGGTTTAATCAACCCCCTAGGCCTGCTGTCTGGACTCAACTTACTAACCTCCTTTCATATTATTTCAAGTATAACCCGTCGATAAATCACTCCCCAAACCCGTTTATATATGAAAACAAAGGGATCCATAAGAGGGATGGCCGTTTCAGGCGGCGGTCAAAAACTTCTCCCACCACCTGCATCGTGTTCAGCACCCTCAAAAACGAAGGGGGGGAGGTAATCTCGTCTTTGCACGAAATATTTACAAAAAAGTCGTCTTATAATGCTTCATTACATAGACTACGCGCCGCCCGCAGTCTGCCAATGATTATCAATTTTGAATATGTTGTACCCTTCCAATCGCTTTGAAAATTGGATATGTTTTAAAGGGGCATATAAGCATTTATTTGGAAGAAAATGGTCGGTGTGCCTCTGGAACATCCCCTAAAAAAAAAATTTTTAATTTGAAAAAATTTTTTCACCACTTTTTTTCGACAAATGGGTTCAATAATTTTCTTCCACATTTGCACCATCAAAAGCCATAACATATATTTTTTTCATGAAAATCGGTTTATCCGTTCTCGAGAAAAATTTTTTTTTCATTTTTCTTTTTACCCCCATAACTCCCGTAAAAATGGTTTTCCAAAAATAATATTTTGGGAAATTTCATCTAACATTACTATCAACTTGTGCTAAAAATTTCGACCCGATTGGTGCGGGGGCACCTAACAGGTGCTTATCCTGCTATGCCCTTTATATTACTCTACCGTTTTATTTAAAATACAGACAACTGTAAGAACAGATAATGTTTATTATATGAGGAGAGCCATAAAAAGGAGATATAGAGAATCTCCACTTACACACTAAAAAAAAATTTCTTGGTTGATGTTAATAAATTTGTATTGCTCCAAACAAAATTGTTAGATATTCCCTCCTATATAACACGTACCTTAGTAAAATTTCAAAAATTTTTCTAAAATTTTGCTGAAATTAAAATTTTTTTTCAAATTTTCCATTTCTTTGAACTTACTCATTACCTAATAATAAAGCTTAACGTTCGGGGGGTCATTTTATAAGTTTTTTTAATACCATAACTTCCTCAGATTTCTATTTAAAAGTGAAAAACCGATTTCTCAACTTTACGACCCCCCACCTCCCTTAACCGGTATGACATCACTTGGCACGCTATAAGGGCTTGTTTTCAACCTATCAATTTAAAACAATAAAATCGTAGTATCTATTTTCGCTACATTTTGATATTATTCGTAACAATTCGACTGGACTATTATATCGTTGTTGCTTCTTGTTTCACTTAAATCGTTTATATTCTAAAAGACACGCATATATCAGAATATTTGTCAAAATCGGTCTAATTTCAATAAATCTATATTACTCTATCGCTTCATTTAAAATACAAACAACTGTAATAGGCGAGTCTGCCTGAGGTAAAACAGAGGTGATTTTACAAACTGTGTACACCATTTGAGTTAGCAACGGATTCTAATAGGAAAAATTCCGCTGAACAAGATGTTCTTATGAAAAACTTTCCTAAACCGCGAGCTTCATGGTCAAATAATTGTTTAAACAAATTTTTTTTCGTTTTTATTTAATAAAATGAAAACGGTTTGACGGATCCGAAAAAAATCTTGATTCAATCGAAAGATATTTTCAATACGCGTCGTTTGGCACCAGGCACAACTCATTTTGTCAAACCGTTCATTTGTTATAGCCAAAATAAATTTCATAATTAACAAATTGATTACTCCGAAACTAATGAGGTCAGGATATTGTTTTTTTCAAAAAACATGCCTTTTGTACCAAAGAATATACCAATTTTTGTTTGGCCCGGTATCTTCAATACTTTTTGATTGTTTAAACAATTGGCATAATTTGTTAATTGGCAAATAACTTTTTTTTCGAAAGTTTGATCGACTTCAAACCAACTATAAACAATAAATATTGATGTCGGGCATAACCCCCATAGAAGTCTGCACGAATGCAACTTTTTGCTTTTGTTTCTTTAAAGTTTAAATTAATTTTGCAAATTAACAAATGGAATATCTCGGCTCTGGGTAAGTGTATCGAAATGGGGTTTTGTGCATATGAAAGTGCTTGAAAAAGGGAAAATTTTGAGACTAGAAAGAACTTGATAGGATAACCGGAACCGGAAATATAAGTGGATATTGCGTTAGAGGCTCTAATTTGTTTATGAACAACTTTTTTGACACGAGGTTTGGTGTAAATGAAAGCTAACAAGTTTTTCCATCAACCACAAAAAGTTCTACAAAAAATATTCAATCTCTGAAAAGTTATACGCGTTTTTGACCCTTAAAAAAATCACTCCCGCAACGTGAAAATAGTAAAATTTGACGCTCAATGGGGTGGCGGGTTCGATCCTCGGTGTGGGCAATTTTTTTTTCGTCAAATTTGCTTTTTTTCGTGCAATAAAATATTTCCTATAATAAAATATTTTTTAAATTGTAAAAAACGCTATAAATAATTATTTATTCTTATAAATTATTTCTTTCTTTTTACACCGTGAAAAATCTCGTAAACTTTTTTACTAAGACTTGGTAAAATTTGTTGCCTATTTATTTTTGGTTTTTTTTCAACAGGCACCTCCCTCAAATAAAGTAAAATAAGCCTTCTCTTTCACAAAAAGTAGTAAAAAAAAAACAAAAACTACCGACAAACCCTCGTTGGACAAGAACAATCACATGTTTGTTGCAAGATAGCCATTTATTTAATAAAAATTGCAAAAAAAAATTATTTACGACGTTTTTAAAAATTTCTCAGAAAGTAAAAAGATTTATTATAATAAAAAATACTTGGTTACATGAAAAAAAGCAAATTTGACGAAAAAAAAAATTTACCCACACCGAGGATCGAACCCGCCACCCCATTGCGCGTCAAATCTTACTATTTTCACGTCGCGGGAGAGATTTTTTTAACGATCAAAAACGCGTATAACTCTTCAGGGATTAAATATTTTTTATAGAACTTTTTGTGGTTGATGGAAAAACTTGTTAGCTTTCATTTGCACCAAATCTCGTGTCAAAAAAGTTATTAATAAACAAATTAGAGAATCTAACGCAATATCACTTATATTTCCGGTTCCGGTTATCCGATCAATTTCTTTCTGGTTTCAAAATTTTCCTTTTTCCAAGCACTTTCATATGCAAAAAAACCCATTTCGATACGCTTACCCAGAGCCGAGATATTCCATTTGTTAATTTGCAAAATTAATTTAAACTTTAAATAAACAAAAGCAAAAAGTTGCATTCGTGCAGACTTCTATGGCCGACATCAATATTTATCGTTTAAAGTTGGTTTGAAGTCGATCAAACTTTCGAAAAAAAAGTTATTTGCTAATTAACAAATTATGCCAATTGTTTAAACAATCACAAAGTATTGAAGATAGCGGGCCAAAAAAAATATGTTATATTCTTTGGTATAAAAGGCATGCTTTTTTAAAAAAAAATTATTTTGGCTATAACAAATGAACGGGTTGACAAAATGAGTTGTGCCTGACGCCGAATGACGCGTATTGAAAATATCTTTCGATTGAATCAAGATTTTTTCGGATCCGTCAAACCGTTTTCATTTTATTAAATAAAAACGAAAAAAATTTTGTTTAAACAATTATTTGACCATGAAGCTCGCGGTTTAGGAAAATTTTTCATAAGAAAATCTTGTTCAGCGGAATTTTTCCTATAAGAATCTGTGGCTAAATCAAATGGTATCAAGTCGTATAAAAAATTTTTGGGAAAAATCCCAGGCAGACTCGTCTATAAGAACAGATAATGTTTATTATATGAGAGTCATAAAAAAGGAGACTGAGAATCTCCAGTTATTATATGTCATTCTTTATGACTTGCTCATTACTAAAATGTCATTAATTTATTGTTTATTCAACAAGTAGTTACCTACCTGTCGTAAAATTTGCTGTCCAAGTAAGAGTATTGTGCGTGGCATTGGAATAGTACAACCAAAAGTCGTATTTGGTTCCTGGCAAAGCCTGAGAAAACTTTATGACATCCCGGATATCTTTGGAAGCAATTGTTGTATTTGGGGCTGGATACCCGAAGGGTGGATAATAATCAAGCCTGTAAATGACGCCATCCTGTCCTAAATTTCCTGGAATGTGAATAACTAATTCTGCACCAAATGAAACCTGTATAAAATGAAAATAACGTTAATGAATGATTAGTAAGGTAATTTTGTATGGCATTCAATCAAGGGGCGACAGAATAGGTTTGAATTTGAAGGAAGGGATGGAAACATGAGACAGAATAGTTTTGACAAACATCAAAACGCTATTCTAGATGGGAGTTTCGTCAATCAAGTTGGCATTACCGGGACACGATTTAAAATTTCCGATGATGCCAACTTAGTTGTTGAAACGCCTGACGAGTGTAGTGATCAATGTTTGAGTATTTAGTCGAGTGGGAATATATGGAAAAAGGATAATTTTACGAAATGTCGTTTACTCGCAATTTTATTTTTTCAAAGTATAGTTTGGGATGTCCACAAACATATGCCAACTATCCGAACGCGTGACAGGTGGGGCAACACACTTTAAAATTCAAAAATCGTTCATTTTTTGCCATTTTTCGCTCTATTTGCAACATAACTCGTAAAGGCAGCATTGTTCGAAAATATATCAATAGATAGAAAAGTTGAGAAAATTGATTTTGAACATTTTATTATTCTTGACATTTTCCCACAAAATTCTTCGTTTAAGAGTTACAGACGAAAGAACAGTGCTACTTTTTTATCTTTTGATTTTTTTTTAAGTGAATATAATAAATATTAATACGAAATATATCATCGGTATAATGTAAATTATGTTTAAACAGGGCCGTTTCTAGAATTTGGCCGTTGGTGTGCAAAATGTAAAATGCCGCTTCATACTTCAAAATGAGCGGGGGGAGGTAGAAATCTCTCGAAAAAAATTTTACCACCAAATGCCGCTTCGTACTTCAAAATTGATGAGCGGGGAGGAGAAATCTCAAACAAAATTTTTCCACCAAATTCTAAAATGCCACATAGTTCTTCAAAATTGATGATCTCAAAAAAATCTTTCCACCAAAGTAAAAATTGATGAGCGGCGGGAGAGAATCTCAAAAATGGCACCCCAAAAATAAACGAAGGTGTTCTGTGCACACCTCGCACACCTAGTCAACACGGCCCTGTGTTTAAATGTCCAATTTATAGTTGAAATAAAATATATTTACAGACCTATACATATATAATTTACATGTTAAACAGAAAAAAAAAATAAAACTTTTTAGGTATTGAGGTATTAAAATGATGGGAAAATAAATAAACGCATGTACAGTGTATACTGTATAGTAAGTGAAACTTTTAAATCCCAGCCCGAAAACGATGTAATGAATTTCCAAATTTTTTTTCTTCAACATGCTTCATAAAGTATGTATATAAGAATCTATATTGTCATTTTTCCTGCTTTTTGGTTAAGGGTGGTTCCCACCCCTTCTTAGGGGTTGTCGCAAAAAAAAAACAAAAAACACACATATTCTGATAGATAGATTTTTTGCTAAAAGGCATATTTTTCGAGATATTGCGAACTGAAAATTGCAATTTTCACCCCCAAAATCAGTATTCCTAGACGTTTTTTTTTAATACTCGAAAAATGTGGACTTTAATAAAAAAATGCAAGGGTACAAAATTAAAGCTTTTACGAAAACAAATCGAATGGTTTTTTCTTTTCTTTTCCTCAGATGTTTAGTTTTGGAAATATGGCATTTTCAAAATGGCGCCGAAATGTTCAGAAAAAATATACGACGTTAAAATCTAAAATTACTCAAAATCCACAACTATGATATATTTTCGAACAATGCTTCATTTACGCATATATCGCAAATAAAGCAAAAAATGGCAAAAAAATGGACGATTTTTTAAATTTTAAAGTGTGTTGCCCCACCTGTCATTCGGATAGTTGGCATATGTTTCTGGACATCCCAAACTATACTTAAAAAAAAATTGCGGGTAAACGACATTTCGCCCAAAAAAACTATACCGACTGGTCTAATTTGTGAAAAATATTTTCATTTTCAGAGTTAATTTTACCAAATTTAAAATAATAATGGATGAACCTATCTTACTGTCTCGCATATTCAACATTACTTTTTCGAATTGTCACAACACGTGCGACGTTAGAAAGCACAGCCAGAAAAGTTAAAGTTGTACAAAAATGGAGTTATAGCACGTGATCATTACAAGCATTTTTGTTTAGGTTGAGAATATTTATTTAAACATTCTGAATTCAGAAAAATATTCCCAGAGTGAAACTCCGTCACCCAGAAAGAAAAACGTTTCCAAATTTTGAAGAAATTTTAAGTTTTATCGTATACCGGGTGTAACTGGATCATGGTACACCCCACCTTTTCTCCTTTAGTTTTGAAGATAATTGATTGAAATTTAGGATATCCAATATACATAAAAAGCGGCACTTTTTGACATACAAGTGATTTTTTTTCACTTCCGGCTTCGCCGGAAGTGACACTAACTTTCGATTTTTAAATGGAACACCCTGTATATTATTGCATTTTTTTAATCTGCATAATTTTCTGAATCCAACGATACCAAATAAGTGACATTTCAAACGTCAATATTTTTTATAATATAATTTTTAGTTTTCTATTTAAGTGTGCCGTGACGGTTCCAATTTATTCTAAATCACTCGTGTAATGCTAGAAAAATCGAAATCCCGTCAAAAATACTAAATCACGTGAGTTATGAGCAAATAAAGTTCATCAAAAGGGTTTTCGGGACAAACTCAATTTTTTCAAATGGAACCATATTGGTATCGTGGTACCATTTATTAGTTTAGTACTATTAATAAGGAATTTATTCATATGTCATATTAAAATGTGCGATAAATACAAACAAAATTACAGCTAAAAGAAAATAAGAAAATACTTTTGTTCTAATTAAATGTTAAGTGTTAAGAAGTAACTAACTAAGGTGGCTTTGAAAATAATGAAATATTTAGCTTATCAAACATTTGCTGGTTACCGGTGTCTTTAAAAATTGTTTAAAATTTGTGTTAATTGTGTTCAAAATGCCGCAAATTTATACAAGAGATGAAAAAGTGAACATGTTAATTATTTATAGGGAATGTACCATGTATGTATTTCAGTTCAGAACTTTAAAATCACCATTTCAAGTTCATCTTTTTTAAAATGTAAATATAAGTACCTATCTTACCAACAAGTTAACCTTCGCAGAATGTTAGGATTCTTAATAAAAGTACCATACACCTTAAATGTACGGGAATTTAACATTTTTCGCGATCTTGAGTGTCTACTGCATCTCAGATGTATTTAGATCATATTAAAAGATAATTTTTATTTCTCATAATTTGTTATGTCTCATGAAGAAGAAATTATGTATCCCAAAACCAAATTCCTGTCAGAATAATTTCTACACCCTCTATAGTCTCGTATCCGACAAGCTTTTAAGGCAATTAATTTTATTTTTTTTATTTCTTTCGTTTTGGTGCATCTAAATAATAATAATCAAAGCTTGTTTTTAAATAGTTTTTTTTTTTCATTTAAGTTTATTTTTGTTACCTTAATATGAGTCCCCTGAACAACAAAATATGTTATAAATGATGCGACAACGTGCCGAAAAAGCTACCTACATCTGAACTATTAATACTTGTCTAAAGATGAGTTAAAAGTTAAAGTCAGGGTTGGCTAAAACAACTTTTTTTGGACAGGTGTGAAAACAGCCCCGGTTTCGTCAATATGGCAATAATGTATATTATAAGATAATTAGCTTTCTTGTAAAGTGATACATTCGTAAAGTTTCCTGATATAAAAAACCGCTGCCCAAGGATTCGCTACTTCCACATTCACATTTTCCATCCAAGTTTCAAAATGAGAATAATTTGTTTATGGAACTTTAATAATATATTTGAAAATCGTCAAACCCATAAACGCAAAACCCAAAAAACCATAAAACGATATGCCACATGGGGAGTGGGGGTGGGGGTAGGGAGTGAGAGTGGGGTGGATGAAGTAAAAAAAGTTTTGAGGCCTTTGGTTCTTGTACACACACTAAATCACAATATTATTTTTTCACCCCCTTTAATAATGGGGTGGGGGTGGTAATGGGGGTGGCTAATGCTAAAAATTTTTTGAGACCTTAGCTTCTCTTATATCTCGTATTATATATACTAAATACCAATTTTATGGACTCTTACTCGTTTGATTTACCTATTTACCCACATTTACCTCAATTGACCCTTCAACGGAACAAGATCAAAATATAATCTAGTTCCAGGTCTCATTAAAATACATAGTGTACCAAATTTCAAGTCAATACCTAACACAAACAAGTTACAGACAGACACACAGACAAAAATTTATTTATTTTTTGCTCAAACTTAAAATCTCGACGTTTCATGACATTCTAAGCCTATTTAAACAATAAAGATTGTGGAAGTATAGTAATCGTAAAACTGTTTGTACAAATAGGTTTAAAATGTCATGAAACGTCAAGATTTTAAGTCTGAGAAAAAAAAGGTCATTCGGTCGGTCTGTCTGTCGGTATGTAACTTTTTTGTGGGTACGATTACTCTGGAACGGTTTATGATATTGATTTGAAATTTGGTATAGTTGATTTCAGATTTTAAAATTTCTCTCTGTCGTTCTGTCCGTCGTTTGTAACTTTTTTGTGCACACGATTACTCTGGAACCGTTTAAGATACTGACTTGAAATTTGGTACACGCATACGAGATCTAAAACTAGATTATATTTTGATCTTATTCCGTTGAAGGGTTGGGGGATAAATTGGGGTAAATGGGGGAAAAATAGGTAAATCAAGCAAGTAGAGTCCACAAAACTGGTATTTAGTATATAAAAGACAAGCTAAGGTCTCAAAAATTATTTTGTTAGTCACTCCGATTACCACCCCCACTCCATTATTAAAGGTGGTGAAAAAAAAATTGTGATTTAGTGTTTATCATGATTAGAGAATATTATTTAGGTATTATGCAAATCACAACTTACACACTTTTTATTTATTATGAAAATACCTACTTTCTGTATATTGTTGCCCTAATCTGGGCACGCTAATATACTAGTTAGGTAAATACTTTAAAACACTTATTATTGGAGAACCAATCAAAACAACTACTCTCCTAGCTAATACTGACGAAGTATTGAATTACATGATAGGATTCTTAGCATTTTAAAGAAAAAAAAAATATTGAAAATACTTAAATCATTTATTTACATTTAGTCATTCACACTTTTTTTTTTTATTTAATATGAAATTATCTACTTTCTGTATATTGGTACCTTAACCGGTCACGCTAATATACTACTTAGCGTGACCGGTTAAGGTACCAATATACAGAAAGTAGATAATTTCATATTAAATAATAAGAAAAACAAGTGTGAATGACTAAATGTAAATAAATGATTTAAGTATTTTCAATATTTTTTTTCTTTAAAATGCTAAGAATCCTATCATGTAATTCAATACTTCGTCAGTATTAGCTAGGAGAGTAGTTGTTTTGATTGGTGCTCCAATAATAAGTGTTTTAAAGTATTTACCTAACTAGTATATTAGCGTGCCCAGATTAGGGCAACAATATGCAGAAAGTAGGTATTTTCATAATAAATAAAAAGTGTGTAAGTTGTGATTTGCATAATACCTAAATAATATTCTCTAATCATGATAAATGCAAATAAATAAAAAATAATTAATTGTAAAAAAGAACTGTTTTATATTATTAATGTTTTTTATATTTACATTTAACTTGTTATATAAAGTTGATCCCATGTAGTAGGGATTTGTTTGTAGTTTTAACCTACGTGTAGAATATTACATAATCATGGTGATAATTTTGAAAGATAAATTTATCTGGATTCTTTTTTACAATATAAACATGGAAGCGTTAAAATTTTCTCATTTATAAATGTGTCTCTACAGGATGCTCTGTAATTTAATTCAAATATATAGCGTAAAGCTCTTTTTTGCAATATAAACACACGGTTAGCTAAATTAGAACAGCCCCAAAAAATTACTCCATATCTAATACGATTTTCAAAGTTAGCAAAATAAAATGTTTTTACAGTATCCCTGTTGGTTATTTGAGATAGACGTTTAATAGCAAAACAACTACTTGCGCACTTGTTACAAATATAATTAATATGTGATTTCCAGTTTAGGGATAAATCAATATGTATTCCAAGTAATTTAAAGTCTTTCACCTGTTGAATAGTTTTATTTTCGAATCGAATAAGAGGGATAGCAGTGTAATTTGAACATATAGGATGAAACTGCTTAAAAAAAGTTTTTTCCGTTTATTATTAAAAGGTTATTTGTAAAATATTGTGAAACTGATAACAAATTGGAATTTAAATTTTCAATTCCCAAAGCTATTACTTTTGTCACTTGTTGTAATTGTAATATCGTCTGCAAATGCACAATGGAAATATGTCATTTATATATAATAGAAATAACAAGGGCCCCAGAATATTGCCTCGAGACATACCTAAACTAATGTCAAGTATAGCAGACTTTGCATCAAAATAATCAACCTTACCTTACGAACAATCTTGTTCGTAAGGCAAGATTTAAGAAGGCTGTTACATTGACCACATTCTAGTTTACTTAGAAGAATGTCATGATCCACGCAGTCAAATGCTTTTGAAAGATCGACATAAATTGCAACACCCATGTTTAAATTACAGCACACATAATCTAAATAGCTCAGTAATGCGGTAGACATTGAATGATCTTTTCTAAAACCGTGTTGACCAGCAGAAAATATGTTTTTTGTTTCTAGAAAGTTAACTATTTCATTAAAAATAATTCTTTCAAATATTTTTGAAAATACTGATAAGAAATAATCTTTAATGTCCCGAGAGTCGTCTTTTTTAAACAAGCAAATGATTTTTGAAATTTTTAAGAAATCTGGATACGTTCCTAAAGTAAGACAAGGTGGTGTGCGCTTGTATTTAAAGAACACTTTAAATTACACCATTTTATTAAGTGAAACCCACGATTATATAGAGATTATTATGATCGAAATATTAATAGAAAATCAGGCACTTGTCATCGCTAATGTATATAGGCCGCAAAATTCCGATTATGATTCCTTTCTAAACTACTTTGATGACACGTTTTTCAATGTTTTTGCAAATTATGATAATATAGTGTGTTTAGGTGACTTTAACATTAATATGCCAAACTTAGATACGAATTACTCTACGCAATTTAAAAATATATATCAAACTTTCAATTTTGTACAAGTAATAAACGAACCCACTCGAATTACAGATACTACCATGCCATTGTTAGATTTAATTCTGGAAAATTTTGAAAATGTTTGTGACGTTGGGGTAGTCGATGCACAAATATCCGATCACTTCTTAGTTCACTGTACTATAGCGTTTAATATCATGGAAGAACCGGAGAGAATATGTAATTATAGAGCTTTAAAGCATAATTTTGAACAATTTCAAATGGATTTAGAAAACATACCTTGGAATAATATTTTCTATATGAATAATATTGACGATAAGATTGAATTTGTTACTGATAATATTTTGCAGTTATTCAATACGCATGCGCCTATCAAATCTATAAAATGTTCCAAAAGAAGCTATGCTCCGTGGATAGGGTATAACATTAAATTTATGCAGAAACTATGTAATAAAGCTTTGGCAAAATTCAAACAAACAGGACAAAATGGCCACTGGGTCTACTACAAACAACTCAGGAATTGAACTAATGCAGCTATTAAGGCTGAAAATAAGGCTTATTTGAGACAAATTTAATAATTGTAATATTAAAGAGAAATGGGGTGAGTTAAAAAAATTAAATATTGCTAGAAACCGAAAGATTAATATACCTGAACAGTTAAGTAATGTGGATGCTATTAACGATGTTTTTATCAATTCCTCTAATAATAATGATGTACCTAAAGATGAGTTAATAAATTTTTATAATACCAATATTAAAGAAGGCATAGGTGGTTTATTTTCTTTTGAACTGATTTCTGATTTAGACGTAATTAAAATCATTCAAAACATAAAATCCAAAGCTTATGGATATGATAAATTACATTTATGCTGTTCTTATATAGTTCCATTCTTAACACACATATACATATAAATACACACTACTTTCCTAAAGCTTGGACAATAGCTTTAATATTTCCTCTACCTAAAATCAACCAACCTAGCCAATTGAGCCACCTGAGATCCATTAGTGTTTTACCTGTCTTATCAAAAATTTCTGAAAAAATCTTAGAATTGCAAATTAGAGAATTTGTGAATCTTAATAATATTCTACCATTAAAACAGTCGGGATTTAGATCTGGTTTCAGTTGTGCTACGGCCCTTGCTGACGTAACTGACGACATCATTGGAGCTACCGATAATAAAATCAGTGTATTAGTATTATTAGATTATACGAAAGCTTTTGATACCGTGCGTGTAATTTCCCATTAGGCATGTACATCCACGTAGCGCGATAGATATGACAACATAGCTGCCGTAAATTCCTCTGTCGAGCGGAGCATTCCAGTCTGTTATTTCATTTCAGCCAGCTGGCACGCGCGATGTTGTAATTTTACTCCCTATGCCTAGCGTTCGGCTACATGCACGGTATAATAAATCACCAATTACTTTTTTCAATTTTACACTTCTATGGCTTTGAGCGAAATTCCACCAATCTAATTTTGTCATTCTTGTCGGATAGAATTCAACAAACAGAAATTAATAATAATATTTCACAACCACTAACGTAGTTTCAGGTGTCCCGCAAGGAAGTATACTTGGACCGTTATTGTTTACAATTTTTACATCAAATTTTCACAATTCCTTGCAATACTGCAATTATCATGTATATGCTGATGATACACAGATTTATTGTTCATTTCATGTTGAAGATCTACAGGAATATAGGAATTTAATTAACAACGATATAAAGAATTTGGTGTCAGTCTCTACTGACCATCTACTTAAAATTAACCCTAGTAAATCATCTCCTATAATATTTTGCAATGACAATGCACGTGAATTTGTGTCGAGAGAAATAAATATAGAGATCGGAAATGATAAAATCGCCTTTAATAACAGCTCGAAAAGTCTTGGTCTTATTATTGATCATAAATTAAGATTTAAACAGCATATTACGAATAAACTAAGAACAGCATATGCTGCACTAAAAATGATATATACTCAGAGACGTTTTTTAAGCATGGAAGTGAAAAAAATGTTATGTGATTTTCTAGTTTTGTCCCATTTTAACCATTGTGATGTGGTTTATGGCCCTTGTATTGACAGCATCGAGACCCGGCGTATATAAAAAGTACGAAATTCTTGTCTTCGTTTAATTTTTGGAATTCAACGCCGTCAAAGAATATCTCACAAAAACTGCAGGGTGGCTGAATATGTACAATTGCCGCAAACTTCACATGGCTTGTTTTTTCCATAAAATTTTAAAGTTTAGATCACCACCTTACCTCCTCAACAAGTTCTCTTTTAGAAATGATATTCATAACATTAATATTAGACGATGAGATATTCTCACCATACCACCGTAAGGAAATATTCAAAAGGTCATTCTCTTATAACATTGCTGCCTGTATAAATAAGCTACCCTTTAATGGACTCACCCTTTCATGTGTAAGTTTTAAAAAAACATTTAAAAAATATTTAATGCGAAACCAGTAAAGTAAAATCCAGGGTTGGTATGTTTAAAACAAAATGATTTAAACAATGTGTTTAAAACATGTTTAAAACATCGCACTGTGTTTTAAACAAATGTTTAAAACATATTTAATACACAATGCGATGTTTTAAACAACTGTTTAAAACACAGTGCGATGTTTTAAATAAATGTATTATTTTGGAGTTTGTGGAAAAGCAGGAAAAGTGCCGATGATGGTCCATTCCAATAAATAATGCCGATATAGTGGTCACGTGCACTAAACTGAACATTTTATTTGCAGAGTGCTGTAAAATCCATTTAAGAGCGCCATCTGACATCAACTAGTAGTAGCAGACATAGTGTGCCTGGCACCATTTAATTTTAGTTGAACTGTTCAAAACAAAAAAAACTGTTTTTTTGTTTAAAATGAAAAAAAAACTGTTTTTTTTCCAACCCTGGTAAAGTCTTACCTTTTCCTGTAACTTCTCTATTTTTTTATTTTTTATTCCTTAATTTATTTTTTTTCTCCTCTCATTTCCTAGTCTCCTCTCTCCTTCTGCTCTCTAGTCTGCCTCTTTTTCGCTCTGCTTTGATGTATTTCTTTTTCAATTACTTCCACGTCCAGTGGAAGTATAGTAGGTAACGACAAAAAATTTTTAAAAAATTTTTATTGTTCAAATAGGCTTAGAATGTCACGAAACGTCGAGATTTTAAGTTTGAGCGAAAAAAAAATTTCTGTCCGTCGGTCTGTCTGTAACTTTTTTTGTGCGCACGTTTACTCTGGAACCGTTTGAGATATTGACTTGGAATTTGGTAGGTACACATATGTACTTTAACGAGATCTAGAACTAGATTATATTTTCATCTTGTTCCGTCGAAGGGTTGGGGGGTAAATTGGGGTAAATTTGGGGAAAATAGGTAAATCAAGCAGGTAAGAGTCCATAAATTTGGTATTTAGTATATACAAGAAAAGCTGAGGTCTCAAAAAAAATTGGAATTCCCATTACCACCCTCACCCCATTATTAAAGGGGGTGAAAAAAAATGTGATTTAGGGTGTGTGCAAGAACCAGAAACCTCAAAATGTTTTTTACTTCATCCACCCCCACTACCACCCCCTATCACCACCCCCACCCCGCTACCGATGTGGGGTATCATTTTATGTGTTTTTGGGGTAGAGGATTTCAAATATTATATTATTAAAGTTCCATAAACAATTATTTCCACATACAAAATTTTTTCGTTGTGAGTGAGTTAGATAAAAAATCTGGATGTGGAAGTAGTAATTCCTTTTGGGCAGCGGTTTTTTCTTATGTATTATGTTTTGTCTAGGCATGAATATAAAGCTACATTACATGTACTTATATTTTTATACTTCTGACGTTATTTATAGGCAGTAATGGAAGAACAGTTTACTGGCTTCGACAGTAAACTGAACTACTCGCCTTTTATTTACCTCTAGTGTAAATGTAATAATTTATTATTGTTAATTTTGTGAATTTGGGTAAATAATAAATGCTTTATTATTACTATTATTATTATTATTATTATCATAGACTTAACAGCGGCACACTTTCTCAGCCGTAGCTGGAAACTATTCACCGAATCCCTCGTGCGCGATTGAAATTCGGCTCTGTTGGAGCCCGTTCCAGGTTTTTGGGCCCTTCAGTTGGTGATGCCCGCTCCAACAGCTCAGACCCAGACAAAGGATCATAGAGACTCCTAGTCCAGGACTTTCCTTAAAATATGCGTTATTATCATTATTATTATTAATTTATAATATGACATAGAGGAATTGCCAATAATTGACCACATTTTTTTATTATTGTAGTGGAAATATCGTGACCGGTCGAATATGAATTTTTTAAATTATATTAATGGCTTCAATTATTTCAGAAATGGTTACATTTTTTAAAAATATACTATCATTTGTTACGGGGGTATTTCTTTTCATTTTTTTTATTATTTTGATTCGATGAGATAATAGATTTAGGTAAGTTGAGAAAATATGTGGTTATTAATTTTCAATGTTCCCGATCTTCTAATTGGTTGCAAATCTAATACATCACAGTAAACCCATTATTGAATATCGCCTTCAGGTGGCAGGACATTTGCAATTACTCACGCAAAATGATCAAACAATTTGTAGAATCAACATGTTTTGCCTCTGAGATGGTTAAAAAATGAGATCTATTACTTTTATTACAGTAAAAGATATTTGAAGACTTTGAGCTTATTGCTAATTGATTGATTGTCTTTATCGATTTGACCTAATTTGCGTTTTCACTGGGTACTACAGTAACGCTTATTTTTATGGAGACAATAACAATTATAATACGAAGCTACATATACCAGACAATATACACGTATTCCTTTATGGTAGGTATATCGAATTAAAAAAGACATTATGGACTGACAGTAAACGAAATGATTCATTAATTAAGTTCCTCTAACGTGATTCAGCGTTGGAAAGTTTGTTAAATTCTGGTTAATTCCTAAATACTCTTGAACGAACGCCAAGGTTAAAAAATGACGACCCCGTGATTATTTAAACATAGTAGTTTTGCACTACATGAGATTCATGTTGGGATTTTGTACGGGGATTTATGTGGACCAATTTAACATTCTCCTCCTCGATCAACACTAATAAAGTAGGTAATTAACTAAGTAAGGAAATCGATAATAATAATTCTAATTACGAACGTGTGGATTAGTGTGGTCCTTATTTTTCGACCTCGAAATTTTTTATGACTGCGGTTCCCATCCAATTGGATAACGAGAAAAGGTGCCGAAAGGCCCCGAGACGTTTTAAATTTGTTGTAAAATACTGTATAAGAATCAGAACATTTTATAGGATTTTTTGAAAGTATGTCGAAAACGGAGATGGCTAGGTCAAATGTCAAATTTAAAGAGGTCAGCGAAACGGCCATAAAATTCTTCAAAAACGTCCCCTTTCAGTCCAGTCAACGAAAGAGTTGTAGAGGACATGGAGGAGGGGAGAATTTTCCTCTTCAGGAAAGTGTTGGGGGTAGTTAGAAGGTAAACATACTAAAAGTCCCCGCCTCTAGCCCCGCCGATGCAAGGGGGAGAGGTTCCCTTTTTCGATTCTTCGCTTATAACTTGGCAACGGTGTGTTGTACGGAAAAAGGTAATCTCTATGCAAAATTAAACATAATTAAAATTCCTGCAAGAATATCTGTATTAATTTCTTCCTATATGTTATAGTGTACAAGATATTCGCTAGCCAAAATCGATAATTAATAAATAAATTAATTAGGTATTTGAAATATTTCTAAACACTAAACCTCAGTGACAGAGACGGAATCAATGTTTATAAGATAAATTAAAGAGAGACAAACCTGCACCAGTGCTACACTTTTATTGAAAAGGAAAGTAAATACGTCGAGTGTTGTAAAATAAAGATTGTTTTGTGATTTATTAGCAGACCACGGTAAACAATTTTGATAGAAACAGAGACCTAATTAATTTATTTATTAATTACCGATTTTGGCTGGCGAATATCTCGTAAACTATAACACATAGGAAGGAAATGAATACAGACCTTCTTGTAGGAAATTTAATTATATTTAAGTTTGCATAGATTACTTTTTTCCGTACGACGCATCCTTTCCGAGTTATAAGCGAAGAATCGAAAAAAGGAACCTTTCCACCCCTCAGAGAATTCGAAGTTGTTTAAAAATGTCATGGAATTTGCCTTGCCTTCCAATAGTCCTGGAAGTCAGGGAATTTAAGCTTGAAAAATTGGTACGAACTCTGTTTAATCGTTTCCCTATCTCTAATAATAATAATCGAGATAGCAATACATGTAGTGGCGGATTTAGGGGGCTATAGGGCCTATAGCCCAGGGTGGCAAAACCCAGGGGCGGCAAATTTTTTGAAAAATATCAAAGGCACATAAACAAAAAATTATTATTAGAGTGTACTATCAGAACATTTTTAATTTATTTGAGAACGTGTTTTTTATTTTAACTAGACTAGATAGAGTTTCTTATTATAGTCAACTGTACAGGGTAGTCGCGCGAACGTTAGAACTCATTTAACTTCGTTATTTTTGGAGTTACGTAAAAAAGTTCAAAAATAGAAGTTATGAGAAATCACACGTATTTTCCAAAAATCATTTCAGAAAAACAATTCGAATTTCGGAGATATGAGCCTTATTTTGGTTTTTTTAAATGGAACACCTTATATATTTTTACACCATTTGAAAGGCCATAGAAAACCCTTTTCAATGATGTATGACACATAGTATTTTTCTTAAAAACTATAGTAAGTATTAAGTTTTATATTTTCTTACATTAAGTCATGGTAGTCCGAAAAATACATATATCAATTATTGAAATTCTCGATTTTAATTAAAATAAAGTGAAATTACATGTTTACTTTAATTTACATATTTTCGTTTTCCACGGCTAATTTGATAAATTGAAAATTTATAGTAAATTAGAAACATTTTTTTAAAGATAAATACCATGTATTATATATAATTAAAAAACTTTTTTTATGGCCTTTCAAATGGTGTAAATATATATAGAGTGTTCCATTAAAAAAAAACAAAGTAAAGTTAATATCTCCGAAATGCGACTTTTAATTGCTATTCTGAAATAATTTTTGGAAAATACATGTGGTTTACTATATCTTTTATTTGTGTACTTTTTTACGTAACTCCAAAAATAACGAGGTTAAATGAGGTTCTAACGTTCGCGCGACCACCCTATACAAAGAATTTTCTCAATATCTGTTCTGATAAGTCTATCTGGCCTGGGCCTATTTGGCCTATGTCTAAATGAATAACACTTTAAATGCATACCAAAGTTTATTTCAAATTTTATTTTGTTCTCGTTCTTATATGATAAAATAAACAATATTATATATTGATCTGGTTTTTAATTTATCCAAAACCACTGTTGCTAGTAGTACTAATGATTTTGTACTTTGTGCTATTGACAAACCTATGGGGAGAAAGCGGAAAAGGGAGTGAGTGAGGAGGGAATTGACACTTTAAAAAGGGAGGTGAGGTGTAGAGGGAATATCATTTTTTTACTGCCGAGGCACAGAAGAATCTTCTTCTGTGGCCGAGGCAAGGAGCAGAGAATGGGAAGGGCGTGGGAGAGCGGCAAGTTTCCGATAGCTCCTAGGCGGCATAAGCAAGCGCGGATTTATGGGGGGGGGGGACGAGGTAATTAATAGATATGAGACGAACTGTAAAACAATATTTTAATAATTTAGGAAACCACTTCCGATCTAAATTGAATCATCGACATAATATGATTGTTTGCCAATGGGTTTTGGATGAACTGTCTGTTCGTTGCAGCGTGTTTGTAGGAAACCGTTTAATATGCGTTTCCTGCAAAAGTATATTAATTAGCGCATTCAACTGCGTTTACGAGATTCTACTTCAATAAATACATTTAATTAGGTGAAAACATCATAGGCATTTACCTAATTTCACTTTAGTATCAGCTATTTACAGTTCATAATTATTATAATAAAATAGTTTTTCCTCTTTTGATTCCTATTCCGACAGAATTCACATTTATGGGCGCTTAGAGTAAGTGATAAAAAAGACAATCTATAATACAGGATAATCATAAGCAGTGTTGATAAAAATCATGATTTTCTTAAAAAATAAAAAATTGCTGATTTATTAAAGAAAATCATATTTTTAAGTTTTTTTAAATAAAAACATTTATTTAACTTCTTAACTTTCCGTATTGTATTTTCTTAATAAATAATAAAAAAAATTCTAAACATAATTATGTTACAACTGAAAATTCGCCAAGTCCAAACACTTTTTAAAAGCTGTTTCGACTTGACCTCGCAAGTAGGGTTGCCAGGCGTAGGGTTTGGCTTTTTACGGTTTCGTCCAGGGCGCCCCTAGGCTGGCGCGCCCTCTTATTCATAATGGAAAAAAAAATCTGAAAAAACATTTTTGTCCAAATTTAAAATGCGGGGGGAGGGGGGGGGGGGGTGGAAATATAAACAAAATTTCTTCCGAGTTTCAAAATTGATGAGCGAGGGGAATCTAAAAAAAAATTAACCAGCGGAGGGGAGGCAAAATATGTATTTTGTTGAAGTAAAAAATATAGGAAATTTTGTCAGCTTTCAAAAAGGTAAGAATATTTTTTTCTCAAGGACCAATAGTTATCGACTTATAAGCGAAAAACCAAAAAAAGTCAAAATTTAAGGCCTTCCGGAAGCCCCCCTTCGCGAGGACCGCGAGGCTCACCTCCTAGGGTCGGGGACGTATGTTTACTTCTAACTACCAATTCTGCCGTCCTCCATGTAGTCTATACCCCTATATTGATAAATTCGTTGACTGGACTATCTAGCAACCCTACCGCAAGTAGGGTTGCCAGACGATGTTTGGCTTTTTACGGTTTCGTCCGGCTAAAACTTAACATGCTCGGCCTGTCCGGCTTTTGTTTGACTTTTTGCCTAAGGCTCTAAAACGTGATTTTTTTTTTTCGTTTTTAGTCGCTTTTCTTTTTATTGTTCTGCGATGACTTTTTCTGTTCCTATGTAACAAATATTTATTTTTAAATTAATCAAGTTTAATAAAAATATTAAAAGACTGATTTTGTGTTATTTTTTTATGGCGAACGAATGCTGTTCAGCTTTTTGTACCAAATGTCCGGCCAAATTTATAAGCAAACTTAGGCTTTTCGAATTTTAGGCCTGGTAATCCTACCCGCAAGTCAAGAAGCCGCTTACAAACTTGTTGAAACTCGATGAAATTTGCAAATCCCGGTCGACGATATAAGAAAAGGAGAGGGTTTTCAACATTTCAACTAGTGATGGGCATAAAATTAATTTCAATAACCGAATACTTGGTATTTGAGTGATTTCAATAACCGGATAATCATTCGAGTGATGGTCATTTTTCTTTGAAAAGTTCCATGGGAAAACCAATCAATCAATCAATTAATCAATCAATAAATCAATCAATCAATCAATCAATCAATCAATGTTTGGGAATAGTGTACAGGATCAAATGGTATTCTTTATAAAATTGCACATAGTTCGATTATTCTGTATATAATTTGATTTTTTTTGTCATTAAATTTTTACTTTAAGAGTCTATGCAAGTATTTAGTTACTTTTTAGACTAATTTCTATGGTTGTTGTAAGTTATTGTCATTATTATTCTCTTCACAATAAACAATATTATTATTATTATTATTATTATTCTTGACATAATAAATATATATTTAGAAATAAAATAATTATAAATAATATATGGATACTGATGACTATACTACATCAATCGGTTCGGATTCGTATATAAATATTTATTGTAGATCCGTAGGTCGTAGGTTAGTAATGTAATGAGATTCACTCGTTTATTATACGTTACGATTTAACATTTAATTTACTTGTGAGAGTGATGAGTAATGAGTAATTCAATAACTGTTTAACATTCGGTTATTTTTCACTCGAGTATTCGTTGACGATAACCGAGTTATTTCAATAACCGAATAACCGGTTATTTTTCACTTATGCGATCCCATCACTATTTTCAACTTCGAGGCAGGAAAGAAGATAGTATTTGGCAACATTTTGTCAAAAAAAAGTTATGGGCAAACTTAGATGCCGTGCAATATGTAAAAAATGTAACAAGGAAATTCAGGTCTTTTCGACAGGCTTAAAATCCACTGGGAAACCTGCAAAGATAAGTCAAGTGAAGGTGAAAAAATTAATGAGTACCAAGCCAGTACAAGCCAAAGTGAAAGTTTCCAACGAACAGCAAGCGGGAATTTGAGTGGTAGTAGTTGCAATAAAATAGCACTATTTTAGGCTCCTTTACTGTAAGAACACGTCAAGACAAAAAGAAAGAATTAGACAACAGGTAGCCAGAGCCATTTTTGCAACAAATTGTTCTTTTAAGTCCGCAGAACATAAAGAAGTTCGGAAAGCGATTGACATGTTAAGACCAGGGTATGTCCCACTTTCTAGATTTCAGTTATCATCAACCCTTTTTAAATGAAATATTTGAAGAGGATAAATTAAAGTGCTTTGAAAATTTACCAGGTCAATCAGTTTGCATGTCTCTTGATGGTTGATCAATGTTCATAATAATGTGTAGTTTTGATCCTATAAAATGGAAACAGTTTTCTTCTGGAAAGTATAGATACATCAGGACATCTACAAACTGGTGATTATCTTGCAAACTTGGTCATCGATTTAAAGTGCAAAAATGAGTACAACTGCAAAATTACTAGTTTGGTCACAGATAATGCGGCAAACAAGCACAATATGAGGGAAAAATTGAGGAGGCCCTAGATTACCTCATTATAACATAAGTGTGTTCTACTCATAAACTGAATTTGTTTCCAAACATTTGGAAGTTACAAAAATAAAATCATACGCAGTTCAAATTGTAAAATATTTTTGCAGTGCAGTGCACACTTGCCAAATACTTGGTACAAAGAAAAAGGGGTCAAGAAACTAACATTGCCACAAGATATTAAATGGAATACAGTTTCAGACTGCCTTGAGGTTTATGTCACTGAATGGCCCAAGTCGTTGCAAATCTGTGAAGAACAGACATATTGGTGTTGATCCAATGATTTTTGAAAGTGTCGAATATTCAAATTAAAAGAATGGCCGAACGCTTTTAAAAATTGCTGAAACCAATTTCTGTGACAGCAAAAAGGTGTCAGTTTGTCCCTTGCAGTTGAGGAATGAAAAAAATTCAGTGCTGTTTTTTATAGAATAGAATAGAATATTTATTTACCAATTTCTTGATACATATTTATGTACATTTGGCAAGACAAGTATACATTAGAAACTAAACTAACATTATTTACAAAATAAAACTGATGGACAAAAGACAATATTACAGATAATTGTAAAGACATATAAATGTAAATACGAACATATACACACGCATATGCCTATTCACACATTATAAGTTTTATATATATTGTTCCGTCGAAGGGTTTGGGGGTAAATTGGGGTAAATTTGGGGTAAATGGGTAAATCAAGCAGGTAAGAGTCCATGAAATTGGCATTTAGTATATACAAGAGAAGCTAAGGTCTCAAAAAAATTTTTGGAAACACCTTTATAACTTTTTTATTTTTTGTCAGACTTGAACTAAATTTTTACCAAAAGGTAGAACAAGTTAGGATCTACTTATGGTCAAAAAAACATTCGCCTCCTACAAATGCAAAGCCACCTGCGGTACCAAAATAAATGGAAAAAATAAAGAAATCATATTAGGCATTTTTTTATCGAAAAACTTTATTAATGAAAGTTGTTCAGAATTGTCCAAAACCAGAGAGTCCAAAATTTCAGCAATATTAAAAAATATTGAATTATAAAGGTGTTTCTAGCGGACTACGTCCAAGAAATCTCCCAAACATTATATCTTTTCAAACTGGGCGATAGTCCGCTAACGACAGCATAATGCGATCCTTTTCGCTACCCGACACCCCCTACCATTCCAGGCGTTGCCTATCTTTCTCTAACCACACTTTCCTCTACAACAACTTCCCCTTTCCCCATCTTTAATCTTCACCAAAAACTACAACCAACTCCTCTCTATTCCCTCTATTTATTTTTACCTTTTTTTATTCCTTGTCCATTTTTTGTCTCTAAATTCAATCTCGACCAATAAATTCTTAACAAACCAAAATTCCACAAAACATTACACACTTTTAACTATCCACGGCACTTTCCTGGCGTCAGGAAGACTACCAGGGTGGAATTGTCTCAAACGGTTTTTTTTTTTCGTTGAGTTTTGTTTTCCCGTGCTAGCAATCAAAAATTTTAAGTGTTCGCGTGTGCGCGAAATCGATCGTTTTAGTTTTAATTATTTTTAAGTATTCTCGTGTACTACGTTGCACGATATTGTTAAATTTAAGCCTTTCTCCATTAGGCAGGAGTTTTAACTCACCAAATAATTTTCGCCACCGCCAAACCGGACCCTCCCCGCCCAACCTCACACCCACCTCGACGATGTTCGCCGTGGTTGTCTGGCTGGCTCCGGGCCGCACTCCGGAATGGCGCATTATTGTATCCTGTTAACGTCAATAAATGCTTGTTGTTGTTGTTGTCTGGCAAACCAAAGGTCTTGTGTTCAAATCCCTGGCAGGGTGTTTTTTAATTTTCTTTTTCACAACAAAGTTAGATCGGTATAAAAATACGGATGTCATAAACAAGAAATTTGTAGGAAAATTTCATAGGTAGGTATCTCCCAAAAATTTTCTCGAATTAAAGAAGCACAATATTTGTTTAACTAGTAAATTATATTACCGCGAACTCTTAAAATGTATTGTTATTTATTATATGTTTTTTAATTTTCTTTTTCACAACAAAGTTAGATCGGTATAAAAATACGGATGTCATAAACAAGAAATTTGTAGGAAAATTTCATAGGTAGGTATCTCCCAAAAATTTTCTCGAATTAATGAAGCACACTATTTTTTTAACTAGTAAATTATATTACCGCGAACTCTTAAAATGTATTGTTATTTATTATATTGACATTGAACATAAGCATGAATACGTTGTGCAAAGATGGGGCCTCAAATTTAAACGTGAGCAAAAAACCTAAACAATCGAAGGTCTGATGGTAATGTTGTAAATCATTAGCTAGATTCAAGTGCGACCTCACATCACTTTTAATAAAGTTCTATCCCCTGGTTATCGGAAATATCAATAATTAATGCGAAACTAAACACATAAGATTAAACACTAATTATCAATTAATTAATTATTCAAATTTTTATGGGCGGTTTGTTACAAGGGCATTCGCATCTATGAAAAAGTAAACATGACAGTTTTGGATGTATTATGTTAATATCATTATTTTTAATTACTGTTGTTTCCAAGGTTGTTTCATTTTTCAATTGGTATTTCATGTTATCTCTGTAAATATCAATTACAAAAATCAATTTTCTGAGGTTATCTCCAGGATGAAATTGACGTAAAGTTAATAAGGAGAAATTAAATGAATGCGGTATACACCAATTATTATATTTCACTCCATTTTGCACATAGAAAACTCAAACCCGCCGACAGAGGTATTATAATAACCTACAACGATCGGCACTTACAAAACACAATAAGGCCTAGCGCCAAAAAAATGGAAAAATGACAGGTTTCTAGAAAAAAAACTTATCTTATAAAATAAGAGAGATATAAAAAATATGAGTTAGAAATATCGAACAAAAAGCAAAAGAAAGCTATTTGTATACTCTAAAACTTTAATTTAAAATATTTTTTCAATACTAACATTTACCAAACTTTAATTTTTCGTAATATCTAGATTATAGTATATTGTGTATTTAGGTGCGAAAGCAATATATTCCCGACGACGATGCAAATTGCAACAAGCATCGAGGTCCGGGAATATGCTTTCACACCGAATTACACATACTACTTTTTCTGAAATCAGTCAATATTATTATAAATTAAGGAATTTGTATTAATGCATAACATTTCTTTATTACAATCTAACTGCTTACTAATAAATGCAATTTTAATGTGAGTTGGTTTGTCTGCATGTTTTTATTTACTGTCTAAAATATACATAAAAAACCGTACGGGAATGTTACTTTTTCTGAAATCGATCGGCAATGTCTACATTTTCGGCGCGATTTCAGATCGAAAAATGCACAATTCCAGTATTTTAGTCCGTTGCTAAGAAATTATCAGAAAACAGACCGGAAAAGATCCGTTGCCAAGCAACGATCAACATTCCCGTACGGTTCTTTATGTATATTTTAGACAGTAAATAAATACAAATTCCTTGATTTATAATAATATTAATTATTTCAGAAAAAACAGTAGGTGTACTTCGGTGTGAAAGCACATTCCCGGACTTCGATGCCTCGAACAATTTGCATCGTCGCGTCGTCCGGGAATGTATTGCTTTCACACCTAAATACACAATATACTATGTAACATTCCCGTACGGTTTTGTTGAGCGTTGCTTGGCAACGGATCTTTTCCTCTCTGCTTTCTGATAGTTTCTTAGCAACGGACTAAAATACTGGAATTGTGCATTTTTCGATTTGAAATCGCGCCGAAAATGTAGACATTGCCGATCGATTTCAGAAAATAGTATATTGTGTATTTAGGCACAATACATTGTGCTTTCACACCAAAGTATACACTATTTTTTCTGAAATCATAATTAACATTATGAATTAAGGAATTTGTATTAATGCATAACATTTCTTCATTACAATCTAACTGCTTACTAGTAAATGCAATTTTAATGTGAGTTGGTTTGTCTGCGTGTATTTATTTACTGTCTAGAATACATATAAAAAAACCGTACGGGAATGTTATTTTACTTTACTAAAATACTGGAATTGTGCATTTTTCGATCTGAAATTGCGCCGAAAATGTAGACATTGCCGATCTATTTCAGAAAAAGTATTTTTTTTCTGAAGTTGCCGTTCAATTCGGTGTTTTCACAAATTTTAAAATCTCATTGACTGTGAAAGTAATACTTAATTATAACTAAAAATATTTGAATTTCCACAACCAGTTGAGTAATATCCAAAAAAAAAAAAGTATTTTTAAATTTGAATTAAAATTTTACCGCCAAAACACTAAGCCATATTGTTGACGTCATCGGTCATATTGATGGTAAATACCTAACCTCAAAAATACATATCTTTTAAAAATTTCCGCTTGGTTCTCGTACTTTCAACTAAAATCTTGTTCAATGTAATGTTCATAAAGTTTTAAATATCTTCTCCCAATAAAATAAGCCGATTTTTGTAGGTTGGAAATCCAACCTATAATTAGCAGCCCGTTTTTAGTAATTAACAACACTGAGACATAATTTGTGTCAATTTTTATGTTTGTTTAGAGCCATACTGGTTTCAAATGAGAAGTGCGGATACAATGATTAAAAATGACAATAAACTTAAAAAACCTAAAAGTTGAGGTTATGTTGTTTATATTAATGCAACCGATGATGTCACAGCCCATTTTGTATATTACCCGTTCAGTTATTCAGTTTTTTTTTATTTATTTGTTGAAATTTTAAATTGATAAATGAAAGAATGGTGTTTAAATATTGGTAAGTGCTTTAATGTATGGAGTACTTCATTTTAATAATATCAAAAAAGCAAATTTGCATACAGTGAAAATACCTAATTTATGGTAAAAAAACATAATAATGCTTTTCGTAGTAACTACATAAAAAGGGGAGTAGAATAAAAAACAAGATATTTAAAATCGGAGAAACGGTTATTGAGCTATGTAAGTAATTTTAAAGAAAACTATTCTGGCGGCCATTTTTTCTAAATGGTCGCTTTAGCTCACATGAGATTTTTTGAGACTTCTATATGTTTATCCTACGTTAACAGAGCAATCCATTGCGATAAAGAAATAACTGTCCCCGAATACCTACTTCATACCCAAAACTGAATTTCCTGGACTACTTACTTGTATTTGAAGTATTTGGACAATTTTGCTATTCATATTCAATCTACATCAATGTTTCTAAAAAAATCTATTACATTTAATACGATTATTAAATTGGGTAATTCTTTAAATTCCCAGTTCAAGAAATATTCTATCTCTCGACATCTACCTTCCACAAGTCATTTACAGCTACGCAATGACATAACGACTTTCATTATTACTTATTAATGTCAATAGTCTCTCTGTCCTTATTATTTATTGCTTTATATAATTTGTTTCTATTGGGTTTTTTCGTTTATAGTTTAAGTTGTTTTGCTTTGTATTTTATATTATTCGTGCCTTTTCTACAATATTTCGTCTCGTGTTTTGTATATACCTATACATATACATATTTTTAACGTTCAGACTTCAACTAAATTTCGCCGTTTAATAAAGTTATATTATTATAATTTGAATACCATTTTCAGTTAATATTATTCCTAATGAATAATAGTACCTACAGAGTGATCGAGGATCTCGTTCCAGTCATTCCAGACCTATCTTGTACTGGCGAGAGCCAACAGCTCGAAACTGCAGTCTGCAAGTGGTGTGGAGTGGCTGGCACGAAAGCTCCTATGAGTAGGAATAAGTTTTTCGGCTGGTGTTTGTTGCAATCGAAATTTTAGCGTTTTGTGGCAATACATAATTATTGCACTTAACGCGGCCAGAATTGTAATTCGTAATCCAGCGCTCGGCGGGGCATTGATCCGGAGAATAGCTGTTGGTTGCAGTCTAGTTTTTATTCAAGATTAACTTCAAGATATACTTATAGGTATCATCGACTGTGTCAAAAGCCCGCGAAATATCAAACATGAAAGATAGAACATATTTTCCATTATCCAATTCTCTATATACAAAATTTAGTAGCCGATAAGAGGCAGTTTCTATGGACATATTTTGTCTAAGTCCATGTTGGCTTGATGATCATGTATGTATTCTTTCTAGGATTTTTACGATTACATTGTAGGTACACTATTATCTCTATAACTTTTGATATGACACTCAAAAGTGATATAATTTCCGATGTTTGAGGTATTTTTTGGAAACCGGAACCACATAGGCAGTTTTAAGTATATTAGGAAAAATTCCAAATGCAAGGGACTTCCTTATTAAATACAACCAACCAACCGACTTTCTCGGTACACTTTGAAGATTACCATGCGAACTTGTAAAAGTGAGCTGGTCTGCTGGAGCCAACATTATCGGTACGTTTTGAATACGGTCGAATCCTAGCAGACCAGCTCACTTTTAGGAGTTGTAGAAATTTTCAAGGTGTACCGAGAAGGTTGTTTGGTGGGGTGGTTGGATCGTCTGCCAAAAATAGGAAAAACTAAACTATAATAAATGTTTGAATTGTCTTCCATTGACATCTATGCATTACAGTATGCTTATATCCTATACGGAATATTAAATGTTTAATGCACCTAATAATATTTTTAACAATATTTCCACTCAGGCCTGAAAGCCAACAACAAAAATGCAATACTGTTACTTACTTCAAGATATTATCACATAACTGGTAACATAGTAATTATTAAGAAACAATTAGAAACATTTTTTAGAAACGCCTAATCTATTACCTCGTTTATTACGTTACACGTTAGACCGAGCGTTACACTAAACCGAGCGCTAAACACTGTAAAAAGAGATACTTACAAAACAATTTAATTTCAATTAAGTACATTACTTTCTTTTTAGATTGTAGCCGTATTTATAAAAAGATAAATAATGTTTAATCCTACCGTTCTATGCTATTCTTTATCATAAAAAATGATACTCTTAATGTCCCTAACCAGTTTATATAATTTGCGATTTTCTTTTTCAACTAAGCAACTGTAATTATGGTTTTGGTGTAGGTTTTGCGGGAATGAAAAACAAAAATCTGCAGTTGAAATGCGCGGAGTGTTTATAGTTCTCGTAAATTAGAATTTTTAGGAAAAATAATTCGTAGAGTTTATAGGTATTTCAGTAAGGGTAGGAATAAAGATCTCACTTTTGCAAAGAACCACCCCCAGCGGCGATTTCATGCTGCTTTTTCACATTTTTCCTACTATTTATTTCACCAATAAAATTAAAAATGCCTCAAACACATCTCGTGAGACATGGAAAATTGTCAATGAAAGACTGGGCAGAAACAAAGATACCAATAAACAAATTACATTAGCAATTAACAACCAATTAGTAAAAGAACCTAGAACAATTGTAAATGCCTATGTTAATTATTTTAATAGTGTGTCAATAACAAGCCTAGAGCAATATAAGTATGAAAATCTCTCCCTGCCCTGTACAACAATAGCTAATTGCCTATTTATTCCACATCTTGATGAAAATGATGTAATGGAAGAATTAGGTAAATTAAAAAATAAAAATTCCACTGGACTAGATGAAATTAGCATGAAGATATGAAAATCCATAGATGAGGTAATGTGTTTACTTAGTCTAACAGAAGTTATCGTTTTTACAAGAAATGGTATACACGCACACAGATATATACGCACACACACTTACAGACGCAAAGACATTTTTTATTCGATATTTCAGTTCAATCTGTTGTAAAACGGATATCTGTACAAGAAATTTTTTTCTACGATGATTATTAAAATTTATTTTCAATTTATAATAAATTTATAATGAAGTTAGAATACAGTCAAAAGATATACAATTCATTACTGAACCATAGCAGATACGAAAAAAAATAATAGAAATATTATTGTAGAAAATTTAGTCAGCTTTAATTTTGCATATAGCCACTTTTTGATTAGGACTAACCGTTTTCGAGATATGAGCGAAAAACCAAAAACCGGGACCTTCTTCGTGCCCCCCTGCATCTCATTGTACCTTTTAATTGTATGAGACGCTTTCCCATGTCAATTTTAGCCCTTGACTTCTCCGATTATCGTATTAAAATTCATGTTTTCAACTATTATAAATTCCCCTTCAAATTCCTCATCTTGTACGATAAACTTTTAACCACTTTTTTAGAGATAAATATGACATGGATAGCTAATTTTAGTTGTGATCGAATAATACACTAATTAAAAAATACATTAAAAAAAAACACAAGTTATGTCTATATCTCGAGCTATATCTCGAAAACTGAGGCATGCATAATTTTCTTCTTATCAGCAACTATATTGGTTTTTGTCTATCTGTCATAGTTTTAGAAAAAACTCCAAATCGCATCTAATTTGGTCCACCCTGTATAGTAATCTGAGTAGAAACATTGTTAATATATTTAAAAATACTATTGGGTACATTAAACATTTAATATTCTGTAAGTATAGGATATAAGCATAATATGCAAGTGATGCAGTATTAATTATGTAACTTGGATATACAGGGTGTTACGCGACACGAGAAAACGGACATTGCTTAATGGCAGATAGAGGACACCAACGGTAATCAAAATCACCCATAGAAGAAGCTAGTTGGGTCCGCGTTGCTGGTGTTTTATGTATTTTTGCGAAAATTTCTTTTGATAAAAATTACCTACTTTGTAAAGACACGGAATATTAAGTTCATATTTGGCAAATGTAATACACTAGTGATCTTGAGTAAGTACATGAATGACACAAAAAAAATACAAGTCTAAACTTGAGCAAAAAAATGTTTTTGTTGTTTGTAGCGTACTTTCCCTTGTACCTGTGTACTGTGTAGGTCAGTCATATTTCAACCTTCAAAGGCTTCACCTCTCGCACGTGAACTTATTTCAATTGTAAACACTATACTTTGTCAAATTTTTGTTAAATAAATTCTTCTGATTGCGTGCTTTTATTGGTTGCACACGCAACATTGTTTAAAAAAAAACAATACCCCGTATATGTTTTTTTTATTTCAATAATTCGAAAAGTACATCAAAAACTGAGCAAAAAGCTTCATTAATTTTTTACCACAATTTCACCATCTTCCAACTAAATTCCACTAAATAACACAATATGTGACATAAAAAAATATCGATGAGGTGCGCAAAAATGCTTTAACAATTAATTCAGGAATTTACTTTTTTTTAACAATATTTATTTTATTTTAATTACCTACCAATTTTTACGGAGGAGGAAAAATGAAAAAATAAATGTTACGGGTCACCGAATCAAGAATCCATTTCATTCATAATAAAAAAGTAACATAACAACAACAATAATGGTGGCGACAAAATTGCATATCAATAATTAGTACAGTACTTAGAGGTAAAAAATTTGCAAAACTTCGGAATAATGTCATATTGAACGGATTTCGTTCATTTTTGGCAGTATAATAGTAAATGCTTTACAGAAAAGTTTCTATATTGTGCGGGGGTTTGCTAATTTATAGGGGTGGATGCCACCCCTTCTCGGGGGTGGCACTTAAAAAATATATATATTTATTGGAGCTGAAGTAGAATCAGATTTTAAGAAGAAAAGGTTCTATGAAATTTTTCACATAAATTGATAGTTTTTAAGTTATAACGACTTCAAAATTGCGATTTTAGCTTAAGAAAAGGTATTTCCAACGGCTTTCGTCACGCATCTCGAAAAGTATTGCTTTATCGAAAAAATGTTACAGACCAATTACAGAAAGTACAAACTGGGAATTAATTATATTTTTTGTTTATTGATGTAGGATTAATAATTTCGGAGATATTTAAGTTTATATTTGGCATCCAAGTGGTCATAAGATAATTATTTAGAGTGAGAGTTAAATATCTCAGAAACTGTGACACCTACGTCAAGAATAATAGGTTATTAATTAAGCTTTCAACTGTTTTTTTATTTGTTTCTGTAGCATAAAAAACAAAGAAGTTATGACCGAAACAATGTGGGTCTACACATTTTTTTAATAACAACGTCGCCATTTTGTTACTGTAATTAGGCAGTAATTTAAAAAAAAGGAATTTCAAACACTGTTTCTTACGAGGTTTCTTATTAATATATAGCATGACGAAGATGCTCAAATTTTTTGGTTTGTATACAGCACTTGCTTTAGAAAAAAATACAGTTTAAACTATACTTAATGGTATTTTCGATAAAACGTATTTTTTTTCCTTTTCAAAGTATCTCAATAAATATTAGTTTTATTGAAAAATGGGTAAAGACCAAAAATAAAGCTCATAAACTGATAATGAATTTCACTTGTTTATTTATTTACATAGATTTAATAATTTCGGAGATATGAAAGTTTACAAATGGCGTCCGAACGTTTATAAGATGAAAAATGCAGTTTATATGTTAAATATCTCAGAAATTGTGACACCTACGTCACGCATGCTAAGAAATGAAATTAAAGACAATTAATTGCGCTTTCAAATTATTTTTTACCCGTTCCTGTAGCATAAGAAATAAAGAAGTTATGATGGACAAATGTGCGTATTTACATTTCTTTTATATAAAAAGGTCGCGATTTTGTTACTCTAATTAGCCAGTAATTTAAAAAAATTGTCTCAAATACAGTTTTTCGTTAAGATGTAGCATTACCTAGATGCTCAAATTTTTTTACTCATTTAAAGCACTTGCTTTAGAAAAAAATGCATTTTAAACTTTAAAGGTAATTTCGAAACACTTGGATACCAAACATAAATAAATTAATCCTACATCAATAGACAAAAAATATAATTCCCAGTTTGTACTTTCTGTAATTGGTCTGTAACATTTTTTTCGATAAAGTAATATTTTTCGAGATACTTGACGAAAGCCGTTTGGAAATACCTTTTTTTTTTAAGTTAAAATTGCAATTTTGAAGTCATTATAACTTAAAAACTATCAATTTATGTGAAAAATTGCATAGAACCTTTTCATCTTAAAATCTGATTCAACTTCAGCTCCAATAAATATATGTATATTTTTTAAGTGCCCTGAGAGAGGAGGTGGCATCCACCCCCTATAAATTAGCAAGCCCCCGCACAACATAGAAACTTTTCTGTGAAGCATTTACTATTATACTGCCAAAAATGAACGAAATTCGTTCAATATGACATTATTCCGAAGTTAAAACCTCTAGTTACTGTACTATTAGATGGAATACAGTTTCCTGCCTTTAGGTTTATATCACTGAATGGCCCAAGTTGTTACAAATTTGTGAAGAACACAAAAATGTCATTGATCCGTTGATTTTTGAAAAAGTGTCGAATATTCAAATTAAAAGAATAGCCGAAGATTTTTTAAAATTGCTGAAACCAATTTCTGTGACACTTTACAGAATTCAGCAGAAAGGTGTCAGTTTGTCCCTTGCAGATGAAGAATGGAAAAAATTGAGAACCAATTTATATAGTTTTGAAGATGAGGACAGAAATTTAAAGCAATGTCAGAATTGTCAGATCTTTTAAAGGAGATATGATCAAGCTTTAACTCCATTTAACTTTTGGGTATATTTGCTGGATCCTATTAGAAATAAAAACAAATATCCACTGTCGAAAGAAGAAAAAAGAGCTACTTTAGATATAGTTTACCAATATTTTTCTGGTCCAGGATTATTACCGTTAATTTTTATGTACCTGAAGTTTCGAACGTTCACTTGAACGAATTTTAGACGAAAAAGAAAAGTTAATAAAAACCACACATTGATTTGGGCGTAAACACTTCATTGCCACATTTGCTGACAATAATATCCACAATACTTAAGTTTTTAGACCTAAATCGAAGTGCAGTTTTTATTAATTTTTCTTTTCCATATGAAATTCGTTCAAGTGAACGTTCGAAAATTCAGGTAGGTTAATTTTTAAGTAAGTTGAAAGCGAAATCCAATTCGTTCCAAAAAACAGGGCTTTCAGAAGAAATATTACGAAATGTGGTAAAAATCTCAAAAAGATATTCCACAAATTAACAAAGTACTGGATCTGACCATTCCCTTTCTGCGTGTCGTTGCTTCTTCTGCAAAAGTGGAAATAATGTTTTGTTCATATGAACCTGTTCAGATTCAGATGTTAGGAATAGATTGGACAATGAAAAGTCATCTAAATTAGTATTTCTCTTTAAAAGTTATAGTACTTAATATGTCCTGTTTTGTACTGTTTTGAAAAATATATATTTTTATTAACAGGTTCATATGTGTGTTATAGTTGACTACACACTTGTTAAGCGTGTAAAAAATGTCTACGTCTTTGGCAGTGCGGTGCGGCGTGTTTGATGGTCGAAGGCGCCGACATTTTTTGAGTGCTTAGTAGATCTGAAGACAACTTTATGTTAAGGGGTCTACAGACGATCTAACCAACCAACCGGCCTTCTCGGTACACTTTGAAGATTGCCATGCGAACTCGTAAAACTGCTGGAGCAAACATTATCGATGGTACGCTTTGAAGACGCTGGAATTCCAGCAGACCAGCTCACTTTTATGAGTTGTCATAATTTTCCAAGTGTACCGAGAAGGTTGGTTGGTTGGGTCGTCTGTGTGTTTTAAGCCTTTAGATTAAAGACTTTTCAAAGTATTATTTCTGCAACTAAGACAAACCAAAGATAGTGGTATTAACTCAAAAACAAATGACGACAGATACTTCCTGGTAACATCAACGAAAGAATCTTAAAGAAGTGTTCTAACAATGTATTAAAATATCACCAGTCATCAAAATAAGCACCTTCTCCGTTTTTTTTTTAAATATCTCGAAAACGGAGATGGCTAGGTCAAATTTAAAAAGGTCATCGCATCGGTCATAAAATTCGTCAAAAACGTCCCTAGTTAACTGTTTCCCTATCTCTAATAATAACCGATGCATCCCCAATTTGGGACACATTGTAGAGGTATTTATAGTAGGTACCTACTTTATGTACCTACCTGGAAATACGAACGAATTTTAGATGAAAAAGAAAAGTTAATAAAAACCACACATCGATTTAGGCGTAAACACTTCATTAAGTACCACATTTACTGACAATAATATCCACAATACTCAAGTTTTTAGACCTAAATCCTCGCCTAAAACAGAGTGTGGTTTTTATTAATTTTACTTCCACATCCAGTGGAAGTATAGTAACGACAAAAAAAATTTTAAAAATTTTTATTGTTCAAATAGGCTTAAAATGTCAGAAAACGCCGAGATTTTAAGTTTGAGCGAAAAAAAAAATTCTGTCTGTCGGTCTGTCTGTCTGTAACTTTTTTTTGTGCGCACGTTTACTCTGGAACCGTTTAAGATATTGACTTGAAATTTGGTACACGTATGTACTTTAACGAGATCTGGAACTAGATTATATTTTCATGTTGCTCCGACGAAGGGTTGGGGGGTAAATTGGGTAAATCAAGCAGGTAGGGGTCCATAAAATTGGTATTTAGTATATACAAGAGAAGCTAAGGTTTCAAAAAAATGTTTGGCATTAGCCAACCCCATTACCACCCCCACCCCCTTATTAAAGGGGATGAAAAAAAATGTGATTTAGTGTATGTACAAGAACCAGAAACCGCAAAATATTTTTTTACTTCATCCACCCCCACTACCCGCTACCACCTCCTTATCACCACCCCCACCCCACTACCGATGTGGGGTATCGTTTTATGGGTTTTTGGGGTAGAGGATTTCAAATATTATATTATTAAAGTTCCATAAACAATTATTTCCACATACACAATTTTTTCGTTGTAAGTGACTTGGATAGATAATCTGGATGTGGAAGTAGTGATTCCTTGGGCAGCGGTTTTTCTTTTTCAAATGAAATTCATTCGAGTGAACGTTCGAAACTGCAGGTAGATCCTACTTTAAGATTTTTGTAAGTATCTACTTTAGGCAATTAATCACAAATCGATAGTACTGGTGAACCTTAATAGCAGACAAAAAGGTTCCAGTGGTATTTTGTGCCTATCACAATGAAACTTTCAAAAACAATTGAAAATTTGATTCCGTTATACTTTCACCGTTGATATCTCGAAAACGACGGCAGATACAACTGCACACTTGCAATTTTGTAGAGCGCTCCTATGAGATAAGAGGGTCATTTTTGCAAATGTGTCAACAGGTTTGGTGCTGAACCTTTCAAAATTCGCGAGTCAGATTTTCGCACAACTTTCCCCTAGGGATTTATACACCGAAAATTGACAATTTAAATATTTTAACGTGAGCAATCGTTTTCTAAATTTGACCCACAATTAAAATAGAAGATTATATTTGTTCTCAGTGATGAATATGGAAATTGTTAGAGCATATAGGCAAAGATTAGAGACTCTAATCTTCGATATAGGTATAGCATTATTTCTTTTTTAAAAGAATGGAGGATGTACCTAGATACCTAATTATAATTTATGTAAGTCCAGTTTTATAAATTTTTAATTCCACAATAAATGACACTGATGAATAAATATACAATTTATTAATAGGTGACAAAGTACCTACTTCTTCTTAAGTAAAAGAGATTAAGTATGAGAATAATATAAGGTAAGAATAAGTAGGTATATGGTGAAAGTTTTAGTTAATTTTAAATAAGTTTCTCCCTCTACCCAACGGACTAAATAAATTCAATAAGATCTACAAACACATACCTACATGGAAATGCAATTGAATCCAAATTACCTACTTGATGCTTAGAACTTTTTCTCGGGAAACTTACCATCTGGATTTTGACATTTTTATTAGCCTTTATTAATGCGAGTCATTTAAGTTGCTATATTTACATTACAAACACATGTAATATTTATAAAATGTAATAGATCCGGGAATGGGTACATGAGATCTCTTTGGTGGATACGATACCCATGGAAAAGGGAACAGGATATACAGACATGTGTGTAGTGTGTATCACACAACAAAACAAATCACAAAGTGATAGGTGATAGGTTTGGCATGCATCAATATAAAGTGATAACGTACCTTGACAAAAGCAAAGCTTGCCGTAAGCAAAACATAAATATATCCAGTAGTCATAATTATTTAAAAAACCATCAAAATAGACATAAAACTAAACAGGTACACGAATAACAACACAGACACTAGACACAACACATTAAAAGGTAAGAATTAAAATTTGGTGTTTTACGGAAGCTGTGCGATTTACACATTGTTGAAAAGAAGCATATTAATTACGTGTATTATTTGACACAAGCACAACACTGCACTACGCCATTGCTAAATCTGGAATCTGGTTCTCCTTTCGTTTCGGTTTGACAGATTCCCACCATCACACCACTCCAACCATATGAGAGAAGAGTACGGACTACGGACGGAATAGGATTAAGATACCATTAGATAATCTAGAGGGCGGTGCAACAGGTGTATGATTTGTGTATGCAACTTGCATCGACGTTCGTAGAGTAATGTTTTGCCTGCACCTGTGTAGTTGCCACAGAGTTACCTAGTTGAAGTAATGATTTTCTGTTTTTCGGGTGCACATGAATACTGCTTTGAAAATACAAATCTGAGATAGAAGGTAGAAATATTACCAAGTAGGTACCTAGCACGGTCAATAAAATGACCGTGGGTACCTAGTACCTAGTTGATATTTAGCAAAATAATAAATTGAGCTAGTATTTGAATAAGATAATTATATTTAATAGTAAACTAGAGATAAAATTATCATACACTTTACCAGTTTATTAAAAAACCTTTGATATACAGTGCAGTATTTTTGTATTTGTAGTTTCTTTCTGTTTTTTTTTTAATATTAATAACGTTTATAAAATAATGAAGAAATTTTGTCAAAAACAATAGTTCTGCTTCCTCCAGCTAACAGTCACCCCTACTGATTTATTATCCAAAAGTATGATAAGACTGTTTTTTAAGTTATCGTGTTTACAAAAGTTGGTGAACGAACAGGACTGACACATGAGTATTTTGAAAGTTTATATTTCAGTGACCGTGATAATCTAAGTAGTGCTATTTGCTAATGAAAAACAGTAACTGATTTTTTTTACTTGCTAATTATAGTGATAAAATAACGATATTTTTATTAGTACAACGTGAAGACGCACATGTTTTGATCAGCAGAACAATTGATTTACTTAAATAATGATTGATATTTAAGTTCAGGAATAAGACTGCGAAAAATGTAACACCTATATCTTGCATAATATAATACTCTTATTCATGGAAAATTTATTGCGAGATATAGGTATCATATTTTATTGCGCAAAACAATAATTTTAATGCTCAAAGTATTTAGGTATAATAACGTGCTCTCAGTGCGTGCTCTTAAATCATACTCGTAAACAATTAACTCATGCCGAAAATAGTTAATTTCATTTTTATGCATGTCGTCAACATGAGATAATTCCTAGAAGTATATAAAAAAAGTTCACTACACAATTCTTATGCGTGTTAAAAATGCCGGCGTCTTTGATCTTTAGAGCACCGCCAAAGACGCCGACATTTTTTACACGCCTAAGAATTGTGTAGTCAACTTTACTATCTGTTTATTCTGACAATAGCTTTTATAAAAACCTGGAGTAAACTTTTAGTTCAGTGTTTGACGGTAAAAATAGGGTATTACTTTAGAATTCTTCCGGATAACATCGATTTTGATGAAAATTTGTAATTAAGCTTATCTTACCCTCCTCTTCAAAACTTAATGTTCATGATGTGTGCTTTTTATTTTTTGGGGCTGAAAACTACCCCCTTCTGACAAAAAAATTAAAAACCATAGATTTAAGCCTTACAAGTATTGAAATCATAATTAAATATGTAGAATGAACATTATTTCATATCCTGGAATATAATTTATGATGCGTTACAAAGTTTCAACTCTTTAAACCCATCCCTTATACGAAATATAAAAAAAAATAGTTTTCAACAGCTTGAAACGTTTTAATGGTGCATTTATATTAAATTAAAATCCCGTCATTGTTTATAATATAATTTATGATTTATTGCAACGTTTCATCCCTTACAAACCTCCCTCGTGATAAAATTAACTACCATGTTTACTCAAAATTAAAAACTGAAATTATTAAATTAGTTTAAAGGGGAAAAATAAAAATATTATCTACATTATAATAGCATGTTTTATTACTGAAAATGTATAGATCATCAGAAGAACTACAAACCCTACAAACACAAAAGGTCGCCCTCCAGTGGGCCATCACAGGGCCAGAAGTTCAATTTCTGGACCAGTGATGGCCTGCTGATGGGCCGATCTTTTGTGTTTGTTGGGCCTCCTCTTGGTCTGTAATTGGAGGACAATTTTGACAGTTGTCACCGGAGCACATTCCGCATGTTACATTACAAAAAAGTCCAACTTTGCCTCAGCTACAAGCTGCACCCAGAGACGAACCCAGCTATTTTTTTGGGGGGGGAAAGCTACAACTAATTTGCCAACTGCCCATTTTATGCCCAACTTATATTTCCTTATGTTTTTTTTTTATTTCAGACTTAATCTATAAGTAGCCTAGCGATACAAATATTATGCAAAAGAAGTTTAACTAAACTACATGAGTAGGCGCTAGACCTAAGTTGACCCCGCGCTCTCCTTCGTCTAAAAGCTACTGGATGAGGTAACCGTTATAGTTTAATGACCGTGGAGAAAAACAAGATATAGTTTGTACCAACGATAATAGGGTCTACACACGATCCAGCGGCAGGGACCCGACATTGTCGGTACGCTTTGAAAATAATTGAAATTCTAGCGGACCAGTTCACTTTTACGAATGAGTTCAAAGCATGCCGACATGGCTGGGTCCCTGCCGCTGGATCGTGTGTAGACCCCTTAATCCAGCGATATAAAAAAGTTCGCAAAAAAATGTAAAGGGTACCGACCTGTATCAATTTCAGTCTATTTACATAAAAGGCCATAAAAGTGTTCGGCTTCTTTATTATCATCACAAAAAAAATGGTTACATATTTCCGAACAAAAATGTAGGCCACTCCCACTGAATATAATCGGTTTAAATTTTCTCTACCGGAATTATGATAGGTTGGTGGTCAACGTGGACTAGCGTTGTCAAATTGGACCGGCGGGCGGTACACTAACTAGAAGCGGTCGGCATCCTTTATGCTTTTTTGCGAGCTTTTTTGTATCGATGAAATATTTGTGGAATACACTATACAATACGATTACGCGCAAGTCGGGGCGCAAGCTCGTGAACGTCCGCGCTAGTACGGCTACCGGCCACTTCCCACTTCACATAGGTAGCATTAAGGGGTCTACATACGATCTAGCGGCAGGGAGCCAGCCTTGTCGGCATGCTTTGAACTCATTCGTAAAAGTTAACTGGTCCGCTGGAATTCCAATTATCTTCAAAGCGTACCAACAATGTCGGGTCCCAGCAGCTGGATCGTCTGTACACCCCTTTAATAGTCCCAGATTCTGATTCAGTGTCCTCTAAGAATTTAATATTTTAACAATTTCTGACCGACAACAATTTGGTATTATTATTATCTCTCGTTGAGAGGTTGGTAACTGATATTAGTGATACTCAGTATAAACCAAGAACAAACGACTTTATAGCTAGGACAAAGCATTGTATTGATAAAGGCAAAAAGGAGTAATATTTCAATATTTCTAATGTAAGACAGTCTTTGAGAATTGTATGCTCTGGCCGTGCCGTCTACTGGGTCGAACGTCGAATTTCCGCGAGTTGACGAGTTTATTTTGTTGGCCCGTCGCGTAGGCCCGTCGGGGTTGTGCGTTGTCCGTCGACTATTCTGTAGCTCTCACATCAGTCACATGTAGTCATAAATAATATCAATTAAAATTATTTATAAAAAAATGGTCATAGTGACAGTGTCATTTAATTTTTATCAACTCATTATTCGTTTTTTTGCAATTATACCCAATAAAGATTTTTTTACATTTTTGGTGATTTTCCCAACTCAATCAACATTGGGGGGGAGCGTACCCCCCCATAACCCCCCGTGGGTTCGTCTCTGGCTGCACCGCATCCTTTTCTGCAATTACAAAATATCATTTTGTATCAGTTGGACGAATATTTTTGTTCCCAAGCCACATCTGGGTTTGTAGATAAATCCTCTTAATGTGCTCATTCAGAGCATCAACTGTCGGAACAGGGGATGATAATTTCACAGCACTGTTTTTAGTGGTAGCCTTAATAAAGGACTCATAGCGAATTGTGTATGAGGTTATACTTATACATACATATATAGATACAGGCATATGTGTTTACATACATTTATAAATGCTCCAAAATTGTGGAGAATAAAACAATTTACCTGCTTCGAAAATTTCACCGAAAAAATGCGACTGGTTTTTCATCGGCAACTTCATCCTTAATTTTTAAGCTATCTATTCGCTCCAAAAACCACTTTTCTGGTCTACAAGGCATGTAAAGTTGAGCTTCCTTGAATCCTTCGTTTTTGAGATTTTTGAGTTTAAAGGGCTCGGGGAAGGTAGTCCCCGCACTTAAATGCAAACTTATAACGGTGATATCTCAATTAATTTTTATTAATTATAGGGAAATAAAAAACAAACCAAAATTTTCAGTAAAAAAAAAAACTTAATTTTTGTACTCTAGCATTTTTTACGTATCTTCATCAGATTGAGTTATTGTGAAAGAATTTTAAGAAATTTCAAAAATCAGTTCAGATTTGAATCAAACTTTTTTTCAAATCTAGGCATCCCAAACCGGTCAAACTTCTAGAACATATTGTTAGTACTTAAATAAGGTAAATTGTAAATGGATTACGTTCAATTTTAATTCTTGCGGTGAAGCCATTGGTCTCATTACTGATATTTTCTCCGAAAAAACGAGACAACCATTTTATTTTCATCGCAAAACTCCGTTAGTTTTTATGCTAACAACTTTTACTAAAGCTCATTTTAAAGTTCTTTTTAAGTACTTTTAAAAATGTCTTAATATGTTTTCCGCTGTTTAACTTTGAAAGGTTCGATTTCAGTTTTCGGCGAACAAAAAGTCACCTTTAACGAGTCATAACTCGGTTCGTATTGCATCTACAGAAATAAAAAAATCAATCGATTTGTTATTTCATAAGCTCCATTTTTGTTTATAACAATTTTTTTGATAAAACGTAAGGTTTTGGAGTTATTCGTGAAAAATCGTTCTAAAACATGTACTCTTTAGATGAAAAATCAACATTTTCAATTACAAATAACTCAAAAAGTATTGACTCATCGAAAACACTTCATAGAACAGTTTTTGCTTAGAATTTATTCCTCTATCGACTTCTGTGTTATTTTCAATGTAATAATTTCCACCCCCGAGAAGGGGTGGCACCAGAGCACAGTTTAAAAATATACAGTTGGGTCACTTCCCCTCATTTTTGTCCAAGACCCCCCACTCACGCTATCGACGCGTGGACTACACTCAGTAGCAACGGTGGTTTGTCGATACCTCAGATAAACAAAGAAATATATGGATAAATAATACTTTCCGTCTCCGCGTAAGGCATATCACATATTCATTGTTTACATGTCTATCGAGGCGTTCATTGGTTCTCTTCCGAAGGACGTTGACCGTTGTTTACATTTTCTTGTGCCGCCATATTGTTTTATTGCTTTTAACGCCGTTTTTATCCAGTTATAAACAATTTTGTGTTGATTTTGCAGTTTAATCACGTTTTATACGGTTCAAAAATGACTATGGATTGTTTAATTTACTAAAAGACCTACAAAAGGGAGTAATCTCGTTCGTTTTATACGCAAGCATTGTTGTGTACATAGTCGTAGGATAGGGTTATAGTTAGGTTTATTGTCTTATTGTTTTGTTGATCTAGCAGTAAATAATTTTTCCTTCTGCCTCTCTCGTCTTTACACTCAAGTAAAAAACGTAAAAAGACAGTTGTGTGATTATCAGATAGATAGATAGATTAATAGATTTAGATTTATTTCTCTAAATTTAAATGTTACATAAGAATTATTTAAATTTGGTACGAGTATTTCAAACTTTACAGAATGTTTACATTATTACATAATAATAGACTGTATTAACTTTTCAAAATAATAATGCACTGGGTTCGATCCCCAGCTTTAAAATTGGCAACGTTGATATGTAATGGATGTATATCTGCGTTTTTCTAAATGTGTAACCCCCTTCTGAACAGTCTTGACTTTGAAATTGTTGGGGTTGCCTGATATATGTGGTACGTTATGTTGTTATTCCGTAGGCTCCCAGAAAATATTACGCTTAGAAAAAAGTGACTCGCTGTCCTACAGGTAACTGACCAAAATTTGAGCATTTACAATTACGTATGCTTTAATCGTTTCAAGTTTGATGACTTTTATGTAACCCGGACAGGAAAAAGATGTTTAAGAAAAATGTTTGTTTCCTAGTAGTTTTACCAAGAGACTCATTTCACTTCCGTTATCGTATCAAGGGTGTCTGATATAATTTGCTTTTTAATACTAACAAGAGTCGAGTCGAGGCTACTCTCTGCTTTATCTTTGCTTTTACTGGAATTAATTCAGAATCGATACCTACAGACCCGACGAGAGAGGAGAGGTGCGGGGGTGATGCCCCCGGGCTTGTCTAGTGGGCCCGGAAATTTTAAAATTTTTTGAGAGTCCATATTTTCTCTCCACGGCCCTGCCAAGATACCGATATAAATTAAATTTACTAAGTTAGAAAATTAACTGCAATTTATTATATTTTTTAAAAGCCATATCAGATTGAAATAATTTGATGCGTTGTATCGAAAACAGATTTGATAAAGAATCTGTTATCTTTATCGTAATTATATTCAACAATATTAAAATTAAAAACTGGAAGTAATAGTGCTGGAGCTAAGTGGCTTTTTCGGGCACTCATCGTTACAAGCATTTTCTATGCGCTGATTAATTCTATCGAACTTGACAAAATAGACTTCTGGCTTATGTCAGCCCGTCGAGTTGGCCATGGTTCAAGATATAAAAATCAGTGAAATTATATCACCGTTACAAAGCCAAGTTTTTTTGTGTGTACACATTTTATATTTAGAATGAATAAAATAGGATTGCCAGAAAGTGTGGGCCATCAGGGGCGCAACCAGAAAGGTCAAAGAGGTAAAAAAACGAAGTTATATAACATCATCGTTACAAACTTTTTTAAGGTTGAACATATTTTATGTTTTGAACACAGAAAAAAATTTCCAGAAAGAAAATGTTTAGGATTTTTGAAGAAAATTGGATTTTTTTCCGCATATTTCATCTCAGAACTCTAAACTCATCGTTACAAGTTCTGGCTCCTTTTTAAAACGTAAATAAGCTCCTTCAACAATAGAATAGCCTCCCCATAAACAAAGTCAACAAAAGTACCATAGGCTCTTAAATATACAGGAATTTAACACTTTCGGCTAACTTGACTCCGTACCGTATCTCACATGTATTGTATCATTATTACCTTTCTGGCTGCGCCTCCTGACGGCTCACACTTTCTGGCGATCATATTTTATTCATTCTAAACATAAAATGTGTACACACAAGCCTTGTAACGATGACATGATTTCACTGATTTTTAAACAGTGTTCGTGACGCTCCTGACAGGAGGTGCCTCCTCAGAAGTCGATTTTATGAATTGTTATCAACCATTAAACCATAAAAATATCTCAAAGTTCATAAAGCGATGAGCTGCCGAAAAAGCCACTTAACTCCCGCTCTATAAGGTAGTGCATTATGTAGAGTATATTTGTTTACAATATAGAGATTTAAAAGTAATATGATGTTATTTTTGTTTTATGTATATGGTACGGGTAGCGTATGACCAGATTCATTATACAGTATCGGAAAGTCTTGGATTAGGCATGCAAACAGAGCTGCCTACGCACATGTGGTGAGGAAAGCAGGTGGCACGAGTAGGATGTGTTATACGATAAAAAAAATAGCCTAGTTGTTTCGCTCTCGCTTGCTCTTATTGTCATACCTAATCAAACGCTGGCCGGTACTGTTGAGTGATAAGTATGTAAACTTTTAGATGAATATGTTATACTGTAATATGAAAAAATACTAGTTGGTTTCATTTATATGCTAACATACAGATAGATGTTTTTATTTTCTTGACTGTTGATATCAAATTAACTTGATGCAGTTATATCCTGGGTTATCGGTCTTTATAAGAAAATTACTCTTTTCTTACGTTTCGGTTTATTCAACCATCGTCAGAGAACTACAATTAAGTGAAGACCAATATTTTTTTAAATGCTATTTTGTATACACATACAATTTAAATCCATGTGTATAAAAAATAGCATTTGAAAAAATATTTGTCTTCATTTAATTGTAATTCACTGACGATGGTTGAATAAACCGAAATGTACCAAAATTATTATTTAATAATAATTTTATTATAAAGACCGCATAACTCCAGGATATACCTATATCAAGTTACTTTTATATCCTAACCAAAAGTTAATTTTTTTTTACTCAGAAAATGTAGAGTAACTTATCGTTTAAGAACCATTTAACTTTGAGAATTGACAGTTCAATACTTTAATTTCTCTTCAATAACACATTTTGTAAAAATTCTAACCAAACAGTACTCTTTTTGTCTCAATAGAGTCGTATTATTGTCAGATATAGTATTAAGTAATAGTCGAGAACATTAATCGATTATTTTAAAAATTTTAACCCCCTTATCTGTCTACGCCTCTGATTAGGCGACTCCATAAACATAAACATTCCTCTCCACTCTGCCCCTTTGAAGGTTATCCTCCCTACACACAACTTCTGTGTACTTCAAATGAGATTATTTATCCATATTTCTTTGTTTATCTGAGGTCGATACCGTGTTTCTAACCTAAACGCAAAATTAGGTTATTTTATTTTGAATGCAAATAGTTAGAAACAGTTGTAAAAACCAATACTGATACTGATAGTAAATATCATTCTGCTCCCTAGTTGTTCAAGCAGTACCTGTGCTAGAGTGATCGTTTAATTTTTTCCCGTTTTCCTAAAGTTGAACCAAGGTAAGTTAAAGTCACCAATAATAATTTTTTTCGTGTTCTTTATCGAATTTTGTATTGGATGGACACTTTTTCAATAATTGTGCCCAGTACTCGTGTCAGCATTGATAATTTTAGTATCGATTTCTTCTAATTTAGTTAATAAGAGCCAAATAATAACAGCTACACGTTTTGCTATTTAAAGACCTGTAGGTAAATAGAAAAGCAAATGTTTTTCATATCATTTTGTAGCCACACTTTTTAGTATTAAAAGAAGAAGTTTTTACTTTGAACAGAAAATTTTATATATGTAGTTTAAATTCATCGATCATATTCAATGATCGTGTCGTGAAGTGCATGGTTTGATGTAAATACTTTGACACATTTGAAAGCAGTAGTTGTTTGTTGGATAAACTGTGTTACATATATGTACTTATAATTTTATTAATATAATTTAATATTTGCCAGGTTACTTGTGGAAACAATTCGTAGATAAATCTGAAGATAATAAATACAGTTCAGAAAAATGCTGTGTTCAACCATTTGGGTATGCAGTGTGCATTTCAAAAACGAGTATGCAAGACGATTCATATAAAAATGATGCATTACCCTCATTGTTTCGTCTTGGTGAGTATACCTATTAAATAAATATAAAAATATGATTTGATGTTTTTGATAAGCACGATTATTTATTTCATAAGTATGTAGTAAAAAATAGAAAAAAATCATTATTCAGTTTGTAAAATATAGTATATTTTCGTTTTTTAGAGAATTCATTTGTTCAAAATTTGCAATATAAATATAAATATAAATAAAAAAGGTGAACAATAATAATTTTTAGATAAAAAATCATTTCGCTTTGTATTCTTATTTTCTATTTGTTAGTTACCTACTTAGGAACATATTTTTATTAAAAATAATGTTTTATTTTACAGAATAATCCATACAAAGTAAGGATGACCATCGTCTAATAACCTCAATGTCTCGTTTAGAAGATATAAGCCATCAAGTGTTGTTTTACTTTAGTAAAGGCGCAGTTACACGGCGCGTGGTTCGCCGATCCACGAACCTGGTGCGTGGTTCGGCAAACCATGCGCCGTGTAAGAGATAGCGAGTCAGATGTGTCAATACGGCGCGTGACCAATGCAGATTTCGTGTGGGGTTGTGGATTGTAGGCTCGTCAAAACTGCATGGATCGACTGATGACTGATCTTCAGGCGCAGTTACCGACAACTAGATGGAAGACGCGAGCAACGTCTCCCGAGTCGCAAGCCATGCCAAGTTGCCTATGTCACATGGCGCGTTTCGTGACTCGCCAAGCCAGGCTCGCCTAATCACGGGCCGTGTAACTGCGCCTTAATAGGTACCAACCTGCTTTATCATCACTTGCAATTTGTACTCTCGTCTTTTTTTATTACATTGGTCATGTATGTAGGTAAATATAAATAGAAATATTTTTAAAATGTGTTATATTCTTAATTTTAATAAAAATAGTCGTAATATTTAATTGAAAAAAAATACAAACTCCTGATTGTTAAGTTTCATAATACTTTATATACTTTGTTTATGTTTATTGATGGTTTCTCACTGTATTATATTATTATATATCCATCTATTATATTTTTCTTACTTATTTGTTAATCATTAGCAAATATAGAATTAATCTGTTATTAAATAATATTTATAATATATGTATTGGAAATTTATATGTGATTACAGTTTTCAATAGTTATTTATCTAACCCCGCTATGAAATATCAAATTTTAAATGCATTTTTGACGTTACGAAATGTCACATTTTTCATAACTGTCAGTTTCCAGTTTCATTACATAACTAGTGATGTAATGAATTTTTTTTTCCTATTTTAAAGCGGGATTAGATAAAATTTTGTAACGTTATGCAAAAGTAATTTTATTTGGCTCATGTAATTTGCAAAACTCGCTCTCTTCGCTCGCTTGTTTTGGCAAATATTACATTCGTCAAATAAAATTAGTCTCTTTATAACTGGTTACGTAAATAACTATTATGTAACCAGTTATGAAAATTAATTTTTCAGAACGTGTTAAGTACAAAATTTTATCTAATCGCACTTTAAAATAGAAAGGAAATGACAGAAATCAATACGTAAAAATTCATTACATCATTAGTTCAGTAATGAAATTGGAAACTGACAATTCGGAAAAATGTGACGTTTCATAACGTCAAAAATGCATTTAAAATTTGACATTTCATAACGGGGGAGGAAATACAAATATTTTGAATAAAAATTTATTTACTTATTTAAAAGATGTTTTCTTAACAAATTTTTTAGGTCCTACTCTTAAAAAAAAAACCCTCAGATCTTACTTTATTTTATAAATTATTTTGTTAACAGATAATTAATAAAACAACATACCAGCATAAATTTACTTAAATCTCAAAATACATAATTTTTTCCATGCAAATTATTAAATAAATAAAAAATGACTAAGTCTAAAACATTATACATTTATGTTTGTTTAAAAAGCAAATTCTTATTTAATTTTAATTAACTAGCTATAAATCTACAATGTTTTATGTATAACCTACCATTAAACAAATTTGTGCGATTAAGGTATATTAGGAAAGTAACACAAGGTATCATTACTGTAAGAAGTTACAATTAGAAACTAATATAACAGTAAATTTGCTTAAATTTTTTTTTTTTCAAAAGATACCTATAACATTATTTTGTTATTACTATCAGTACAAAACATGTATTTAAAATCATAGATATGTCTCATCTTTCTCTTCGATTGCAGACAGTATGTTCGTTTCTGAATATTTATTTTCTGAGGAATTTTTTGTCGAAACAGCATGATTTAATGATATGTTAATTGCTTCTATTATCTTAGTTGAGAAGCATAAAGAATCGTTCTCAATTAAAATATTACTTAAATTGTTCACAATATTCCTATGTACTGTACCATTTAATTCAACATTGCAATTTCTTCTATAGGCATATTTTTCCCTAATAAATTATTCTAGATTTATTTTTGTGATCTGAAATATAGTTGCCCTTCCACCTTTCGCACTTTGCCTATGCTCTCATCGTCATAAAAATGTTCTTCATGTCCTCCGATTCCATTCATCATGAACTCAAAATGTCCCAGCGTGCTGATAAATCTGTAATATATTTCAACAGTAGTAAGGAAAAATGAACAATTATATAATTATAATGTTACATAACTAACTAAAAATAGATCTGTTTTGAATTTGACAAAATACACGAAGGATTATTTAGAGTTTAACAATGAATTTTTGTGAATGTTGCAAATTACCCTCAACTGATTGTTAATTTTGAAATGAAACACCCAAAGCGAAAAGTTTATCCCTATGCAATATGGTGTACAGACATCGTCAATTAAGTACTTACGAGGAAACATGTCCACATAAATTAGACCATGAATATCTTGTAGTACAGATATGAAATATCGGTATTGTAGTGCAGTGGGCCAAAGCGCATAGGAGAAGAGCACACTTGGCCACACGGTTTATCATGTACTGGGTTTGATTCCCAGTTCCGATGCTTGCAATGTCTGTGGGTAATGGCTTTGGACTTGAGAGTTGTGTATATATGTATGTATATGTTTTATGCTTAATACTCAAAAAAATAGGAAGAAAATATAAAAAAACACTAGACAAATTAGACTAGGAAGCACCGAAATTACCTGGAGAATGAGATACCATAAAAAAAATTCCAGCGGTTCACTCTTTACCAAAGATGATTTTATGCTACTCCTAATATCTACCAAATGATGGCATAAGTCCATGAGATACCATTCAAAATAAACACCAGGCATAAATAATTTTAAAAAACGTGATGAATTTTGGTGAGCTGCGATTTATCGTATATATTATAGAAAGGGCAAAACATCAATATTTTTTTGGTCAATTTATACGTAAATCTAATTTTAATATTAATATATAAAATACTCCCATTACCAGATATTTTTGTACAATACACATACCTGGTCCACATTTCTTATTGCTTCCATTACTCTTTAAGTAAGAATTTAGCCTTCGACGTTATATCATGATTTAATCTTCTGTAACAAAAAAAATATTAAGATACGATTTTTTATGTCAAAATAGTGGTTTATTTATTTATCCATTAATAATAAAACTACAAGTTCTTAAATTATTTAAGAATAAATTTAATAACATACCTGGTATAAGCTCAGTTTCCAATACAATTTTTAGAGTCCTACGAATTTCATTAATATTGTTTGATTCTTGCCTTGTACGTTATGTAGCAACATGAGAATGTTTATTGTTTCAAATATTCAAATTATTTGCATTTTGTATTCTGATTATTTACAACATAACCAACAAATTTGACAAGCCATAGTGACATTTCACCACGGGTCTAGCACCTCTAGTTGCTCGATTTTAAAATTGGCGCGTCCCCCTACCTGCGCGTGGACTACACTCACTCGTCCTGGACTAGACATAAAAAACAAAACTAAGGTCCACTGAAGTCCATAATGAAAAAATAGAGTGGGTATACTGTATATTCCTCTACTGTGACTCAACAGTGCCGTATAAAAAGCATACTTACCTGGCGTAGGGGTTACCGTGATCAACAAGGCGGTTCCCCCAGGGTGAGGCCCTTCCATTGCACTACGGTTGGGCTGACCCCTGCGATTATTCCTAATGCGAATAACTCGGGCGCACAATTTTTGGTAGTCGGGACTGCGTACGCGCTGTCCCGGTGTTAAAATAATCCAAACATAATATTTCTTGAGTGTGCAGCAAGCGTAGTGATGCTGATCAGGATTCGTTCACCTGATTCATCAATAGAATACGCGTTACGTTACATATCTCGGAGCTTCGGAAAAACAAACCGAAATTCTTAAGGTGTCTGTCTAATGTAGAGTTGGGCGATTCGACTCTTTTTAAGGATTCGTACCAAATGAATCCGTATCAAGAAAAGATTCGTATCGAGAGATTCGTACCACTTCGTATCACTGATTCCATGATACTAAACAGTATCATGTACTGATTCGTACCATTCGTACTATTCGTATGTTTCGTACCACTGATTCCATGATACGAAACAGTATCATGTACTGTTTCGTACCATTCGTACGCACACTTCCAGTCCACAGTGTTCAGCATAGATTATAGAATATTATATGTGGTGTTAGTTAGGGCCAGAGTATTATAATGTTATATTACCTAACCGTACAGTTTAAATTTTTAGGACTTCGAGCGCCTTCTATTACATTAATAATTTCGTCGTCGTCATTAGACATCAGTAAAAAGATAGATAGATAGCGTTTATTTAACCATATTATATACATATTTGTACATTTGTGCAACAATAACAAAAAAGTAAAAAAAAAGGTAATATATCACAGATTTTGTAATCAGTATAAAATGAAGGCTATCGATCTTGCAGTAGGTACATTGATAATAATCATATGGTAATAATCAAATATTTCAAATATATCCATCATATTACATATAAAAACAGGGAATTTTTTCAATTATGAGATTATGCGTATTTTAAAATCTGATATCTCCAGTTTAAACGCGCGGTCCCCATGCACCGTTTGAAGTTTAACCTTATACAGCTGGCCCTTGGACCAGTATCGCATCGCAATACCGGTACCGAAAAATTCCATATTCGTACCAATCGTATAGGTGATACGAAATGTATTAATCATATCGGCGATACGAAATGTACGAATCTTTTATTTTTGTGGGATTCGTACCATTCGTACCACTGCAAGGATTCGTACCAATGATACGAATCATACGAGTACTACCCACCTCTAGTCTAATGGCGACTGATTACTTTTCGTATTAGTGTTTTTCTGTACATTAAATCATACAAAATGCCATGTTATTAATTGTGTTCCAAGCAATTAAAAGATTGACTTGTGTTTGTGTTACTAGGAAAAACCGGTCATATTACAAGACCATGAAGATCCATCGAGTTCGGCATCCTCTCCTCTCTCAATATGGGATACAGCTTAAAACCCAAATGTGAAAATGAAAGTGCTTGTGATAATAAATAACTGCTGCTAAAGCAAGTCGTAAACAATTCATGGTAAATAAATTAACACTTTATATTGGTTTGCCAGTATTTTTAATGAATATGTCTTGTTTAAATTTTAGTTGAGCGAAGGTGGAACTGTGCCGAAAGAAAAAGTGCAATAGCAGAAATTGTTTTAAATGAGGTATACTACAAGAGGATATTTTGCAGGCTCCAAAAAGTTTCTTACTTACAGAGACAAGCAGAAGATCGTTTGAAAGATTAATTTACAATCTTTCAATTTAGTCCTTAGAATTTTTGACGCAAGGGAAATATTTTGAATAATTTAACATTGAAATTAAATACTTCATCTACTTAATTCTACAAAAAAAAAGGGAAATTCATCTTCAGTTTATAATCTTTCTTTTTGGTCTATACAATTTTTTCGCTAAATGTGTTAATTTTCGAGTTGTTCGAAGAAAACCGTTCTCATGTCGTTATATTAATTTAAAAACTAGCAATTTAAAAATAAATTGTATAGAACGTTTTAGTGTCAAAATTTTATCCTTTTTTCTGTGTAAGTGTAAAAAGATTTGTAGAAGTGTAGGAAAGCAACCTATTTATAATTATATATATAGAAATAGTGAAACTGTCTTAACAGAATTATAAATTTATTTTCAAAATGTAAATATAATAGAATTAAAACTATATTTTCTTTTATATAATCCATAGTAAATGCAAATATTTAAACTATTGTTTCTTTGAAATTTTATTCATTCAATATGGGCCTGTTTAGTTGTATTACTCGTATAGTGATAAGTGACCATTAGGTATATTTTTATGATCTATTAAACACCACTTTTTACTTTGTTTTTATCACAACTTGTAAAGTTACTGCAGTTTCGACACTTAGTGTCTCATTTTCAAACGTTTACAATTGTAGTCCAAATTATTGATTATCACAAAGGATTGGCTTTCACTATCCAATATTTGATATATTTTTAATATTTCAATTTCTGGTGGATGAGCCGGTGAAATCGAAAAGTGATCCCCGTCACGTATATTTTCATGTTTTCTATTGTAATAGCTAAGCCTTGTCTAGCTTTGACTGGTTTTTATTAGTTTTAGCACTATATTGTTCGATTTCAGTTCATTCGTTTTTAATCTGAACCCACCTGTCATTAGAAAATATTCAATTGATGCTGACTTTTTAAATAAATAAATTTGAAATTTGCAAGAAAAACGCTCCTATATAATTTATTGTCTCAGCCAATGCCATAAAATTGTTCATTTAATAATAATAATAATAATAATAAACTTTATTTTCCTTTTATGACAATATGATACATTATTGTATAGGAATAGTCAGTCTTAATATCTAAAAGAGAGGAGAAGAAGAAAGAAAAAAAGAAGTAAATCACAGAGCACTTTACATATTAAAATATTCTTCTAGTTTGTAGAAGGTTTTGCTAATTAAAAATATTTTAAGTTTCTTTCTAAATAGTTCAAGTTTATCGCAATGTTTTATTTCCACAGGGAGGTGTTTAAAAACCCTAAGTCCTAGACAACTGGGTGAATTTACAGAGACATTTAATTTACTGAAGGGCACATAAAGATCGTGTTTTTGCCTGGTATTTACATTATGTAGATGATTGTTAGAAACAAATTTACTCTTGTTTTTAAAGACAAATAAACATAGTTCAAAAATGAAAATTGACGGAAGGTAGTCCTTAAATATATTTTTACAGGTCTCTCTTGTGGATAAGCCTACCATACATCTTTTCACACGCTTTTGGGCTAAAAATACATTATTTGATAGAGTGGAAATCCCCCAAAAACAAACACCATATCTTAACCGAGAATCAACCTCAGCAAAATATAAATTCCTTAGTTGAGCCATGTTTAGAACATTTTTTACATTTTTGAACTGATAAACTACTGAATGTAATTTGGTTATCAGTAATTCACAATGGCTTTTTCAGTTCAAGCAACTGTCAATATTTATACCTAAAAATTTTACATTGGACGTCCTTGTTGATATTGACGTATTATCAAGTTGAATATTTGGATAATCACATTTCTTTTGTCTATTGTGAAACACTAATGCCTGTGTTTTTTCAACATTAAAATAAAGAGAATTTTCACTAAACCAATAAAACATCAATTTCATCTCTAAAATATCAACACTTTTATCTGATAGTATAATGGATATGTCATCTGCATAAAAAGTAAAATCTGCTAAAGCACTCAAACCATCCAGATCATTAATATATAATAAAAATAATATGGGACCTAATACCGACCCTTGTGGCGCGCCCATATTAAGTTCTACTGATGCCGAGTTAACAGAATCAATTGTATTGTGCGTAATATTGGTAACTGACACATAGGTACTGTTTGAGACATGACAAATAACTTTCAACCCAGTTTAAGGCTAGGCCTCTTACCCCGCACTTAGAAAGTTTCGAGATAAGTTTTTTATGATTAACGCAGTCAAATGCCCTGCTTAAATCGCAAAAGATACCAACAGGACATTCACTTGCTTCGACATACGTTATTATTTTTTCATAAAACGATTGCATTGCACTATGAGTTGATTTATTATTTAAGAATCCGTGCTGCTTATGTGAAAGTGTATTATTTTTATTCAAAAAAATCAGTAATCGGTTTAAAAAGCAATATTCAATAATTTTTGAAAACCCTGAAGGTATGGTAACTGGTCTGTAATTTTTTAACTCTTGTATATTATTTTTTTTATGAACAGGAATAACTTTCCCAATTTTTAAAATTTCTGGAAAAGCTCCAGCAGAAAATGATAGGTTTACAATATAAACTAAGGGTTTGATTATTTCCATCATTACTCTTTTAATGAGAAATGAGGGTACATCGTCATGTCCTGATGAGTGTTTATTTTTTAGTTTATATCTTATTATATTACACATTTCTGAATATGGTTCTAAATATATTGTGCTATGCTGATTATTTATATTATTACTAAAGCAAGCATTTTCATTATCCTTATGTGGTATTTTGTTGATAATATCAAGTGGAGCGTTTTTGAAGAAAATGTTAAATGCGTTAGCAACATCAGATTGATTATCGACTATTTCACTTTTTTCTTTAATTATAATGTTCTTGTTCTGTTTAAATTTATTAGACAATTCAGAAACAATATTCCACGCCGATTTTGTGGGGTTGTCAGAGTTATCAATTTTACTTTGGTAATATCTTTTTTTTTTGTATTTTTAACTAAAGTATTGTGTTTTTTCTTTTCTTTCTTGTAAAAAGAAGTCAATTCGGGGTATACATTTTTTAAAACGTACAAGTCCTTCAGTTTGAGGCTCGAAATCTGAACTTTGTTATCAACCCATTTTTTATTTTTGCGTTATTCACATAATACTTACGTTTAGGAAAATGTTTATTGAAATAAAACAGAAATATATTTAGAAAATAATCAAACGCCAAGTTTACATCGTTAATGTGATAAATTTCATACCACTTCTCTTTTTGAATATCAGACTGAAAGTTACATAGACTAGACTATTATCATTAAAAGATCTTTTTACATAACACATATTAGAATTTTCACTAGCTTTATCTAGACTGAAGTCAAACAAAATTGTTCTGTGATCAGAAATGTTATTATCCACAACACAAGAGTACCATTATCAGTAAAGTTACTAAATATATGGTCGATTCCGGATAGACTGGTATCTGTTACTCTAGTAGGCCACCTTACCATACTATTAAGGTTAAAACATTGCAACAAATTACGCATTTTTTTAAAATCATTTGAGCTATTGTATGAATCAAGATTAAAATCGCCACAAAGTAAAATATTTGTACTTGGTTTATAAATAAAGTTCAAGACACTCATAAGTCCTTAAAAAACATATTGATATCTCCGGAGGGAGACCTATAACATGTTAAAATTACAACCGATTTACGTATCTTATTTATTTTACAAGATACAGCACATATTTCTATATGTTTGTCTAGGCAATAATTTTTTAAATCAATTTCCCTAAAGTCTAAATCACGTTTTACTAATATGGCGACGCCTCCACCCTTGAACATATTTCTGCAATAACTGCTTCCTAACACAAAATCAGTCAAATTAAAAGTATTTATTGAAACTGGATTAGCCCAAGTTTCAGTCAAGCATATAAAATTTAAGTCATAATTACAGCTATCCATATACAAATTATTTAGTTTTTCAATATTTAAACACTGCACATTTAAAAGAAGCACACCAGGATTAAAAATCAGTTCATTACTTCTGTCAATTTCTTCCGAAATTCTAAAAAAACGACTTATTAGAAATGTGAATAAAAAAATGGCTCTGATTTTTTTTTATAAAACTATAGTACAATAAATAAGCCGAAAAACGTGGAAAAGTGGTGGAACAGCACCAGTTTGAAAAATTCCTTTCTTCACGTGTTCCCTAGACTCCAGGAACATTCATCAGTATTAACCCCTGCATTATCTCCGAAAATGAGAAAGTTAGGGGGGTTTGAAGTGCCCCAAAAAGTAGCTGTCATAAAAAAATTATAAAATTAATATTTCGCCTCGGAAATGGGCTCTAGGAGGTTTTTTGGGTCGCTGATCACGAATCCGAGGACCAAATTGACGAATTCCATATTCCAGTATGGAATTCGTGCCATTTTTTGATGGAAATTCCATGAATATTGTGCCGCGGAAGTGTGCTCTAGGATTTTTTTTGGGTCGCTGATCATGATTTCATTCACATTCAAGAATTCCATATTCTGTACTGGAATTTGTGCCATTTTTCGTGTCGAATTTCACTTTGAAGAAAAAAATTATGTATGAATACTACGAGTATTTCAAAATAATTTTTCAAGTCAATTTTACTTTGAAGAAAAAAGTTATGTATGAATATTACCAGCATTTCAAATTAATATACATAGCAATTTTATAAACACTGCAGGAATGCATGCAAATTTTTTCTTCTTTCAAGTGAAAAAAGGAATTTCTCAAATCAGTGCTGTTCCACTACTTTTCCACATTTTACACTTTTTTCCAGCTTATTTACTGGATTATAATTGTTGACTTGCAGAAAAGAAAGTCTTTTTATTGTACTTCACATTGGTTTTAATTTGTTAGCTTTTTTATATACAGAAGTAGAGAAAAACATTGGCTGACGTGCACGTTGCTGATTTTCAGAAATATTCCCAATTTACTCCAAAAATTGTCAAAGCAAGAGAAATGAATTGTTCTATGGAAGTTTGTTAATCGAGTTGTTATTTATTTTTTTATTATTAAAAGGAACCTATATTTCATTTTACAGTTTCTTGAATGTAAGTTTCATTATTGATTGCGTTGCGGATTTTTCAAATATTTAAATTTTTTTCCAAAACAAACGTGCAAGGAAAAGAAATGAGTTGATCTATTTCAATTTTATTATATAAAAACAGCATTTTATGGTACGTGCATATATTCAGATCTTCCTAATATACGCATTTTTTTTTTATAAAAGAAAAAATAAATAATAAAAATTGCAAACAATTATCATGTATGTCAATAAACCGTGCAATCATATGTTTCACGAGACCCTGTCCTTGTGCTTCGATGTTCGTCTCAGCTCCTCAGCCACCCCTGAAACACATATTGTCATACAAAACATTCCTCCCTCAAAACCATCTACATCATCCCCTCTACCCCTCTTGACCCCTCGCTGAACTCTATACCACCATCCAATAATTTGCTCCTTGCAAATAACATATTTTATCTCCTTGGTACCTACAGCAGGGTTTTTGTTTTATTTTCCCTGCATAATTAAAGTATTGTAATATGTTGCAACCCCTTAAAATTTAAGGTTATGTTGGTTACTAAAAAGTAGGCAGACTTCAACAGATCGAATGTCTGAATGTAGTGAATTTGCACCTACTGCACCTACTCAAGAAACCTACCAGAAGTTAGTTCTGGTGACATCTGGAATTATCTAGAGAATGGTGGCGTCATCACAGAACAATCGAGATCTGTCATTTTTAGGTATAAAAGACCGACCGCATTCTCGGCGAGTAGTTCAGAAAGTTCTGAAAGTATAGAAAGTGAGGTTAAGAGTTCAAAGAGATAAACATTGTGATTTTTAGTCAGTAAAGTGTATTTAAATTAATAATAGTATTGTGAAGTATCCAGTAAATATTTAATAAACTGTGTTAGTGGACAATCTCTTGTTATAATTTTTGGAACCCACGGAATTTGCGAGGGTGGTTTCCTAAGGGTGGACACACGTGACAAATTGGTGTCAGAAGCGGAATTTTATGACAAGAGAAGCTCTGAAGTTGTGCTGGAGTGTTCGAGTTAGCACAGAGGACTCATTTACTGGACATTGTAGATTGTAGATTGTTTAAGGGGGTCGCTTGGCCCTGGGTTGGCCTTTCTTCACCTCGACCTAAAAGATCTTTCTACTGGACATTGTTCGAGGGTTATTTTCGAACAGGAAAATAGTGTTAAGTGCATTTTTGAGACATTGTAGAACATTTTATTAGGACATTAGTGTGATAATTAAATCCTTTGAACTGAGAAGTGATAGAGACACTGAAAAAGACTCATTTAGTGCGTGAAAATTTCTAGAACTTTTCTATTTGGACATTAGTGGAGATTATTAAATTCTCTGAACTGGATAGTGACAAAAGACTCTGGATAAGACTTTTTCGTGCTATTTCGAGATTTGTCTGGGAAGTTCCATTACCGATATTGACGTGACAGTTAAATTTATTTTATTTTAATTTCATCGTATGCCCGTAACAACAAGAAGTATGGCATCCGATAAACAAATACAGGACTTATTCGAACAATTCCAAAAAATGATGGCACAGCAGCGCCAGGAGGAGGAAAAACGGCGTCAAGAAGAAAAAGTCGAACAAGAAAAGCGACGTCAGGAAGAAAAAGAAGAACAAGTAAAACAACGTCAAGAAGAAAGGAACGAATTAAAGAAAATGATGGAAGATCAGGAAATAAGACGTTAGAAAGAAAAAGAGGATGAAGAAACAAGACGTCAGAAAGAAAAAGAGGATGAAGAAACAAGACGCCAAGAAGAAAAAGCCGAATTGAGAGAAATTATGGAAGACCTGAAGATACGACAGCAAGAGGAGAAAGAAGAACAAGGAAAACGCCAGGAAGAATTAAGGAAAATTCTGAATGAACAAATGAAAATACACCAGGACGCTACCATTTCCACTACTGAGGAACTAAAGAAAGAAATCAAAGATGATATGGGTAGCGTAAAGTCTGAAGTTTCTGAAGTCAAGACGGAAGTCAGTCATGTAAAAGAGGAAGTGAGTGACATCAGAGGAAAAATGAGCGAGTTCGAAGGAGAAGTGGAGCGACTTAAACGACAATTAAGAGAGAAAGGAGGCCAGCTAGTAACATCATCGGGTCCTCGATTAAAACCACCCTCCTTTGACGGCCAAAGCTCTTGGACGACGTACAAGAGACAATTCGAGGCAGCAGCATCGGCGAATAACTGGGATACCGAGAAAAAGGCTATGGCATTAGTTCTGGCGTTAAGGGGCCAGGCCTCAGAATTACTTCAGACTATCCCAGTGGAGAAACAAAGGGACTTCAAAGTCTTGGAAGCTGCATTAGACTTGAGGTATGGCGATCAACACCTTGCCCAATTATACCAGGCTCAGCTGAAATCCCGGATGCAAAAAGCTGGGGAAAGTTTACAAGAATTTGAAGCTGCGATAGAGAGACTGGCACACCTGGCGTATCCGAGTGCACCTAAAGAATTCCAGGATCAATTAGCCGTGGGGGCCTTTTTAGATGGTATAAGGGACGAAGAGGTCAGGCGAGTTCTGAGGCTGACGAGACACCAAAGTAGTAGCGAAGCTTTGGTGCATGCACTGGAAGTAGAAGCCGCATATAGAGATACTCCAAGGTCGAGAGTGCGAGCTGTGACTCTCGAAGAATCGCAACCAGAAACGAATGTTGACGGAGATGCAGAAAATGTTTACCAAATTATTCAACAAAGTGGATGATCTCAGGGAGCAGAGAAAACAACAAAATAAAGGAAAGCCGCGCGGAGGTATTAAATGTTACAACTGCGGCAAGGTAGGACACATGAAGCGAGACTGTCGACAGCAGAATTCGGAGAGTCGAGTAAATGCTGTGAATGTTGAAGAGAAGCAGGAAAACAGTACCAGGGGGGTTATGCTGGCTAGGGAATGCGGTGCCCCCAGAGAAATAAAGATTTCCCAGCTTCGAAGAATTGCAAGCAGTCTGTTGTTGCATGGATATGTGAACGGAAGAAAATGTTTGTTTACCATCGACACAGGTACTACGTCATCAATAGTACGGCCAGGATTTATATCGGGCATAAAGATTACCAAGAGGCAAAATGAAGTGATCGTCCGGACAGCTACGGGGGACAGGGCTACGGTTCATGGAGAAGTAGACCTGGGTTTGCAGATTGGACAATTAAGGTTCGACCACAGGGTCATCGTGGCTGACATCACGGATGACTTCATTTTGGGGCTAGACATCATGGAACAGTATGGATTTATTGTTGACATAGGAAAGCGAGTCCTAAGGATTGGAAACGAACAATTTATTCTGTCAAAAGTGAACGACCAATGTGAGAAAACCAGGCTGTTGACAACGCAGGCAGGCAAAACTCCTGCATTATCCAGAAAACCAGGCAAGGAAGATTGCAAGCGCTACCCTCAGGTGGGAAAATTGCCGAACATGGTTGAAGTCAACATTGTCAAGGTCGATCTTCCAGACAGTTGGACAAAGAAAACTCTGAGGCAAGAGTAATTGCGCGATGTAGAAATCGGACCCATGTTGAGAGCAAACGAAGAGGGAACGCGTCCAGCATGGAAGGATGTTTCCAACAAAGAAGTGGGACTGAAGGCTTTATGGTCACAATGGGATTCACTTACAGTCGTAGACGGGCTTTTAAGGAGAGCATGGGAAAGCCCAGATGGGAAGTAGGTTGCCATGCGTCTAGTGATTCCCAGGTGTCGTGTACCAGAAGTACTCCAGGAAGCACATAATGAAACATCCAGCGGACACTTCGACATAAACAAGACATTGAGTAGAGCACGGGAACAGTTCTATTGGGTTAATAGTCGCCAGGATGTGGAGGCCTGGTGTCACAAGTGTAAAAATTGTGCTGCCCGTGGAGAACCATTTTCGATGAGCAACTACAGAAATGGAAGTCGAGAACAGCCAAAGAATGATCGAGAGCAGATGAACAGAACTAGTAACCGCTTGAAGGCTCGTTATGATCAGAATGCCAGTACAGGGGGATTCAAGGTGGGGGATCTGGTTTGGCTGTACAACCCACAGCGGAAGGAATGGAGATCCCCGAAACTTCAACCTCCTTGGGATGGACCTTATACTGTTATTACCCGAATTAATGATGTCGTCTATCGGATTCAACAAAACAAAAAGTCCAAGATGAAGATCGTACACTTGGATAGACTGGCGAAGTATGTGAAAGAGGCTGAATTGCCTGACCGGAACGTTCAGGCTTAAGGAGGGGGCAGTGTAATATGTTGCAACCCCTTAAAATTTAAGGTTATGTTGGTTACTAAAAAGTAGGCAGACTTCAACAGATCGAATGTCTGAATGTAGTGAATTTGCTCCTACTGCACCTACTCAAGAAACCTACCAGAAGTTAGTTCTGGTGACATCTGGAATTATCTAGAGAATGGTGGCGTCATCACAGAACAATCGAGATCTGTCATTTTTAGGTATAAAAGACCGACCGCATTCTCGGCGAGTAGTTCAGAAAGTTCTGAAAGTATAGAAAGTGAGGTTAAGAGTTCAAAGAGATAAACATTGTGATTTTTAGTCAGTAAAGTGTATTTAAATTAATAATAGTATTGTGAAGTATCCAGTAAATATTTAATAAAGTGTGTTAGTGGACAATCTCTTGTTATAATTTTTGGAACCCACGGAATTTGCGAGGGTGGTTTCCTAAGGGTGGAAACACGTGACAGTATTACACACAGATCTATTTAAATATATGCAAATTCAGATGTGAAATCTTAGGATACAATCCAATCGTATACGGTTTAACTGCAAAAAGGCTATTTTTAATTTCTAGTTATATGATCTGAAAATCATTCGCCACAACTCCTGGCCGTTGCGTCACTCCGCGCGCTCAGTCGCGTTAATGTGACGTAATGTTATATTGATTTTTAAATTACATAAATAAAATGATACAAAAATGACATGTAAAACAGTAGCTAAATAGAACAAAAGATAATGTAATTTGGTAATTTCATTCATGCGAGGCGTCGAGCTAGCAGCTAGGTCGGTCCAAATTTATATATTTTTTTTTATTTAAAAAGTGGCATTGGTTTTCACTTTACGTAAGGACTCGCTGCAATATCTCGATTAAAAAAAATCATCACGTTCCATCATGGCACCAGGAGGCGTTTTTTCGGAATTTCCGGAAGTTGGACCTGGACGCCAGACCTAACCACGAAAAATGCTGTCAAGGGTATTTTTGAAGGAAAGAAAGGGTCAGTGTTCGACAAGGATGCAAGATACTGATTTATTAGAAGGTACAATTTGAGATCCAAGTCTTTGTACCTGAATATCGAATACTAGAAAGGGATTAATTAATATGTACGATTTCTTGTACAAATGTCAATAACATACAGGGTCATTCACGGAAAGCGGGTATTAGACGTTTCTTGGGATCTGTCGAGTTTAGAAATTTGAAAATTGGTATAAGGGGGTTTTTGGATATGCCGGATCCAACGAAAATATTTTCATGCTTGTGCTACTTCCGCTTATACCGGATGTAGCACCTAACTTTGTTATTTTAAATGGAACACCCTGTATTTTATTGCATATTTCGATTCCTCTTAAAATTTTAGCTTAGGTTTATGTACCATAACATACTCTTAAACATACTGGTTTTCGAGATAATTAATATTTTTGGAGATTTTTGACGGTTCCCACCCTTCGGTAAAAAAATCAATATCTTCTATCATGTAGCCGATTAGGAAATTTTCTTTTCAAACTCTTACGAGTATCCTATCACCTAACTAAAAGTTCTCTTATGTTTTCACAATATCATACAGAGTATTCTATTTTCACAGTCGAACATTGTTTTAGTTTAAACGTCAAAAAGTCATTTTTTTCAAATGGAACCCCCTCTGTATATTTTTACAGAATCTAATAGAGGATTGAATTCTGCATCGATTGATGTTACCATTCCCTATCCCCATCTCTCGTTGTTTTCTTATTATGGACGAATATTTGTTAAACGTACAAACAAAATCAGCACTGTTTGTTAGTAGGCAATACAAGTCATAACTTTTTTCATCATAAACGAGAATAATCATGTAGATAATTGATAATCATTTGTTTATTATCAAGATGACAGCTTCAAAAACGAGAGATTAGATTTATAACAAATACTTTGGGACAAAAATTTACAAAATTAATGAACACTTTGAATATAAATATTTAATGCAGCAACTGTTCAAAATGCTCTCCACTTGCACTTACAGTGGCTTGGCTAATTCCTGGGGATTTGTTAAAATGTAGCCCGTTCTCTGTTCTTTGGATCTTCTTTGGTAGTAGCAGGAGTGGTATAAACAATATTTTTAATACCCCATAGGTCCAAAGTCTAAGGGGGTCAAATCAGGGGACCTTGCTGGCCATCTCCAAGGTCTCGGTAGTGAAACCACCTATATTCGAACGTCGCTACTAATTCGTCATAAACTTCCCGTGGACCGCAACCATTCATTTGAAAATACATAGAATTATAAATATTTAGGGGCAAGTTATCAATAAAAGTTACTGTTCGCAAAATCTTCGCATGTTTATTGCTATTTAAATTCTCCTCGTAGATATGATACTATCAAAAATATTGTTTATGCCACCACGGCTACTACCAAAGAAGATCCAAAGAAGAGAATACGAACTGCATTTCAGTAAATAAATACCCACGAAATTCGCCGAGCCATTGTAAGTGCCGTAAATTCCAGGGTATCGGCTTGTTTGGAGCAGAATGGAGAGCATTTTGAACAGTTGCTGCATTAAATATTTATATTCAGTGTTCATTAATTTTGTAAATTTTTGTGCCAAAGTATTTGTTATAAATCTAATCTCTCGTTTTTGAAGCTATCAAAAACAAATGATTATCAATTATCTACATGATTATTCTCGTTTATGATACAAAAGGAACCGAGTTATGACTTGTATTGCCTACTAACAAACGGTGCGGATTTTGTTTGTACGTTTTACAAATATTCGTCCATAATAAGAAAACAAAGAGAGATAGGTATAGGGAATGGTAATATCAATCGATGCAGAATTCAATCCTCTATTAGATTCTGTGAAAATATGCAGGGGGTTCCATTTGAAAAAAATGACTTTTTGACGTTTGAACTAAAACAATGTTCGACTGTGAAAATAAAATACTCTGTATGATATTGTGAAAACATAAGAGAACTTTTAGTTAGGTCATAGGATGCTTGTAAAAGTTTGAAAAGAAAATTTCCTAATCGGCTACATGATAGAAGATATTGATTTTTTTACCGAAGGGTGGGAACCGTCAAAAATCTCCAAAAATATTAATTATCTCGAAAACCGGAATGTTTAAGAGTATGTTATGGTACATAAACCTAAGCTAAAATTTTATGAGGAATCGAAATATGCAATAAAATACATGGTGTTCCGTTTAAAATAACAAAGTTAGGTGCTACATCCGGTATAAGCGGAAGTAGCACAAGCATGAAAATATTTTCGTTGGATCCGCCATATCTAAAAACCCCCTCATACCAATTTTCAAATTTCTAAACTCGACAGATCTCAAGTAACGTCTAATACCCGCTTTCCGTGAATGACCCTGTATGCTACACTGGTCTGGTGCGGCGAACCTTGAAAAATATTTTGCAAGGTGCCAAAAGTCTGTTTTTATCGAACGAGCCGTTAAGTCCATATAAAGAAAAATCCAATAACTCAACATACTCAAACCACAGACAGACCAAATGCCCAAAAACCATAATAACCTGACACCCTTAAGAATGAAGTGAGTCCACCATCATAGACCCCATTAACTCGACATCTTCAAACCACAGACAGGCCAAAGGCCTGTTCGCAACCGGTACTGCCCCAAAAGCACGAATAACCTAACACCATTAAGCCGCAGATAGGTCAATGGTTTGTTTTTATCGAATAGGGTGAGTCCACCTCCATAAAAACCCAATAACTTGCCATAATAAATTATTTTAAATAAATTCATTATGCACATGTGCTTTCTCTTTGTACGCCACTGACGGCTTTATATAAACAAATAATATACCAATCGATAGAAAAAATAATGGTCTTTATTTTTTATATCTTGTAGAATTTTGATTTATTGGGTCGTTTTAGAGGTATAGTCAAACATGTGTCGTTGTTGGAAGGCTCCTCACTCTTTTTTTGTTGTGGGGCCTTAAGAAAAAGAAAATAGCAAAAAGCAAATGTAGGGTCTGGAGGCTCTGCAAAATTTTGTACTCTACGAATGGCGCCAAGATCATTCCTCTAGCTCCTACCGTTTTTGAAAAAAAAATATATATATAGGCAGATACAGGCAGTTCTTTTTGAGAGGGGTCAGGGGGAGCAGACATGATTTATCGAGGTGGGTCTGTTCGAAAATTTACTTATTTTGACTAGTTCCATTCGTGGTTAAAAGGATTTGCTATTATTCAAAAGTAGGAATATCAAAACACCTAATTCACTAAGAAATAACTCGTTTTTTGATTATAATGTTTTTGTTATAATTGTTATAACAAAATCCTTATGTTTACAATGTAATATAAGTAGGTACTTTTTCACAAACTGTGCCGAAATGAACTCCAATGTTGACGGGCCAAGCTAGTCTTGGCAAACTGCATTTCTGCTGCTGTATGATGGACTAATAGAATTATACACATCAAATAACGCATATCTGCTTTCTTCATTAAATTACGGAAACTAGGGAAAATAAATTATCGTTTCAAAGTAAACATTTATTATAAAAAAAAAAAACATAAAACTGTATAGATAAATAAATAAATTATTGATTTTATAACATACACAAATATATTATATATTTAAAAAAACTACACGAGTTAAAAATAAATAATTAACATAACAAAGTAAAGAGTTTCATACTGTACATAAAATCAGATCATCGTCACATGCATACAAATCTTTCACGCCGTCTTTCAAACACAAATTAACTATGACCTAACTAGTGATGAGGACCACATCCTTTATAATTATTTTGACCAGTCGTTGAGTTAGTTTTCTTTACATAAAAATATGCTAACAGAATATTTGTTTTGTGAATTGAAATAAATACTCATTTTGTAATAAATTATTATTCCTCGGTGAAGAAGATAAAGGGTTATGATTCGTGATCTTTGTATAAGTCGCTTAACGCATATTGGGGTAGAATTTCATTTTCTTTTCTATAATTTTAACTAACAAAGAACGGCATTGCAATTTTAGTAATGCCCAAAGAAGGAAGGAACATATTTAGTTTCCCTTGCCCACAAGTGGAAAATTTCGACAATTTTTAACTAGATTTTTAATATAGATGCGTAGTATAAAGGACAGTGATTTACATATTATCAATTTATGTAGGTAGCAGAAAATTATTAGTTCCTTAATACATTTCTAAAGTTTGCAGTTTGTTCATTGGCAAAACTTCTCCAAAATTCAGATAATTTAGTTTAATTCAAGAAGGTTTCATTTTCCTTTATTTTCTCCACCGTGAGAATAGCGCTAGCCAATGAGGATGATTTTGTTTTAAACAACAACGGTGTGTTTTTCAGTTCCATTTATGTTCTCAGAATTAAAAATTAAAATTTAAACTTATTGGAATGGTAAGAAGCAGTGCATTCTATTTTGCTGAAGAAAAGGTCTAAAGGAAGTAAATTATTACTGCTGACTAGTGAGAATTAAACGTCTCACTGAATTAATCGAACGAGAAATAGAATCTAACCAAAAACACACCCAAACGGTAAAAAAATCTAGTCATATTTATAATATCTCTTTAAACTTCGTTACATTCCAGATATGCTTGCTGGCAGTTATCGCCAGATCTTCCTCGTCTTGCTGCCTCGTATAAGACGTCAAAAGTAGATGAACTTGTTGTTCTGTCGAGCACAAAACTAGCTGCATAGCTGAAAAAAAAAGCAAATTAAAGTCAAGCATCTGTGAGATGTACCCAATTATAATAGACATAATAATGTCAGTGGCGTCGATTTTAAGAGTGAAATAGTATTTGAAACAATTTCCTTATTTACTGTAGTATTTAAGAAACAAGATGACTATATCATAGACTATAATTTCCATGTTCTTTCAACATTTTTTGAATTTGGCTAACCAGGTGTAACAGGATCAAGGCATTTCTACTTTAGTATTGAAGATAATTGATTGAAATTAAGGATATCCTATATACATAATAAGCGGCATTTTTTGACATACAAGTGATTTTTTTTCACTTCCGGTTTCGCATAATTTTCTGAATCCAACGATACCACAGAATAAGGAACTACCAGAAGCGGCACTCTCAGCACCGCCTTTGATGTTTTTTTGTGACCTTCGCCATTTTGTTGTTGGTAATTTTGACCGGAAATTTAAACAGAATGTTTATAAACAAACTTTACACAGGCTGAATACAATAATTATGTTATTCAAATAAGAATTCTATTTATAATGGGTATTAAAACTATTAAAGTAAACTGGATAAAATTGTCTCTACGAACGATAGTATTCTTAATATAAAGTCACAAAATGTATTAATATCAATTCAGTATCTCGCCTGAGAAAATCTGTAATTTCTTACTGGGAGGTCGTTCTGGGGAAATATTTTTTTTGTGTTTAAACTACCAAATTGAGGAAAAATAGCAGGTATATAGCAAGATTGGTAGAGTATACTCTACAAATCTTGGGTATATAGTGCTGTTAGTAGCAATCTATTTTGATACATATTTGTCGTGCGCACAACTTAAAATTGTTATAAAGTTCGGCTGAACTTTGACTTGCCAAATCCCCACGATCGCATGTTTCCATCCACAATACGGATCTTAAAAGAAGAAAGGTTCACAATTACTTGGAAATGTCTTATAATTTACATCAATAATAAAATACCTTTGGAAGGGAATCCTTAGGAAACCTAAATAAACTAATGTCTTTTCCTGCCATACTACTTGTACATTCCAGAACAGCGCAAACGGTTCCACCTGGTTTACTCATATCGCTATTAAAAATTACTATTAACCCAGCACAATAACACTAAAACCTTTTAAGAATTTAATTCGGTATTATGTCACAGACTGTCATTTACGGCACTTTATTGTTTTAACCTAAAATAATAAATGAACTGACAGAGGTACCAACAACAAAATGCCGTCAATGAAATTTTGGCGGGAAGCCCAAGTGTCGTTTCTGGTAGTTCTCTTTTCTGTGACGATACCAAACAAGTGACATTTCAAACGTCAATATTTTTTATAATATAATTTTTAGTTTTCCGTTTAAGTGTGCCATGACTGTTCCGATTTATTCTAAATGACCCGTGGAATGTTAAAAAAATCGAAATCCCGTCAAAAATACTAAATTACGTGATTTATGAGCAAATAAAGTTCATCAAAATGGTTTTTGGGGCAAAACTCAATTTTTTAAACTGGAACCATATTGGTACCATGGTACTATTTATTAGTACTATTAATAAGAAATTTATTCATGAGTCGTATTAAAATTTGCAATAAATACAAACAAAATTACATGTAAAAGAAAATAAGAAAATACAATTTTGTTCTAATTATTTTGTTATATATAAGGTGGCTTTGGAATATAAAGAATTAACACAAAATATTACAATTGTTCAAAATGCCATTAACGTCAGTGCACTTCTGAACTCGCATAGCTGTTTCTCGAAGAACGTTCGCCAATTGCTGGGCCGTTATGCTATTAATTGCCCGTCTTACTCGTAGCTCCGGGTCTTCACGGGTTCTAACGGCGTAGACAATATTTTTTTAAATGACCCCAAACAAAGAAATTAAGGGGCGTTATATCAGGTGAACTTGGAGGCCACCTTACAGGATCATTCATCGAAATTACGTTTTCTCCGAATCTCCGTTGACGGTAATCAGTTACTATCCTTGAATTATGGGGAAGGGCGCCATCTTGTTGGAAATACATTCCCTGTCCTAATCCAAAGGTAATTCATCTAAAATGTCCTCAATCTCATTTTGCAGGAATCTCAAGTATCTTGCACCAGTCACGGGTCCTTCAAGTATTATTGGACCAATGATTCTACTACCGATTATTCCAAGCCAAACATTGAAACCGAACCGCACTTGAAAGTTACCCTCCCGTAATAAATGTTGATTTTCTTGTCACCAATGTTTTGAATTTTGTCGGTTAAATAATTCCAAATTTGCAAACCTAGACTCGTCCAAAAATAAAATCATTCCCAAAAAATCATTGTTTGGCTGCACGTTATTCTGAAAAATCCAATTACAATATTCCATCCTACGCTCGTAACCATTTTCGTACAAGTGCTGGTGCATTTGTTATTTAAAAGATTTATAGTGGTATTTGTGCAAAATTCTGTTTGGTGACTGATTCCCAATTCAAACCCAAGTAACACATATGGTACCAAATCCTTTCGGTTTCGGTTTTACACGAAGCCTTAGTTCCTGGGGTACACCCTAGTACTAATATTGCTATTTTATTAGGTAAGGCTACTTTATATGGTTCTTTTAAAGTAACTGTTACCACACCGATACCATTTATTGGAACTGTAAACACTCAAAGTCAAAGTAACATTTGAGTAATTACTGAAACTAGGCAGTATCATTTTATCGTTACTCTGTAGTGGCAAAAACTATATAGTACCAGAAAATCAGTCACTGCCACCTACCAGTGCCACTAAGATGTCTAAATAAAGTAACTGGGTACATAGAGAGGCAATCTAGGTTCCAGAATAGTTCCAGTGACCATCACTTGGAACTTTAAAGTATTGTGGCATTTTAGTGGCAACATGGGTAGCGAAATAGTTCCTGTCGGTACTTTTCAGTTCCAAAATAGAATTTGGTACTATAGAGTCACATCAGGATAGTTGCTATTGGGTCACCAAAGTCACAGATCTTTTAGAGTTAAAATGGGGTAGTCTCCTATACTTTATGGTGGAGGGCCTAACTTTATAGTACCTTTGTGAAAATTGGCCATTATTAGTTTTTTTTAGAAAAAAAAAATTGGTTTTAATCAAAAATCATAAATTTTACGAAAAATGATTTTGAAAGCATTCCAAATATTTCCCTAATAAATATTTAAATGTTTTAATCTTGTCTTTTTAAATTATTTTGTCAAAAAATTACAAAAAAAGATTATTTTGAGGGCGCGTTGAAATTTTATCATTTAATATGTCAACTTATATCAAAAAAGTAACTTGTGTTTGAAAAAATGGCTGAAGATGTACTTTAAACACGCGCCTAAAGTACACATCTTTTGGTATAATATTATTTCACTGCGCAATTATTATGAAAGAAAAAAACAAAGAGGTCGCTAAAAGATAAACACCATTTTAAAAAGTGATAGTGGCAGTTACTAGGCAGCCGCGTAGCGGTTACTAGGCCGCCGAGTCGCGTAGTAGTACCCGCTACTACCCCGATCCTTTATAGTAACTAAACATAGTCACATCTATAGAGGCAGGGATTACCCGAAACACTACCCGGCGACTAAAAATATTTCCCCATTTTAGTGACGGCTACGTAGCAGGGACGTGAGAGCCTATGGTAGCGGTGCACTTTATCGTGGCTTTTATAGTTACCGATACGTTCCCGCGACTTTATGTGTTACTTGGGAACCCAATTTGCCTTAAAGAAACAGTCTTATCAACTTCTATTCGAGCCAAAACATTAATTTCCGTTCCTTCATCAAGAATGAAATTTTCTTCGGGATCATTGTTGGGCTCTCCTCGGAATTGATTTTCAAGACGTTTAAAATAATTTCTCGCTGGACATTGCCTATCAGGATATCCTTCGGCATAAAGGTGTCTAGCCGCTACGGCATTTTTTCTACATTCTTTATAAATAATTAACATGTCCACTTTTTCATCTCTTGTATAAAGTTGCGGCATTTTGAACACAATTAACGAGAATTTTTAAAGACACGATAAAAGCACCAGTAAACCAACAAAAGTTTGACAAGCTAAATATTTCATTGTTTTCAAAGCCACCTTAGTTACTTCTTAAGATTTAATTAGAACAAAATTGTATTTTCTTATTTTCTTTTAGTTGTAATTTCGTTTGTATTTATTGCACATTTTAATACGATATATGAATAAATTCCTTATTAATAGTACTCATATAGGGGCGAGCGTAGAGGCGACTTCAATGTGAATGTCAGTCGATATTCCGTTGAAGCAACGTCGAGCGCGGTTAGTACTTGGATGGGTGACCCATCTTGGGAAATACAGCGTTCTCGTCCCACCTTCTAGCGGCTTGTATATCAGTGTATACGCGGAAGCTACGTAATTTCAAACGAGGTTTACGTAGTGGATGTACCATCCTTCGGAGGGGATGTAAAGCAGGCGGTCCCTTGTCTATTAAATGTTAGGCAAGTAAAATATCCCTACTCTTCTTAAGGGAAGAGGTTCGGCAAAATTTCCAGGTTGGGGGTAGCTTGTCTCCTGGCGTCGGTGATAGGCCCTGGTAGCGGAAATAGGCCGACGTTAAATAAATAGATAAAAAAAAGTACTAATAAATGGTACCACGGTACCAATATGGTTCCATTTGAAAAAATTGAGTTTTGCCCCAAAAACCATTTTGGTGAACTTTATTTGCTCATAAATCACGTAATTTAGTATTTTTGACGGGATTTCGATTTTTCTAGCATTACACGGGTCATTTAGAATAAATCGGAACCATCATGGCACACTTAAATGGAAAACTAAAAATTAAATTATAAAAAATATTGACGTTTGAAAGGTCACTTATTTGGTATCGTTGGATTCATAAAACTACTTAGAATTCAAAAATACAATAATATATAGGATGTTCTATTTAAAAATCGAAAGTTAGTGTCTCTTCCGGCGAAACCGGAAGTGAAAAAAAAAATAACTTGTATGTCAAAAAATGCCGTTTATTATGTACTAGCTGATGCCCGCGACTTCGTCCGCATGGAACTTCATCTGCGTGGAATTAAGAACATTGAGATACTAACCCACTGCACATTCATTGCATTTAAGGAAGCCGCCTTCCCATCGAAAAAAATAATAATTTTAATCGACAATAAAGCACATGGGTGGGTATGTGTCAAATTTCATGCTTAAAAACATCTCTCCCCTGTTCACCCGTTCGGGAGGGGGGTCTCTTTTTGAAAGCCGTCGAATACCGACGTGTCTCCTCATTTCCTTAGAAGATCCCGTCACTCTAACTTACGCGATTTCAGAGATACGGATACCTCAGCTCATGTGGAGTAATTGTCGCCCTCACTATTATGGGACATAATTTAAAATTAGTTCCAATTGTCTAACACAAAGCTGACTATTTGTTTATTAACCTTCAGAAGGTTGCTCCAAGGAAGAACACAGTAACCAACATTTTTTCCAAACTTGAGATTTTCACTCATGTGCTGATACTGTGCTGTGCTGCGTCTTTTTATCCAACAGCCGAGCCAACAGCGGTGGTTCTATCTGCAAAGGATATAAAATGCTGTTGGATAAAAAGACGCAGAACAGCACAGTATCAGCACATGAGTGAAAATTTCAAGTTTGGAACAAATGTTGGTTACTGTGTTCTTCCTTGTGAGCCGTACATTAAGAATGAAAGGGAATAGAATAAACAGGCTCCGTCACCTACAATTGGGACAACAGTATGTTGTACAACTTCTCCATTAATACTTAGATTTTCTTTAGCCATTTCGTTAAAAAAAGTAAAAATTCACAGATTTCTCAATCCTTGCAACCATTGGAGACATTGGAAATGATAACACCATATATGGAATATAACATAACATTTTATCTTCTGACGTGTCAAAATGACTTAATTATAGTCATCATTTTCAGTATCAAAATGATATACTTTGCAGTTTGCACCGTACGTGTTTAAACCATCTACTACATCCATTTGCACCTCTTCAAAAAGCGAAAATCGAAATTCCGTCTTACCCATATCTAATAGATTTCAACAAAAAATATTTCTTCCAAATTTCACGCATCTAGATATAACCGTTTTCGAAAAAGCCTAAAATTTCAACCCCCTTTTTCCCCCTCTTGGGGGTCGAATTTCGAAAAATCCCTTCTTAGTGGATTCAATTATCTTCAAAAACTAAAGGAGAAAAGGTTGAGTGTACCATGATCCAGTTACACCCGGTATTTCCTTTTGGAAAAATTTTAAGCAAGTCATTATGTATCTATATTAGCTGACCTAGAAGGCGATGTGGCGTAGAAATATTAGTTTGGGTTCATAATATTTGGGCCTAGGCGAATGATCTAAGCCCACAGTCAATAACTCGAGACAATAATATTCCGGCAATTACGTTAAGACTACGTACGATTAACTGTTCTCTTTATTTTCGGTATAATTTTAATTCATTCATATACGCTTCATGAGCATAGAGAGGTAAACATGTTAGCCAGAAGCACCGGAACCAATCGCCAACAACCATAAATTATAATTTATCATTTGAGTAAACAACTTAATAGTTGCAATCCTCTGTAACAGTGCAGAAAAGGAAGATTTTGATCTTGAAAAAATTAGTGTAAATTCGACTTTTTCTCTTATTTCGTAAAAACAACAGGTAAATTGAAATTTTTATATTTTTATTTTATATTTCATCAGGCGCGTGCTGGTCCACCGGGATACTGGGAGGTTTTCGGTGGGCCCTCACAAAAAGGGCCCCAGAGCCGAATTTGTGACATGGCACTTAAGGCACTTATTTTCTGATTTTCTCTCCCCCGCTCATCAGTTTTCACTTTAAGAAAAAAAAATTCTCCCTGTTCATCAATTTTCCCGGGGCCCAAAATCGTCTCAGCACACGCCTGTATTTCATGTGACAAAGGTCTGATACACAACATTAATTCACTTGGTCAATACTCTATGTTTACTCCACCACATTCCCTCTAAAAGTGAACTATTCTAATCTCGCTAACGCTTGAAAATTTTAGCAATTTAAAGGAGAATAAAAAGCTTCAGTGTCGTATATGTCAGTTTTCTACAAAGCCTCTTTTAAAGGTTTCCGATATATCTCTTATAAAGCTTCAAATATTTATGCGAATATTTTATTTTATAACGATTACATAAATTTATATATAGAGCTATTATAAAACCTATAGGTTGCATTTTTTAGTCATATAGCAGATAGTCTCATAGAGATAACAACTCTTGATAGGTGCTCTTGTACAGAAAGTTTATTAAGGTGTCCAGTGAATATATATCAAAAATACTTTTATAGGGCAAAAAATTCGCCGTTGCAGCATTTCACCTGTTGTAACTATGATACGTATATAATTTCCACCAAACTAACCAAGGGGCATACCACCATAGCTTTATAACGACTGCGTAATACACTGAATTGTTATATAATGTTTCCGTAAAATGCTAAACTGTTCTTTAAAGTAACCGCAGTCTATCTCTATAAACTAAAAGTGCTAGTGACTGTATAGTAGCTGCATCATATAGAGCTGAATTGTTCTATAGCAACACTTGCAGCAGTCTTTATGCAATAAGAAAACATGTAGCTGTATGTTATGTTAAATTGAAATATAGGAATATTTGCAGTAGTTTTTACACTCTGTCGCTATACCTATAATAGCTACATAACGAGTCAAATAGTTCTCTAAAACAACCTGTTACAGCATTTATACAACAAAGATTTGAAATATATATATTATACATAATTATCTCCTATAGAATCGAATTATTCTTTAAGGCACTTCGCAACAGTTTTTATGCCACTAAAAGTGCTTAATAACAGCTGTTATAAAACAGATAGTTTTGTAGAGGTTGTTTAATTTTATCTAAAAATTACCAATGTTTCTTATTAGTAATAGAATTGCTTTATAACAGCAATGCCATTTCCATAAAAGTTGCATTATTTTAGCCACCATATTTTTCAAAGATGGTTTTAGATGTGGCATCCATCCCATGAAATATAAATATTAAATTGAATTATACGAGTCAATATGTTTACCATAACAAAACTACTTCTTAACTGATGCATCAATGAGCTATAAAAGCACATTATTGTTTATAGGTATAGAGGGGCGTAAACGAACTTCTATTCTACCCTTTGCATCTTCATGTAGTGTAATGGCTTAGCGAAAAGATCGTGACCTGCTGGATTAAAGCTCCAAATTTGGCGGTTTAATCCAGCAGGTCACGAGTCTGCCTAGTATCTGCTCTAAGCCACCACACTAATAAGAGCTTCTTAAGATACTTATTTATAGATGTTGTGAGAATGATAAATAGTTGTACGGTCTTTAAACGACAAAATGGCCTAGTCTAGGTATACAGTGGTTGAATTGATACTGAGAGAACTTTCTCAGACTTTAAACGTAAAACTTTTACTCTTATTCACTGGGGATATAGATGTTTTTATAGCTATTATAAAACATTTAATTGAATACTGTTGCATTGACGTTGTCTGTACGTTCTGAGTCGACCTAAACCTACCTTCCAAGATGACAGTACAAGGCACTTTGTCCGATGTCGGTGGAACATTCGTTATTGGCCTGGCACATGAATTTTTGCATGCATTTGCTGTCTTCAGTGTTAAGCGACCTTACGTAACCCTTCATCATGGCAATGCTGGCGACTGCAGCGTCGCTTACAGAATCTTTCTTTCCAAGATTACGAGCTGCCAATGAACGATGTGAGAATGATGTTTTCAAAGCGTCCAGCAGATTGACTACGATGTTGATGAACTAGAAAGTAACATAAAACAGATATAAGTAAATATTCGAATGGTTTGGTGTACAGGTAAAAAAACTATTTCTACAAATGTTAAAAAACACGAAATAGTTTTTTAAAAAATGTTGGCCATAAAACTACCATGGGAAAAAAATTTAAAAAAAATATTTTTAATAACATTCATATTTTGAAAGAGACTTAATTATTCATACTTTTTGATACGCTTCATAAATAACTGCATCGATAAAGAAGAAGACAATATATATTTTATAAACCTCCCTAAATCTATTATAAATTCTAATCAACAAAACGTTAATAATCATAATATGCTAAGTATTGTTGATGAATCAATTGTCCTGCATGATGTTACTGAGTCTGAAATTATTAATGTAATAAATAATCTGAAAAATTCAAACTCAACTGGACATGACAATTTTTCTATAAAAATTATTAAACAATGTGCCAAATTTCTTGCAAAACCCTTATGTAATGTTATAAATCATTGCTTTGCTGAAGGTTATTTTCCAGACTTGCTCTGTTATCAGTTTTTTCTAAAATAATCAAAAAACTACTTGCAAACAGAATAACATTATTTTTAGAATCTAATAATTTATTATCACCAAATCAGCATGGATTTAGAGGAAACCGCTCTACAATATCTGCTGTACTAAGTTTTTTAAATCATATTTACAAAAATCTTGACGAGGGTAACAAAGTCATGGCCTTATTTGTTGATTTGTCGAAGGCATTTGATTGCGTAGACCATGATACTCTACTCAAAAAAGTGGAGTGTTATGGATTGCGTGGTCAGTGCAATAAGATATTACGATCCTATCTGACGAACAGAAAGCAATTTGTTGAATATTGTGGCAAGCGATCACAGGATATGAATGTTAATATTGGAGTTCCCCAAGGCAGTGTTTTGGGCCCACTCCTGTTTCTCTTATATATTAATGATATAGAAGACTTTGTTTCCACTTTTCACTGTGATTTTGCTGATGATATGACTCTTCTATCATGCAATCAAGATGTATATATAATGTCTGAACTTCTGCAGGATAATTTGATTTCCCTCTTCAATTATCTCAGTTCAAACAACCTGGCAATAAATCAGGAAAAAACGTTTTCAATGCAGTTTCATCCTGTTGGCGCCAATTATATATCTAGTCCACTAATTAAACTTCAGCATAAAACAATTGAACAAGTAAAAGATTTTAAGCTTCTAGGTATTTATGTAGATATGTCACTAAACTGATAATCTCATATAGATTATGTATGCAAGAAGTGTTCAAGTATTTGTTTTGCCTTAAAACGATTATCACAAATTACAAGCAAAAATGTAGTGAAAACATTTTATTATTCAAACTTTGAGTCAACAATTAGGTACGGAGTGATTTGCTGGGGTAATGCTAGTACAGCTAGTCGTGTATTTGTGCTGCAGAAAAAAGCCTTACGTTCTATGTATGGATTGCAGTATCGTGAATCTTGTAAGCAGACCTTTATTTCTCAAAAGATTTTAACTTTACCGTGTTTGTATATCCTTGAAATTTTAACTTTTGTCAAAAAAAATTTGAACACATTCACGTTTCAGAATATATCACATGAATATAATACACGACATGGAGAAAATCTGCAGCACTCACTTCACAGATTAGAACATTATAAATCTAATCCTTACTATGTCGGTACGGTTCTATATAATAAATTAGATATAAGCATAAAATGTTGTACTTTAAAGAAATTTATATCCACTGTTAGAAACATGTTGCTCGCTAATGCCTTTTATAGCGTAGATGAATATTTAGCTTTTTAAATTACACAAAAAAAAAAAAAATTATTATGTGTAAATGATTATTTATTAATGTATTTTCTTTTTGACCTGTCCTATATCAACTTTGTTTGATCAATTGGATTAATAAAGTATTATTATTATTATTATTATTATTATTATTATACAAAGATACTATAACGGGTGTAAATGAAATTAGGACCCCCCTATAATTTTTTTGTTTTTGAAAATATGACTTTGAAATTTTGGGAATTGCAATAACAAGTAAATTTGAATTGATTCTTTCTCTCGATCTGAAAGATACTGGTATTGAATATGAATAAGAATGTTGGAGTGAGCATCTCTCCTTTACTTGCTCCGATTCTCTCGTCTATGGCGCTGCGCGCGTATCATGTGCTTGTCATTTTGTGCATACTAAAAGGCGTCAGCTGTATAGCTGATTGCTTTCACTGTCTGAGACAAAAAGAGAAAATTTAAAATACGAGTATGTACAACATATCGAGTATATACAACAGTGTACTACCTACTAAATAGCATATTTATAAGAGCACCAGTAAAACTATACGTACCTCACTGACTTGTTTAGCCATCATGTTTGCTTGTTCAGGATCTCTTCCTTGCACCAGAGCAGAAAATACGGCCGCCAGTACGCCCTGTGCAATGTAAGCAACTACTAGAGGTGTTTTAATGTTATATACAGAAATTGTTGTTTTGTATGTGATACTAAGCTAAAGCTTCAACATTATAGTACAGCTGCTTCTGAAATAGTTTCCGCAAACATCAAAACACTTGAATACTGTTACACGACGCGTGTTTCGCCAACCAAGTTAGCGTCATCTGGAGACGATTAAGACGGGCTCGGGCGTCGCACAGTGGGACGTGATTTTTTCGTTCAAAATTATCTAAAGCACTTGTTTCGCAACCGATTGGGATAATTGTTTTTTAAATACTCGTTATTTAATTTTCAAAAAACGTAAGAGAGTCGATTTTTGAATTATGCTAACCAAAATTATTGAGCTTAGACAAAATGGCCATTTCTTATTTAAATCTTAATAAAACTTACAAATAAAAACTTTTTTTTATCCAGTTTATATAAATCTTGTTACTCGGGTTTTTTTTGAGGTCGCTGATTACGAATCTGATATCCAAATTGTCAGAAACCAACCTGCAAGATGGCGGAATTAATGGTGACTCTAAAATGCTAAAAAATGATGAAAAATGAAATATTTTTGTTAAAGGTTATGCCGAGAAGGTTTGAATATTTCTGATAAGTACTTTCAAGTTAAAATAGACTAAATTTCAAGTTCTACGAAGAAATTCAAGATGGCGCATCCAATATGGCGGCAATAAAATGATAAAGCTAACTTAAAAATAAATTAAATGCATTAAACTAAATAGGCTATTTCTAAGGATTATTAAAAAATTTAAAAAGGAAAAAAATTACTGAAATTTTCCAACATGGCTGGCATACATTAATTATCAATCATAAATATGCGATTCAGACCTTAAGTGGGTCATAATAATATTTCTTATTTTTTATCTGCTAATAATATTATTTAAATGTATTTAGAACAATCAGCAATTAAAAAATTTATCAACTCAATTGGAGTATTAATATTATTTAAACAACACAAATTAAACAGAGAAATTTAAGGTTTAAATAATGACGAAACATTTTTGCATTAACTTAGGTTTAAAGTTCATGGTGTAAAACTCTTGCCTTGGGTTATGTTAGGTTTAATATTCTTTATTTATTATATTTCATTTTTAAAGGTCTTGGTGTTAGGTATTTATTATATTATTAGCAGATAAAAAAATTTATTAATATGACCAGTTATGTTCAAAATTAATGGAGGACTGAATCGCATATTTATGACTGATAATAATTAATGTATGGCATGGCCATACTAGATAGATATATTTGAAAATTTCAGAAAATTTGTTCCTTTTTAAATTTTTTAATAATTATTAGGAATAGCCTATTTAGTTATGAGTATTAATTTATTTTTAAGTTAGTTTTATCATCTTATTGCCGCCATATTGGATCCACCATCTTGAATTTCTTCCTGGAACTTAAAAGAGCAATGTTAAAAAAGGGCTTTTTTGGCCCATTCTTGGTAACGTGTGGAAGCCATCTTTTTTTTTACTAATTTTGGGGTGCTGAAAACGAATCCGTCACCCGTTTTGGAGAAAAATACCCAGAACACATTAAAAAACCACCCTTATTTGGGGGTGACATTGAAATTTTGCAGGAAATTCTCTTAAAATACTAAGTTTCGAAAACTAAGTAGAAAAAGAAGTAAAAAAATCCAATTCACCCCTTCAACACTCCTCGCCATTTTTTCACTACCCCTAAGAAGGTTATAAGCTACTATAGCTACTATATAGTTATTTACATATTTTTACAAAAACCAGAACACCTCATTGAGTGGTTGCTATCAGAATATAATGATCTGATTACTTTTGAGTACACTCATACGCCTCCTCATCCCTAAGAGACCCACCCCTAAAAGGGGTGGGTCTCAGCTTCTCAGGGATATTGATTGGTTTTAATTACAAAAAAATATCCTAATACAGAGTTGGATGTTTTTTTATCATATCAAGGTGACTTGGCTAATTCAGATCACTCCTGAGTATATCTTACTCCTCTAAGGAGGGGGTGTAGGGTGTCAATATCCCGTTTAAAAAATGTTGCTTGGTTTTTATAGTAAACAATTATTTAGTCATTTAAATAATTTTTACCATTAATTATTTTTATTTATTTGCTTTTATCATGATTAGAGAATATTATTTAGGTATTATGCAAATCACAACGCGCTTTTTTATTTATTATGAAAATACCTACTTTCTGTATATTGTTGCCCTAATCTGGGCACGCTAATATACTAGTTAGGTAAATACTTTAAAACACTCATTATTGAAGAACCAGTCAAAACAACTACTCTTCTAGCTAATACTGACGAAGTATTGAATTACATGATAGGATTCTTAGCATTTTAAAGAAAAAAAAATGAGTGATCTGAATTGGCCAAGTCACCTTATTATGATAAAAAAAACATCCAACTGTGTATTAGGATTTTTTTTTGTAATTAAAACAGATCCCTGAGAAGGTGAGACCCACCTCTTTTAGAGCTGAGGAGGCGTATGAGTGTACTCAGAACTAAACAGATTATTATATTCTGATAGCAACCACTCAATGAGGTGTTCTGATTTTTTTAAAAATATGTAAATAACTACATAGTAGTTATAGTACCTTACAACCTTTTTGGGGGTGGTGAAAGAATGGCGAGGAGGGTCGAAGAGGTGAATTTGATTTTTTTACTTCCTTTTCTACTTAGTTATCGAAACAACATTAAAAAACCACCATTATTTGAGGGTGACATTGGAATTTTGCAGTAAATTAATTTTAAGAGGATTTTCTGCAAAATTCCAACGTCACCCTCAAATAAGGGAGATTTTTCGCCAAAACGGGTGACGGATCCGTATTCAGCACCCCAAAATTGGCAAAAAAAGATGGCTTCTACACTTTACCAAGGATGGGCCAAAAAAGCCCCTTTTTTAACGTTGCTCTTTAGTCTATGTTGACTAAAAAGTATTTACCAGAAATATTAAAAACTTCTCGGCACAAACTTTAACAAAAATATTTCATTTTTCATCACTTTTTAGCATTTTATAGCCGCTATTGATTCCGCCAACTTGCAGGTTAGTTTATGACAATTTGGATATCAGATTCGTAATCAGCGACCTCAAAAAACCCCCGAGTGACAGGATTTATATAAATTGGATAAGAAAAAAGTTTTTATTTATAAGTTTTATGAAGGTTTAAATAAAAAATGGCCATTTTGGCTAAGCTCAATAATTTTGGTTAGCATAATTCAAAAATCGGCACTGTTACGTTGTTTTGGAAATTAAATAACAAGTATTTAAAAAAATATATATCACAATCGGTTGCGAAACAAGTGCTCTAAATAATTTTGAACGAAAAAATCACGATTCGTGCCTCTGTGCGTCGAGTAATAGTATTCGTGTTTTTGAGCTTGTGAAAATTATTTACAGCCCCATCCACGATTATAGTACAGTTTTTATTGTTTGGAGGTCATATCACCTCGTTATGTACACAAACTAACCTGCATTGGAGACCCTCCGTTATCCACTTTATCAATGCCGTCGTTGGTGGCAGCGCCGCCGCCCAAGATGGCCGTGATAATTTTGATGCCCACAGATATGAGGTTTGCCCATGGAGATGTCGCGATGGGGCCATCTTCCAGACCTTCTGATTTATTTGGCCCCTGGTGAGCAACGGGATTGAAGATCATTTGCATTACCATTCCTGGAAGCAATACCCAAGAAAATTAAAGTTTTCAAACATCAACCGAAATTTTATGCTCAACGCAGAGTAATATTTGTAATATGTGCTAGTAAGAGATACTCTGTAATTCATATGTGTACAAGGATGGATAATGGACACTAGGGTAAGCTATTTCAGAGGATTTTTACTGTAGTAAAACGGATTATTTGCTTAATCTAATACCACCGTTACAAACTGGTCTTGCTTCTTTCGTATATATGGCGTTAAGGCAATAATTTGTACAGCGTGGGCCAAGAAAAGGTGCACCTCTATATATTTATGCTTATAGTTTTCTCTTATTATTTAATATCTTTTTATGCAAATATCTTATCAGATACACCAATTTATTCATGTTTAAAAATAACGGGGCTTAAATAATCGTTTTTTAATACCATATGTTAGTTGTTTTTTATTTTTTAACCTATTTCAAAAAATTTAAAAAACTGGGGGTATAGTTATACACTAGGGTTGTAAAACCCACGGTCACAGGCATACACAAAAAAAAAGTTCAAACCCAGGAAACCGACATATCATTTCCGAAGGATTTTCGGGCGCTGAACACGATGCCGTAGTCAAAATATATGACTTAAGGGCAAATTTCGGAGATAATCGCAATTACTTCCACATCCAGTGGAAGTATAGCTCCGATTAATCTAGATACATAATGGCTATCTTTTCTTCATATACCTTATTTGCTCCTAACATAATCACATTATATGTCCATTAAAATGGATAGATGAACAGCACATCCCATGGGCAACAGTGGCGGGTATGTGTAGAAGGGAGAATGTACAATATTGTACATATTTTATGTAATAATTGTTGGTTAACCTCTATGAACATAACCGCGGAAAAAAAAATATAATAGGTAGAGATGTTTTATTCAAGGGAAATATGTATTGAAAGGATTTATTTATAATACTGTTATTACAACTGTAAACTGAACGCCATCATGTTACGACTATGACCCACTTACTTATGAAACGACCGATTTTCTTCTTTTCTAAACTGCCTTCTGCAAACGGCACAGCACTTCAACATGTAGCATAAAATTTTCACTAAACTGTGTAATTATGAATAGAGAATATTACTTAGGTATTAAGCAAATGACAACTTAAAACAAAATTACTTTTTCATCACTTTTTGGTTGGAGAACACGAAAAACATTCATTGACATTAATGGCGGACACTGTCAAACTGAACCGATCGTGTAGAAAACAACGCGTATAGGCCGATGGGCCAATCAGAAACTTATGGGAAGAAGTGCCTTAGATTGTCTTTCAGCAACAAATAAATCAATGCCATTATGTATCTAGATATAAGTTCTTTAATCGGAGAAGTATAGTAACGACAAAAATTTTTTTAAAAATTTTTATTGTTCAAATAGGCTTAAAATGTCATGAAACGTCGAGATTTTAAGTTTGAGCGAAAAAAAATTTCTGTCTGTCGGTCTGTCTGTAACTTTTTTTGTGCGCACGTTTACTCTGGAACCGTTTGAGATATTGACTTGAAATTTGGTACACATATGTACTTTAATGAGTTCTGGAACTAGATTATGTTTTCATTTTGTTCCGTCCAAGGGTTGGGGGGTAAATTGGGGTAAATTTGAGGTAAATGGGTAAATCAAGCAGGTAAGAGTTCATAAAATTGGTATTTAGTATATATAAGAGAAGCTAATGTCTCAAAAACATTTTTGGAATTAACCACTCCCATTACCACCCCCACCCCATTATTAAAGGGGATGGAAAAAAAATTTAGTGAATGTACAAGAACCAGAAACCTCAAAATATTTTTTTACTTCATCCACCCTCAATACCCATGTGGGGTATCGTTTTATGGGTTTTTGGGGTAGGGGATTTCAAATATTATATTATTAAAGTTTATGGAACTTATTTCCAAATAGAAAGTTTTTTCGTTGTGAGTGACATCGATAGAGAATCTGGATGTGGCAGTGGTGATTCCTTGAGCAGCGGTTTTTTAAGGTTAAAACTGGCTAAACATTAAACTTATAGTGATTTTAACATACATGCCGACCAAGTATATCATTTTTCTACAAATAGATTGTATTTTCATAGAAATCTAAAGGTCACGGGTAAATTTTACTAATTTCATCATGTTCAACGGATGAAAATACTACCAATATGATGTATTTGATCAATATATAAGAAAAATCACTTTAAACCTATTTTTTGGCCAGTTTTCTACAAAAAAATGGATTTTTATTGAAATCTGAATGTCAAAAATAAATTTCACTATTTTTATCGTGTTCAGCGCGTGAAAATACTACGAAAATGATATACTTGGTCGGCATGTATGTTAAAATCACTTTAAGTTTAATGTTTGGCCAGTTTTAACCTTAAAAAACCGCTGCCCAAGGAATCACTACTTCCACATCCAGATTCTCTATCGAAGTCACTCACAACGAAAAAACTTTGTATTTGGAAATAAGTTCCATAAACTTTAATAATATAATATTTGAAATCCTCTACCCCAAAAACACATAAAACGATACCCCACATGGGTAGTGGGGTGGGGGTAGTAGTAGAGGTGGACGAAGTAAAAAAATATTTTGAGGTTTCTGGTTCTTGTACATACACTAAATCACATTTTTTTTTCACCCCCTTTAATAATGGGGTGGGGGTGGTAATGGGGGTGGCTAATGCCAAAAATTTTTTTGAAACCTTAGCTTCTCTTATATATACTAAATACCAAATTTATGGAGTCTTACCTGCTTGATTTACCTATTTATCCCATTTTACCCCCCAACCCAAGGAACAAGATGAAAATATAATCTATTTCTAGATCTCGTTAAAGTACATATGTGTACCAAATTTCAAGTCAATATCTTAAACGGCTCCAGAGTAAACGTGCGCACAAAAAAAGTTACAGACAGACCGACAGACAGAAATTTCTTTTTCGCTCAAATTTAAAATCTCGACGTTTCATGACATTTTAAGCCTATTTGAACAATAAAAATTTTTTAAAAAATTTTTGTCGTTACTATACTTCCACTGGATGTGGAAGTAATTGCGATTATCTCCGAAAGGGCATAGCAGGATAAGCATGTGTTAGGTGCCCCCGCACCAATCGGGTCGAAATTTTTAGCACAAGTTTATAGTAGTGTTAGGTGAAATTTCCCAAAATATTATTTTTGGAAAACCATTTTTACGGGAGTTATGGGGGTAAAAAGAAAAATGGAAACAAATGTTTTTCTCGAGAACAGATAAACCAATTTTCATGAAAAAAATATGTGTTATGGCTTTTGATGGTGCAAATGTGGGAAAAAATTATTGAGTCCATTTGTCAAAAAAAAGTGGTGAAAAAATTTTTTCAAAATAAAAAAAATTTTTTTTAGGGGATGTTCTAGAGGCACACCCACCATTTTCCAAATAAATGCTTATATGCCCCTTTAAGACATATCCAATTTTCATAGCGATCGGAAGGGTACAACATACTCAAAATTGATAATCATTGGCAGACTGCGGGCGGCCCGTAGTCTATGTAATGAAGCATTATAAGACGACTTTTTTGTAAATATTTCGTGCAAAGACGAGATTACCTTCTCCCCCTCGTTTTCGAGGGTGCTGAATACGATGCAAGTGGTGGGAGAAGTTTTTGACCGCCGCAACCCCCTGCAACTTTTTTGAAAAATTTTTTCAAAATAATTTTTTTTTATGGGATGTTCTCGAAGAATGACTAAGAGAAGTCTCATCAATATAGAGTAACCTGATTCGTGAGAGGCAAGAGGACTCACGCAAAAAAGTCAGCCCGAATTGTGAGAGGCAAGGGGACTCATAATAACCAAGCACCTCGACTAATGAGAGGCAAGGGAACTTAAAATAAACAAGCACCCTGACTAGTTAGAGGCAAGGACACTCACGATAAATAAACACCCCGACTCGTGAGAGGCAAGGGGACTCACAATAAACAGGCACCTTCACTAGTGAAAGGCACTGTAACCTCCTCGTAGTGGACTTTGAAAACTATTTCTTTCGTAGGCTGACTGCAGATGTCATCATTGCAAAATCTTCAGATTTTCAAACTAGATTTTGTTTGACCCCACAGTTGACGTCAGAGAATTTTTGCGCCACACTTCTTGAAGTTTGATACTGATTTAAATGCTAGGGTTGTAATGACCGCCAGTGACCGTGGTAGTAAAATGTAGTAATGAACCGCTAGTCTATGTAATAAAGGCAGAAATAGTGTAAATATTTCTTGCAAAGACGAGAATACCTTCCTCCGTCCGTTTTCGAGGGTGTTGAATACGATGCAAGTGGAGAGAGAAGTTTTTGACCGCCGCAACCTCCTAAAACGGCCACCCCTCTTATGGATCACTTTATGTTTTCTATACGAGTCTGGGGAGTGATTTATCAATGGGTAATACTTGAAATAACATGGAAGATGGTTAGAGAGTAAGTTGAGTCCAGACAGCAGGTCAGGGGGTATTAAACCCTTCCGAGGAGTGGAAAATAATTTTTTATCAAATAATTCAGGTTCAAACGCGTTTCCCCCGTTTTTGGAGTCGCTGATCATAGGAAAAATATTCATTTTTAGCTCCAACCCCTCTTCATCTTTCAAACGGTGAGTGACTGCCCGTTTGAGGGGGTTGGAGCTAAAAATGAATATTTTTCCCGTGACCAGCGACCCCGAAAATACGTATACGTATACCCCGAAAATGGGGTATACGTATTTGAAGCGAATCATTTGAAAAAAAAACTACACGCCTCGAGAGGGTTTAATCAACCCCCTAGGCCTGCTGTCTGGACTCCACTTACTATATAACCCCCTTCCATATTATTTCAATTATAACCCGTCGATAAATCACTCCCCAAACCCGTTTATATATGAAAACATAAATGGATCCATAAGAGGGATGGCCATTTCAGGAGGTTGCGGCGGTCAAAAACTTCTCCTACCACTTGCATGGTGTTCAACACCCTCGAAAACGAGGAGGAGAAGGTAATCTCGTCTTTGCACGAAATATTTACAAAAAAGTCGTCTTATAATGCTTCATTACATAGACTACGCGCCGCCCGCAGTCTGCCAATGATTATCAATTTTCAGTATGTTGTACCCTTCCGATCGCTATGAAAATTGGATATGTCTTAAAGGGGCATATAAGCATTTATTTGGAAGAAAATGGTAGGTGTGCCTCTAGAACATCCCCTAAAAAAATTTTTTTTTTTATTTTGAAAAAATTTTTTCACCACTTTTTTTCGACAAATGGACTCAATAATTTTTTTCCACATTTGCACCATCAGAAGCCATAACATATATTTTTTTCATGAAAATCGGTTTATCCGTTCTCGAGAAAAACATTTTTTTCCATTTTTCTTTTTACCCCCATAACTCCCGTAAAAATGGTTTTCCAAAAATAATATTTTGGGAAATTTCATCTAACACTACTATCAACTTGTGCTAAAAATTTCGACCCGATTGGTGCGGGGGCACCTAACACATGCTTATCCTGCTATGCCCTTTGCCCTCAAGTCATATATTTTGACTACGGCATCGTGTTCAGCGCCCGAAAATCCTTCGGAAATAATATGTCGGCCTCCTGGGTTTGAACTTTTTTTTTTTGTGTGCCTGTGATCAATGGATTGGTGGTATGGTGGACGAAGCTTGGTTGCTTGTGCGCCACAGGGGCCATAAAACCATTTTGAATTTTTCTAATATCTGTTTTCCTCTCCGAGAAATCATTAGTTGAGATTTATGAGTTTGGCATATTAGTGGGATAGTGGGTAATCAGAAACTGAGCAGCATCAAGTGAAATATCGCTCGTAGAGAAAAAATATCATATTATTGCGTTGTCATAGAATTCGCAAAATGTCCGTCTGCCTCTCCGTCATTTTTAAGCTAAATAACTTAAAAGAGAAAAGTCCGGTTTTATTGAAATTTGAACAATAAATTAGTGTTAGCTAGAGGAAGAACCCCAGTGGTTTTGAAAAACATCGATCAGTAACTAAAAAAGTTATGCAAATATCTTCACGAGAGGAGTGTTGTAACACATTTGACAAGTAGTATAGTATACAGCCAAGATGGTATCATCGGGAGATCATTAAAATTGCAAGTATGGCACTTAAACACACAATCTTATCAAAGATTGCACCACTCTTCACGTGTATTTTTTTCCTAGAATGTTTCATAACCTTTTTATTTACTGGTCGATTTTTTTCAAATCGCTGGGGTTGTACTACTAGCCAACACTAATTTATATTCCAAATTTCAATAAACTAGGAATTTTCTCTTTCAAGTTATTTAGCTTAAAAGAGACATGACGGACGGAGAGGCAGACGGACAGACGAACGGACATTTTAAATGCAGTTGCGAATTCTATGACAACACAATGATATTATATATTTTTTTCTCTAGAAGCGATATTTACAATTTTGTCGATGAAATGCAATATACTCTTTGCTTTCGTGTTTCCAAAGAGTATAATAATAGATACGAAAAAAATGCTTATAGCGTATTTTGTAGAGAATTTTATAAATTGTTTTATACTCTTCGCAAAAACAAGTATATTGCATTTGATCGCCACATTTCTAAAACCGGAAATATCGCTCATAGAGAAAACATTTTGATATCATTGTGTTAGTGAACGAATTTTGAACAACTTTCAAAATGTCCGTCTGTCTGTCTGCCCGTCTGTCTCTCTGACCGTCCGTTACGTTTCTTGCAAGCACGATCACTTAAGAACGAAAAGTCCAATTGTATTGAAATTTGGAAAGTAAGTTAGTGTTAACTAGAGGAAGAACCCTATTGTTTTTGAAGAGAATCAATCAATAAATAAGAAAGTTATTAATCATTTAATTTAAAAAAATATGTTTTCTTAATTTTTGTCGCTTGCACTTAAATAGAATCTTACGAAATGTAATCTCTATAATATAATAATATATTTTTTTGTTTATGCATTTTACTAATATATATTTTATAACTAGTGGAAGCATTATACTCTTCGCCGATTTACTGAGCTTTTCATGTAATTGTTACACATTCTATAGGATACTCTCCGCAGTTTTCTTGTAAATAATGTTAGTTTTTAGACATTCTAAATTTTGTGATACCAACTTTGTTGTGAAAAAAAAATATATGAAAAAAAAAAAATGAAAATGAACACACCCTGTCAGGGATTCGAACACAAGGCATTTGGATTGCCAGACAAAGCAAACAACAACAACAACAATCAAACTTTATTATTATTATATATTACAATATATCCCAGACACCCGTGTCCGATTACTGTCAGACATTCACGGAGCGCAGCTCCGTGACAGTTGAATGACAGGACGGAACGGACTCTGGTCAACTTCAAAAAATAAAACTTTGACCTGAACTCCTTTCACCATGGGGAAAATTAAAAAAGGTATTAACAGATACGACGAAAAGTCATTCTTTATAAAAAAAATTGTGCTTGACGAAAAAATGAATTTACCTTATAAAAATCTTAGATCAGATGTACCGGGTGTTAATAAATTAAGAAAACATCAAAATGCCTCCTTATTTATTATTTTGGACAAAATGTTTATAATACAAAGTTATTGTTTATAATCCAAAATAAAGACAAATACAAATTATGAAGTCTAAATTTTGACTTTTACATTTATGTCAATTTACATAACATAATAATATTAACTTCAACGATTGAGGAAAAACAATTTATTCTACATAGCCTCCTCCAACCTCAACATATTCCTCCATCCTTTTAATAAATTCACCATAGATCTTACGAATGGTTGAGGTAGGTCATCTGCATAAACTTTCTGTTTTAAAACACCTCACAGACAAAAATCCATTGGTGATCTTGCAGAAAAATTAATTGGAGCATATCTTCCCATCCATTTGACTTCGAAGTGATCTGTCAACCGCTGTCGTACCAAAACTGAGGAATGAGCTGGGCAACCGTCTTGCTGCCAAAAAATGTTACGCCTTACTTCCGGTTGCAGAGTGTTTATAAATGGCAATACAAAGTATTCCAAAAGGTCCAAATAAACATGCTGATTTAAATTTTCTTCTAAGAAATATGGACCAACGGTTAGTTCGATCATAAAAAATCCCACACCATACATTCACTTTTTTATAACGTTGACTTCGTTTGTGAATGACATTGTTTGGATTTTCAAAAGTCCAATAACGACTGTTTTGTGATAAAACGTGGCCATTGGTACAAAATGTTGCTTCGTCAGTAGAAAAAAACATTCTGTGAAAACTTCTATCTACGAGATAATTCTCGCCGACCCATAACAAAAATCCAATTGCTTCTCTTCATCTCCATTTTCAAGTGTATGTCTTAACCTTGGCTTAAACGGTCGAACATTGTTTTCCATATAAATTCTCTGTAAATGACTTTTACTTACTTCCAGTTTTTGTGAGCGTTTCCGTAAAGACAATTTCGGGTTTTCTATTACTGAATTTATTGCCAAAAGTGTTGCCGCATCACCTTCATTGTACTTTTTCTTGGGTTTTTTGACATCCAATACAGATCCAGTTTCATTGAATTTTTTACGTTTGCGCAATGATTGGCGCGATACCGCTGTGTTAGGGAACTTTTGGTGGAAAAGGTTAATTGCATATCGATAAGAGACGTCTCCAATCCCATAACATTTCATCAAATAAATTCTTTCTTGTTTGGTAAACGTTTTTTAGCTACTCTTATTAGGTTATATACTAATTAATGAGCTGCTTTTGATCAATTAATAGTATCCATAATCAAACAGCGTGAGTTATAATGCGTGAGTTATTATAACTCACTAGGTACAGAGCCAATCACCTTTATCTTCATGCCTAGCCTGTCCAATCGGCGTAACGCGCAACACACGGAGGTGGAGCCAGGGAGGTAGTGACAGATTATTCGCGTTAATATCTATAAAGATTTTCTGAAATGTCACAAAATGCTACTTTTGATTCGTTCGTGTCGAGCCGAATTTTCGAATTTCGTCGTGTAATTTACGATCAGGTTTATCTGGAAGACTTCCTCTTTATGTCGCGACATCGTACGGCCGTCCCAATGGTGTTTTTCGAAAAATATGAACGTGTCAAGATTGCACGTTTTTGCAATTTTTTCGACTCCGAAATGTAAGCTGTCTTTTGTTATTTTTCGCAGATATCTCCGAAACGGTGGGAGTTAGCTCGGAAAAAAAACAAGATCAAACGAGTATTTTCCACTACGAATCTTTTGCTATTATCAGAATTTTGATTTTTTTTTTTCGTTTCGGAGATAACTACTGAAATGTTGGCCATGTACGGCAAAAAATCGCAAATTTTGAGCTTCTACAGTTGGCAACTTTTTAATCTTGGTTCCTACGCCAAACGACTACCCTAGTAAACTTAAATAGAATTAAATTTGCTAAAACTATTTTTTTTATTTTTTGAATTCCGACAAAAATGAAGGAATTAGAGGGGGCGGGATTTGGGACTTTTTTTTCGGTAAAATTTCTCCATTTTGTCATCGTAATTAATCGGTAATTAACTGAAATCGGTCTCGTATACGATGTTCACTTAATATCATGTACTACTTTGACGCTTCGTTAATCTTGGCCCTTCGAAATAAAGGTTTCTGAGAAAAATTGTTTTTTTTTAAGATTTACATACATTCTACAGGAAAACGTGTAATTTCTTACATTTCTTCGAATATCTCTATAATTATCGTTTTTTTCGAAAAATTTGTAGACAACTTATGTAAAGAGAATTGATTGAGCTTTCTGATGCTTTTTAAATTTTTTCTCTAACATAAAAAACAAGACTTTTAACCGAATATGCGCTCCGGGCTATTGCAGTTCGCGGAGAAGTTTTGCATTTCCCGCCGCGTAATATTAATCTACAAAGCTGATTTTTTGTCTACAAGCAGTTTATGCATTATTTCGATTAAAAATCACATTCTACCTCCGCTTAAAGGTGGCTAAATCTTTGAAGACGACAAATATAAAAGGATGAACAAAAATTAAATTTTACAGTTAATTTTATTAATAAACAAACTGAGTAATTTAAGAAAAATTTTTTCAATTTAATATTTATTGTTATAATCGTAGATAAAGTATAGTATTCAACTTGCGGTCATGTAATAGTATATTATTCAACGAGCGGTAATGTAGGTAATAACTCACTTGATGAATTACAGCACTCGCCTACGGCTCGTGCTGTAAAATTCCATCTGCGTGAGTTATTACCTACATTACCGCTCGTTCAGTGGCGGCTGGTGAAATTTCAATATTTTTTTTCTCGTCTGTGGCGCATGGGACCCATACGAAACTTGGGAAATAACATCTAGAGAAGCACTTCTCTAATGACCCCTAAAAAATTTTGAAAAAGCAGTTTGCGAAAAAATTTTTGAAAATTCGCTAGCCTCCCCTGGGTCTAGGGACCCCAGTTTACTTTTATTTTTTTTTGTCATATGCATTTGACTTTTCATAAAAATGCATCGACAGATTTTGGAGTTTGTGAAAATATTTTCATTACTAACTGAGATACAACGAATTGAAATATTGTAATTTGTTAAATTGTAAATTACAAAATTTCAGTTCATTGTATTTCAGTTAGTAATGAAAATATTTTCACAAACTCTAAAATCTGTCGATGCATTTTTATGAAAAGTCAAATGCATATGACAAAAAAAAATAAAAGTAAACAGGGGTCCCTAGACCCAGGGGAGGCTAGCAAATTTTCAAAAATTTTTTCGCAAACTGCTTTTTCAAAATTTTTTAGAGGTCATTAGAGAAGTGCTTCTCTAGATGTTATTTCCCAAATTTCGTATGGGTCCCATGCGCCACAGACGAGAAAAAAAATATTGAAATTTCACCAGCCGCCGCTGCGCTCGTTGAATAATATACTATTACATGATCAACAGAATACTAATAAATGCAGATGTAAGATAGTAATATTATTCTACACAATGTCACAATGACATTTGTCAGTTCAATATTATCGACAGCGCACTCTGTTTCTTAATTTTAATTCTTATTCATATTAATAAATTCAACGTATAAAGATAAACATAATAAAAACATAAAAGTCAAAATACAGACTTCATAATTTGTATTTAGGCTTTATTTTGGATTATAAACAACTTTGTTTTATAAACATTTTGTCCAAAATAATGAATGAAGGTACTTCTCTGTTTAGGCATTTTGATGTTTTCTTAATTTATTAACACCGGCTACATCTGATCTAAGATTTTTATATGGTAAATTCATTTTTTCAATAAGCAGAATTTTTTATAAAGAATGACTTTTCGTCGTAAAATCAATAATAGAGATGTTTTTCCTCTTGCCAACTCCATCCGGGGACACACTGTATATCATTCAGTATTATATTTCAACGAATTAGATATATTATGAAACATATATATTAGTATAAATGTATAATATATATATAATGTATAAACAAAAAAATATATAGAGAATAAAATTTCTCTAGATTTCTATTTAAGTACAAATAACAAAAATTAAGAAAATATATTTTTTTTAATTTAAATAATTAATAACTTTTTTATTTACTGATTGATTTTTTTCAAAAACAATAGGGATCTTCCTCTAGTTACGCTAACTTACTTTCCAAATTTCAATACAATCGGACTTTTCTTTCTTAAGTTATTATGCTTACAAGAAACGTGACGGACAGACAGAAGTTTCGTTTTGCAATCCACAAGGTCGTCATTTGTTCGAACGGGTTTTTTCGTTTGGTTGTGTTTCCCGATCAACAATCAAAATTACGAAGTGCGCTCGCCTACGATTTTAGTGTTCTCAGTATTGTGTTTATTTTTAAGTTACTTTTAGGTCCATGTGGACACATCAAAAATTTTAATCTAGTTTTTAAGTCTGCTCGTGGCAGACAGGAGCTTCTAGCACCCCCTCGAATTTATTTCCAAGCCGAACCGGACCTACCCCACCCAGCCTCACATCCACCTCGGCGATGTTCGCCGCGGTTGTCTGGCTGGCTCCGGGCTAGGATCCGGTGAGGCACGTATATTGTACTTGAACTTAAAATAAAATATTATTGTTGTTGTTGTTGTTTGCAATCCAAAGATCCCGTGTTCGAATCCTAGTCAGGTTGGATGTTCTTTTTTCAATTTTTTTTTATATATTTTTTTCACAACAGAGTTGGTATCACAAAACTTAAGATGTCCAAAAACTAACATTATTTACAAGAAAATTGCAAAGAGTATCCTATAGAATATGTAACAATTATATAAAAACTCAGTAAATTGGCATTTTTAGCTTGTTCTTTATATAAACACAATTTCGATGTCCTAATGATTAGAGAGATATAAGCAAAAACCTAAATGAGGCGCCATTTTTCCAAGATGGCAACGTAAGCGCAAGAGATACAGTTGGAGGCTTTTAGTATGTTTAACAGTAGGCCTCAATGAACACTAAACAGAGCTCTGCCAAGTTTCAAAGCTTTATCAGTTTTTTCCCGCTAATTCTCCCTATTTGACTGGTGTAATATTTGAACTTAACAATGAGGTGGTGCTCCGTCATTTTTTGTTAAAATTGCAAATTGAATGCATAATGTTAGTCGGTAAAACCTCAGCTTTTATTTAAACTAAGAAAACCCAGAAAAAATAGTACAATAAAAAAAATAAGCGAAAGTCTATTGGTGTATTTCTTTTGTCCGACCCTGTACTAAAATAATTCGGATAACGAACGTGTAAAGTATAAAATGTCGATTTATGCTGCAAAAACTTACCCTGGTGTCCACCGTAGATATTCAACAAAACTTACCAGTAATCGATGGTAAAAAGTTAGACGTACCTAACAAGTTAGACCAAGAGAAGCCTCCGCCGCTGCTCTCGGATATCTGGTTTGTTTGTACGTCGTCCAATTCGTCGAGAGCCACTTTCTTTAAGGCATTGGGTTTTTCTGCGAACTTCCGTTCAATTCGCTGCGAAGGAAGTTGAGGGTAGAATCCTCCTTCGGACGGTAGTTGTTGATTAGGGTATGAAAGGGTGTCGACTATGGAACTGCTTATTAAAAGGGCGAACATGGCCCAGCCTATGGTTTGCTTACACATTCTGGAAAATAAAATTGCTTGCTTAGATTTTAATGATTTACAATTTTGCATTTACATTTTTAGACATTTACAGTGTGAATAAAAGCTGAAAATAATTTTGTTCTGAAATCGATCAGATCGGCGCAATTTCAGATCCCAAAATACGCTATTCTAGTATTTTAAGTCGTTGCCAAGCAAATATCAGAAAAAAAGTTAACTTCCTCGGATTGTTTTTTATATATAAAAATTACTTTCCCGGCCTAGGCCTAATAATGCGAGCAATTGTATACTTTTTTTTGGTAAATCAGATAGAAATGTTTTCTTCAAAAGTACTAGCTGTAAAGCGAACATGTTGCTAATATCTGTGTCATACATTTTCTGCAGTCGGCATTTTTAATAATTTCAAAATCATTTAGTTTATAATGTTTGGGGCTCAAGAAACCTAAAATTTTTAAAAACCTCGAACGTGCCTTCACACCTTGACCCTAATTTCTGAATCACAATGTCCACGACTTTTTAAAAAACGTTTATTCCAAAAAGGAGCTAAGAAAATTGACAAAAAAATTTAACTATATATTTTTTTATATTTCTCATTATTTTAGTAAAATACAGGACACTAACTTAACTCTACAATAAATTAAAAGGAAAAATGACTACGTTTTCTTCACGAGAGAACTCGACAAACTGAGGTCAAAATGGCTTTTTTTGGAAAATTGTACCCTTTTTTTACTATATCGAGTTTTTTTAGACATGAGCGCATTTTTTTATCAGTTTTATTTTTGTATTTTTATATTTGTTGACGTCTAAAAAACAACATGTAAAAAAATCACCATGCTAAAAAAATGCGCTCATGTCTAAAAAACTCGATATAGTAAAAAAAAGGGTACAATTTTCCAGAAAAGCCATTTTGACCTCAGTTTGTCGATTTTTCTCGTGAAGAAAACGTAGTCATTTTTACTTTTAATTTATTGTAGCGTTAAGTTAGTGTCCTGTATTTTACTAAAATAATGAGAAATGTAAAAAAAATATAGTTAAATTTTTTGTCATATATTGGGGTCAATTTTTTTAGCTTATCGATACCCCTCCTTTCCCCAGCCAGTGATCGGTTACCAGTCAAAGCATACCGAGTACATCATAATCTTGGTACAAAACAAAGTTGATTTTATTTTACATATAAAATTGCAGTAGCGTCTAGTCAATGAAAACTAATTATGTGTGAGACCTTTGAGTAAAGTAGGCAGTTTTTTTTATTTATACATTAAACTTTATTATTTTTAGCAAAAATTGCATAGCTGATTATTTTTATTTTTTTTAAATATTTACTTATTTTAATCATTCATTAATTATTATTATATCATTACTTTTATTTCTATATGTAATGGCTGTCTATGTTTCTGTGATTTACAAGACAATTATATTATTTGTCTTCTCTAAAAATGCAAAATACACTAATTTTGTTTGATGTTTTAATGTTACCACACTTTAAGAAGTGTAAGCTGCATTTTAGATTTTGTCCATCAGCTGCCACTCTCTAGAACGACTCTGGTCGCTTCAACGATTATAAAACATTCGCGATTTTCGATCGGTATCCGGAATGAACAATCTGAATTGCCTCGTAAATAGTGCTAATAAATCTAGTTAGCTTCAGTCCAAAGTGAATTTGTAGGGCAATCGTTTTAGACCTTGTCACACTTTATTTTGTTCCGTTACGCTGGCCCGCAACAACATTCTATGTAAAATGTGTTGAACTGTTATTATTAATTTACCGTTTTGCCTGACGATTGATAAATTTAGTTTTGAAAACTATCCGAAGATTTGTTTACCTTGAAATTATCACAAAGGCAGGAAATCGATTGTCTACAAACAAATAATAAATTTTGCAAATAGACTAAAGTTCGGCCCAGATTTCAACGGATATTTACAGTCCGGCTGGAACTAAGCTATTTCTACGTATAAGAAGGCGTACCCGCATGCCTTAAATGTCTCGAGAGTGTGCAATAATCGAGATTTATAAGCTTTGGTTAAAGATTGGTTATAAAGATTGATCAAAATTACGTCGGCGCGGTGGATTGCATCAAGATGCATGCTCCCCACATCAAATCATGGGCCCCAGTACAAAATTCACTGGCGGATTCCCGCGCCTAATAATTGATGAGTGGGGAAAGTTTTTTTTGTCAAAATCTCTAGCGGGCCCCCGCTACGGACCCCCCGCCCTTAATAATTGATGAGCGGAGGGGAGAAATTTGAAAAAAAAATTGTCAAGATTTCTGGCGGGCCCCCGCGCTTAATAATCGATGGGCCAGGAGGAGAAATTTGAAAAAAAAATTGTCGGCGGGCCCCCGCGCTTAATAATTGATGAGCGGGGAGGGGGGGGGAAGACATTTGAAAACAAAATTTTTGTGAAAATCTCTGATTGGCCCCTCGGAAACCCGGGCTCATAAACTCAGTACCCAATAGACTCCCCACAAGTTGGGCCTATCAAGATGTGGGCCAGTGGTCTCAAAAATAATATTTTAATAAAAATGGGGAGGTACTGCAATTGGTCCAAAATTTAAAACTGAGATAAGACCAGACCTTTACTTTTGAGGTCTTAGGTACAGGGTTATTCACTATATATTGACCCCCCCCCCCCCCCTTTATTTCTGTTATTATTGAAAATAGAAAAAAAAGTTTCGTATAAAAGTTGTAGGATCTTACCTATATTTTAACGAAACGTGATAAAAAAAAACAATATCATGCATAGGTCACGTGATACGAAATAAATACATGTTTTTTTAAACGGAACACCCTATATATTATTGCATTTTCGAGAAGCCCTTTTTCTCCTGATTTCAAATATGTAACATTATATAGGTCTATCTTAGATACTTTTTGACATATTTGACATTCAAAATTCGAATAAACTGCTTTATTGACAGATGATTGAGACATGCGTGTCAAAACACAAGTGAAAGAAAAATAACAAGGTAGGCCACGAAAATAGTTATTTTATTATTTATTCAATTTTGACATTTCAAACCGTCATTATTAACATTTATTTAATCAAAATGGGTTATAGTAAGGATGAAAAGGTCGAAATATTTTCTCTTTATGTGAAAAATAATAGAAATAAGTGTGCCGCAAGAGAATACTTTTTATTTTACTAGTGAATAAACAACTATTTACGGTTGTTGCTATGGAGTTGCTATGGAATGACGGTTTGAAATGTCAAAATTGAATAAACAATAATATAATTATTTTCGTGGCCTACCTTGTTATTTTTGTTTCACTTGTGTTTTGACAGGCATCAATCATCTTGCAATAAAGCAGCTTATTTGCATTTTGAATGTCAAAATGTCAAAAAGTATTTAAAAGTATTTTTATTTATATATTATTAGTCGCATCAAGACAGATATTTTCTGAGAAGTTTTCTGGCAAAGGATTAATCGGCCTAATTTTTTGCGAATTTTTTATTGCCCAAGGAACATTGCTAAAAAGAAACAATAGGCCGCTGAGACTTTTCTCATTTTGTTATTAATAAACAACAATTTTAAGCGCACTAAACAAATTAATTAGATTTGTTAATTTGCTATCTTGGAAACTATTTGAGAAAACAGACTGAAAATGTATACTCGGGGGATTTTAAGGTCGGTGATTACAATTTTGAAAATTGGAAAATTCAAGATGGCTGACTCGAAATGGCGGCTATGAAGTATAAAAATGAGATTTTCTGGCTTAAATTTACATTTTTGAGAAAAATTACAAGAATAAAAAAGTGTTTAGAATGTCATTTTGCACCTAAAATTATTTATGAGTAACTCGCCAATTGGGGCATAACCTTAGTTTATTTAAATAAAGTAACCATTTTTTAAAATATTCGGGTAAATCACTCAAAAATTTTTTAGTAAAAATATTTTAATTCAAAGGGCATAAAAATTTTTAAATATAGCGCGATTTCTTGACCCCGGGATTTACATACGGTAGCGGTAGACACCCTCCTTAGTACCTCCTTGATATTAGTACAAAACTTTTCAATAGGAAGAGATGAGATTTATCTCAATAATATGAATACATTATTTTACGATAATGAAATCGACGATGTTCAAGAAGAAAAAAGAAATGAAGATGAAGAAAAAGAGCAGCAATATTTTCATTTATAAACAACTCAAATGAAATTGAAAAAAAATATATTTTAAAGAACAAAAAATTACAGATATTTTTTAGATTTTTACGACTATTTATTACGAGAAAATGAGAAAAATGGAAACTTTCTAATTGCCAAATGCCGAAAATGCCAAATGGTGACCGATCTCCCAAATCGGCTTCAAAGTTGGGGGAGTGTAACCCCCCCCTTACCCCCCTTCTATATCCGGCCCTGAGCCTACTGATCATTGACAATAAATCACCAATTGGTAAATGCCTACTGATCTGAGAACCTTAATTTATTAGAGCTGCCACTTAAAAGAGATACACATACTAATATGTGCCTTACGTTCAGAAATCTAGTGAGCGTTGAACTGACAGAAAAAAGCGAATGAATTTCATACGCTAATGTCACATATACAGAGGCGTTACTATGGCAATGCTCCCTGCCCCCAACAATTTTTTTCCCTGGGGCCCCATGACATTTAGTTACGCCACTGCACATATACAGACTATGCCACCTATGTATTTTACAATCCATATAGTTATAATTACCTTTTTTTTTTACGATGATTAAAATATAGCTGTACTTGTATACTACTTTGTATACTAATCCCCCTATAAACGAGGCAAGTGTTTTTCTAATATGCACTTTTAAATGCTTCCAAATCAAAGAGACTCCACAATTTCCATAAATGGTTTACGACTTACGAGGCTCTTACTACATAGATATTAATACTACATACATAATTGATTTATTATGTACGTACTGTATGCGTTAACCGTAATATTTAAATAGTGAGCCAATTACCCACTTCTATAACAAATTGTTAACTAAAATAGTAAGTAACAATGAGTATTTAACGGAAATTAATTAATAAACAGAAAAAATTCAAGGTAACTCGGTCGTTCACCCTCGTATATAACATGATTATTGTAAACATCATCATTTATGACGGAATTATAACATTATTCTTCCTCGCTCTGAACAACATGGTTTTTTAAGAAGGAAAGATGCACTAGTTGTATGATTACTAAATGTATATTCACTGGCACCTGTACCACGTTACGGTGTACGGTCCAAATGGCAAATAGCTTTTAGAAAAGAGAGTTTAGGATATCGGCATAGTTAAATAATAAATTTAAAAGGAATGCTTCTGAGAATGGGTCAGAGTTTATCTGTATTTTAGTATGTATTTCAATGTTTGCAGAAATAAATTCGAGATGGAAAACAAAAAATGACAAAACAAGTTTTTCCATTTTTTGTGTTGTTATAGCTCGAAAACAATGCAGTATTTAGTGATTTATAACGAAGAAAATGAGATATTGACGATAATGCGGTTCAAATATAGTGGTAAAAAAGTGCAAAAATGTTTAAAAAAAAAACTTCGATTCTCTCATAAAAAAAATTGTCAATGTAACGATATACTATTACAAAAAATGGTTTTATCTTTAATTATAAAACGTAGTGAAAATAAATAAAGCAAACAAGGAAGACTTCATAAGATTGGGATTTAGTGCATATACGAGAAGCCAAGGTTTCAATATTGTTTCTCCATTACCACCATCACCCCATTATTAAAGGAGGTAAAAAAATAACTGTGATGCGAGTACAAGAACCAAAGACCCCAATTTTTTTTTGCATCAATCACTCCTACTACCTCCTCCTTTAATACTGAGGTGGTGATGACAGTGGGGGAGGGGGGTTGGATAGGAAATCTCGATATGGAAGTAGAAATTCCTTAGGTTACGATTTATATTTTTTAATTTAAGTGTTCCATAACTCTTCCGAAAGGGTTGAATATTTACTATAAATATTACTACCCCTCCCCCCGATTCTTGGGGCCAATATTTTTCATAAATATTAAAGCCTAAGGAACAATTTTAGACATGTCTCCAAAAAAACTGGCTGTAGTTTCAAATTGGCGTCCGTTTATAAAAAAAAATTGCAAATATTGTTTTTGTCATTTAACACAAAACTAAAAAAGATGGAGAAAAACTTTTTGCACAAAAAACAGAGTGCATAAAATTTTCTACAATTTTGTTCCTATGCAATATTTGGACAGGAGTTACCATTTTCCAGATAAATGATTCAGCACTTAAAACAAAATATAAAATTCAATACAAAACGTAAGTAACACCTCATTCACTTTCAGATTCACTATCGCTGTCTCCCAACACATCGAATATTTCTTCCAAGTCTTCTTGATATCGTCATCATCCTCACTTTCGTCTATTATGATTTGATTTGGAATCAACTCCTGAAGAATTTCAGTAAGCGATTGAGGCGGTATTTTATCTGGTGAACACCAAAGAGGTCCTCCATTTTCTTGCCATTCATAACAATTATTCCAAGGTTTTGGAATATTGTGAATTCCTTCGTCGGCTAATCGCCAAATACGCGTTTGGTAAACACTCCCTTTAATATGCTCGATAAAGCAAGCTCTTGATGGTTGAATCGAAGAAAAATCAACTTTAGTGTCAATTGATTTGTCACCACATTTCTGTCTAATGGCAACTAGGCGAAGCTCGTTCACGCTAGCGCATTTCTTTGATCTATATATTAGACTAGTAGATGGTGATAGAAAATCAGAACTGATAACCTACCGTCTGCAAGTAATTTAGTCAGTATTATGTATACAATAAATCTCAATTTTTGGTACTTTCAAGGTTTGCCCGCATGCACGGGATGTAGGAAACGATTTCCGGTTTGCATAAAAAAACAATGTTTTCAACTGATACACTACCGTCTGCAAAGTTCATAATTCGAAATTAAAGGAATAAAAATATGTCGGAAGCGCTTTTGCAGACAGTTTCTGTCATGCAGGGTACTCCAAAATGTATCAAATTTTAGTAAAAGAAAAAAAGATATTTTACCGTCTGCAAACAGTACAAAATGATGATTCTGGCTCATGAAAACGAGTAAGGGAAAGGTTTACGATGTGCACTGTGACTTTTTGGTCGGATACTCGACCATCGACCCTGAAAAAATCAGCTTGCCGGGAACTATTTGTGAGTATCCCCTATAGAGAAGGTTGACTTTTACTGTATTAAATGAGCAACACAGCTATTTAACACAACCATGCGACACCACTGCAATTACAAAAACAAGTTTGTTGCTTAGACAACCGGCACGCGCTGGCGATATCGGTCTGTGCGTATTGTGACGTATGTTATCTTCGTAAGTAATTTCACTCTACCTCTTTATGTATGTAATAATAAGCCAATTGTGTAGATTTCGTGTTTAATCTATTTTTGGTTTGGTTTTAATTAGTTTTATTACCGAAAATAAAAATACTCTTTCAATATTTGTCGAAAAATGAGGTATTTTAATCATATTAAAGATGAAATTAATTTTCCTAACAAGGGAAAATGACATAAAGGGCCCATTTCCATATTTAAAATTTTTTACTTTATCTCAAAATAGTTCCATATCTTTGTCAAAATTTTGTCAAATTACAAGCCTGGCCGCGTTAATTAAATTTGTAATCCAGCGCTCAGCGGGGCATTAGTCCGGAGAATAGCTAGTGATTGCAGTCTGGTTTCTTATTCCTTATATATTTAAAGAAATGTATAGAGGAATTCGACAAAATATTACGTAAGTAAATATTCTGCCCTCTACAAGCGTACCTACTATGTTAAGGTCGTTGTAAAAATAAACAAACTACGTATTTTAACTGATTTCAATATCGATTTTGGATAATTAAGTTCAATTAACTGAGCGACAATGAAATTTTATATCATAATTTTTTGAAGGCGATTTAATTCCGTTGTCAAAAATTTTTCAGATAACGTATAGTTACATGAAGAAAGTTTCCTTTCCTAAATTTTAAATTCACTTTGGAAAGTCCCTAAGTGTCCATATCTCTAGTGATAGTATTTTTAAACAATGTATATCATTATGTATTACAAAACAATGATCAAATCGCCAACTACTTACCAAAACGATTTTCAAATTATTGAAGGAACAATGAAACAATGCATTTTGCGCAAGCCGGTGTCATCTTTGTGTCACTCTCCATTATATGTAATCATTAAATGTTTTAAACTTTGTGAAGATTCATATAGCGTTATAGAAATTACTTCGGTATTGTTATTTAGTAGAAAGCATAAACTAGGGCGCCTTGCTTCCGTCTATGTCCAACATAATAATAAAATTATGACGTTTGTTAGATATCTAGTGGTTTCTTCCGAATTATATTAAAACAGGAATATATATGTAATTGGTGGTTAAATTAAGGTTCATACAACTTTTCTGTTAAAAGACTCTCAAACGAAGTTGTGTTTTTTTTTAAATGGAACACTCTGTAAATTATTTCATTATTCGATCACCTAGGGTCACCAGACCCTAGGGTCAATTTGACTTCTTATGATTCTAATGCAAAATGTTTCGCTCTTTCAAAATCCGGGATACAAAATAAGGTATTATTTAAAAAACGAAAGTTATCAAGTTCAAGTTACCTTGAAAAAAATTTCCTTCACGGTTAAATCAAAGGTCACCAAGTGGTGCCCCCCGATGATCTCAACAACTATTATAGAGATAATTTTCTTCATATCTCGCTATCCTGACGAGATACCAGCCTGAAAATTTCGAGAGACATTTGACCCCTAGGTTGACAACTCTAATGCAATATTTTTCACTCTTTCAGAATCAGGGGTCAAAAAAACGAAAGCTGACCTTCAAATTACCTTGAAAAAACTTATTCAAAGTCAAGTCCAAGGTCATAACGTATTTCCCCTCGATGACCTCAATAACTTTTTTAGAAGTCAGGCATATCCATATTTTAACACTCTGTATAACTTCCTATGTTAAAACTTCTGTTCGATATCCAACAACATACTGTCTAGAGTATGAGATGAAATCATTCCAATCTAATTTACCGACCATAGTAAACTATTATACTATAATTGCTATATTTGTAATTTTAATCAACTCTCTATAATGCTAGCTTGGTAGGCTAAATGCTCGTAACATACTACGCAAACTTTAATTTGTTAAAATGTTATTAGAGGTTGCAATACATTTTAGGTAAATTTTCTTTCTTAAAATGTTTCGCAACTTCTGTATTTTTACGATTTCTTTAAAGTACTGAATTTTTTCTCTAGATAACTTCAACTTACTATCCGAATTTCAATACAATCGGACTTTCCTTTCTCAAGGTGTCGTGCTTAAATGAAACGTGACGGATGGATGGACAGACATACAGATATCTTGAAAATTGTTGAAAATTCAGTGGTTAACTTAACACAATGATATGAAAATGGTTTCTCTATGATAAGCCTACTTCGAAAATTCATAATGATTGGTTTAAAATCTTGGTTATGAAATCTCTCAAACTGCAAGGTATGGCACGGCGGTGGTCCCATATTAATTTCATCAAGCTATGTCTAGATTTTATATTCCAGAATATGGTGGAGGTGCCAGTGTAAGATCTCGTCGGAATTGCACCAAATTAAACAATGTTAAAAAGATATTTTTTTTGGCCCATCCGTGGTAAAGTGTGAAAGCTATCTTTTTTTACTAGTTCTGTGGTGCTGAAAACGAATTCGTCACCCGATTTGGCGAAAAATCTCAGGAACACATTAAAAAAACACCCTTATTTAGGGAGGGGGGGGGGGGGGGGTGACATTGGAATTGATATTAGACTAAATACTAAGTTTCGATAGAAAAAAAGTAAAAAAACAAATTCATCCCTTCAAGCCTCTTCGCCATTCCCTCACCACCCCCAAGAAGGTTGTAAGCTACCATAACTACTACATAGTTATTTACATATTTTTTAAAAAACCAGAACACCTCATTGAGTGATTTCTATCAGAATATTATAATCTGATTACTTCTGAGTACACTCATACGCCTCCTCACCCCTAAAACAGATATTGATCGGTTTTAATTACAAAAAAAACCCTAATACTCAGTTGGATGTTTTTTTTATCATATTAAAGTGACTTGGCCATTTCAGATTACTCCTGAATATTCCTTACCCCTCTAAGAAGGGAGTGTAGGGTGTCAATATTCCCTTTTAAAAATGTTGCTTGATTTTTATAGTAAAAATTATTTAGTTATTAAAATAAATGCCTAAAAATGAAAAAAGATTCCCATTCTAACAAACAAATAGCTATTTATGTAACCAGTTACGAAAGACGTTATTTGTTATTTTGTGTAACGAGTGGAATTTGTGGGACGAGCGAAGCGAGATCCCGCAAAATAACTCGAGTTACACAAGATTGTCTTTCGAAACGTGTCTCATACATGATTTTTTCTAATTTTAAAAGTCTGAAAATGTAATAGGTGTATTTAAAGATCTTAAAAACTAAGTAATCTTTTTCATAGTTACCTCTGCTGCTATCACACATTATAATTTTAATGTCAAAATTGACAGACGTTATTTAGCCAAGTTACAATATTATTTCAAATCCTAATTTGATAACATAAGGTAAATCGTATTAATGAAAAAGTTTTGTTAGCACATTTTGAAGGAAAGAAAAATTTAGAAGCTTCCACATTATGGACTCAGTATTCCATTTTGTGTTGAATAAACATTGTTTCTTTTTCTTTTTGAGAGTTGTTTATCTTTCCTAATTGATGACATAACAAACTTTTCCTCACCAGTTACGTAGAATTTTACTTTTTATAACTGGTTACGTAAAGTAGGACGTCAGTTTTGAAAAGTGTCACTTTATATGTCAAAATTAGAAAAAAATATTTAAATAACAATAATTTTTTACTATAAAAATCAAGCCACATTTTTTAAAGGGGATATTGACACCCTATACCCCCTCCTTAGAGGGATAAGGAATATTCAGGAATTGGCCAAATCACCTTAATATGATAAAAAGACGGAGTATTAGGATTCTTTTTTGTAATTAAAACCGATCAATATCCCCGAGAAGGTGAGATCCACCTCTTTTAGGGGTGAGGAGGCTTATGAGTGTACTCAGAAGTAATCAGATTATAAAATTCTGGTTTTTTAAAAATATGTAAATAACTATATAGTAGTAATTGTAGCTTACGACCTTCTTAGAGGTGGTGAGGGAATGGCGAGAAGGGTTGAAGGGATGAATTTGTTTTTTTTTACTTCTTTTTCTACTTAGCTATCGAAACTTAGTATTTAGACTAATATCAATTCCAATGTCACCCCCAATTAAGGGTCTTAACATTGTTTTTTGGTACGTAAGCAGGTATGTTAGGAGTAGCTGATGTCGATTCTGATGTCAAAAGTTATAAATTCAAAGTGATAAATCCGGGATCGCTAAATTATGAAACAACATTTCACCGTTGAATTAATTGATCTTTATTATACCTAGTATCGATATTGAGTTAGCTGTAAAAATGAACAAATAACAAATTTAAACATATTTTTAGCACAGCAAAATTTAATTTTCATTTCTCGAAGTGATCGCGATGCTTCAGTTTAGAATAGGATGCCTCTATTTCTTTAAATGAAATCTCACAACTACAAGAGAACATCAGTACCTACTAATAGAAACTCAATCTCTTTTCTAGACAATTAATCCACATACCATTGAAAATCCTCGTTTCTGTGAAACAGAGATTCATCTGTTTCTGTAAAAAAGAAATCTGATTCTCCTCTCAACCAATACTTTAATTAAGATAGATTTTAATTATTAAAAGGCTTTTATTATCTAATTTAAACAGACTATTATAATGCCATACATTTGCAAGATATAAAATAAAATCGTTAATACAGGAAATAATTGTTTTAAATATTCAAATATGGAGATATTCTTTTGTGAAACTAGTGAGACCAAGTTCTTGTAGATTTTTTTCGTATGAAATGTCACTAGTGCTTAGAATTTTATCGGAATTTTTTTTTGAGATGTAGTTACCTAGTAATATATTAACCTTTGATAATAAACTGTCAATTTACACGAATTATATTACTACTTAGGTCAAGAAAAAAAATCAGGGTATTTGGAGGGAATATTTCATGCAAGAAAACATGACATATGTCAATAGCTGCAATGCGAATTACAGCGATAATTCTGTAAATAGAGAATGGGGTATTTTCCATTTTTTAAAATTTAGTTTTGGTGATTTATATCAAGTAATGTTATTATTTCAATAGTTACTGCATAATCAATTTAAACCAAAACAATAATTTCTTAAATAAAAATAAGAAATAAGAATACGCTCATCTAGGCACAGATTTCAAATAATTTTATTTGGAGGGAAATGATTTAACCAATAATAGACAACTTTCTCTTAGACTGTAACTATCTTATATGAATGCCAAATTGTGTAGTAAGTGAAGTGAGTATACAGTGTGTCCCAGGATAGATGTAACAAGAGGTGTAATGGACCAAAAATTTTGGAATTTTGGAATGATATTTGGGGATTAAGTCCTGCTTGTTGTAAAACTAAAGTATACCAAAAATGACTTGATTTAGTGTTCTACAGGGTGTTTTATAAGCAAAGTTGTAAAAATCACCACTAATAAAGTACCTTTATTTTTCAAAATATGAAAAAATTCCACTAAGAAAAGTTATTTAGAATGTAATTTTATACCTCTGTACCAAATTTCAGGAATATAAAATTATTTTTTTGAAACTTCCCATTTTTTCAATAAATTAATCTTCTGTTAGTAATTGTTTCTTGTTTTACAATTAGTTCGATTAACATTATACCTTCTTACATCTCGTATATTCAATTTTTTACTTACCAATAGCCTACTTTTTGAGATGATTAACATTTGCTCCTACACAACTTTAAATATGAATTCAACTCTTAATTCGCAAAAAAATGGGAAGTTTCAAAAAAATAACTTTATATTGCTGAAATTTGGCATAGAGGTATAAAATTGCATTCTAAATAAGTTTTCTTAGTGGAATTTTTTCATATTTTGAAAAATAAAGGTACTTTATTAGTGGTGATTTTTACAACTTTGCTTATAAAACACCCTGTACAACATCAAATCAAGTCATTTTGGTGGTATACTTTACTTTTACAACAAGCAGGACTCAATCCCCAAATACCATTCCAAAATTCCAAAATTTTTGGTCCATTACACCTCTTGTTACATCTATCCTGGGACACACTGTATAAATTCAAATGTGGCTAGTTCTAGACAATAGTCCTCTTCAGTAGCGCGTATGTAAAAATGCTTATACCTACGCTATGTTCATCTAGGAGTCAGAGCTATGTAGATTGCGTCTCTTATGCTCGATTTTGGCTCCCCACACCGAACGCTGATCTAAGATTTAAGAATGAAAGGAGTTCAGTGAACAAATTTTGCGCCCTTCGAAGGCTTGCGTTCTTGACGGCCGCCAATCTGCTAACAACATCTAGTTCCAACACTGTTAGAAGTGTCCTGTTTTATTTGTTAAACCTGGCTTTTATTAAACTAAAAGTTGCATACAAAGATTTAATACCACTATAGTTTACTATCTATACACTATCTGTTTTTTTTTTTCGGAGAGATCAATGCTACATGAGACGAGAAACCTCATTACCTGGCCTTTACATTGGTTGTTATTTTGTTGTTTTTTTAAGATTATGACTGAATGAATTAAAATAATTACTTAAAATGAACTATTACTTAGTATTTTTAAGATGAAACTTCTTAAGTACAGAAACTGTCTTAAGTTGAATGAATTTTATAGAATATTTCACCATTAATAATAACTTGTTTGTTGTTTATGTATCTGTTAATGTCTGCAATGACTTATTTGGCAAGTAGTTAACGCTATTTCAAAAGAAAGAACTTATGCTTTTACTGAAAAATAGTTAACACACTAAAACAATAAATTATTAGATAAAAACGGATGAAAGTACTACTATAATAAATAAAGGATGTCAAATAGAGAAGTTTTGTGTAAATTATTTTACAATTTTTTTATATACAACATTTAAAACGATTGATAAGTTATTTACCCAAAAACTGAATTTTGATAATTAAAAAAGTTTCGAAATTAAATTCTTTTGCAAGTAGATGATAAATGGAGCAAAGGTGTGAAGGAAAGATACTTTAGGTATGATCCACCCTCAATTTTTGGCGAATATTTCAGAGGACTATATCTCCTTAAGGGTACAACTTTCAATAGAAGTAAATTAGGTAGTTGCTTAATGTCGCCTTATTTACGAGACGCCCTGTGTATACAAAAAAATTAATATTCCCGTCATCTTGTTTAATCATGTTCGCAAAAACTAAGCTCCTAGGATGGTAGTCAATTTTACCGAAACAATGTTAATAAACTAGTGTTTCTTTATATACAAACACCTTATATCCAAGAAAACTGTCCCAAATATTAAAACTAATGATATACTGTCAATCACTACTGGACTAATTAAATTAATTAGTATGTTGCAATTATTATAATTAGGATCACTTTAATTTTGAAGATAGTTTTGATTAGGACTTCAGGATTATTTAAAAGCCGGTGTTTTTATTCTCAACAGCACCTATTTCATTATTTAATAGATTTAATTGCTAGCCCTTTTTTAAGCAGGGGTTATGTGGCCAAATGGTAATGGTCACCCTATGAAAGGAATTGGCCACCCAGTGAAATGAGTTTGGCTTCATTTAAGAGAAACAAATATAAAAGTTAATTAAAACAAAATTACAGATCTTCAATTTTTCTAAAAATATTTTTTAGAAACTCACGTTCACGTTAAATTTCAAATTGTGATTCTCAATATCATTTATCCTTTCCTTTTTTGTCAGCATTAAAAATAAACGTAATTTTTTATTTAACGAAACATGGTAGACGTAGGCGGTAGACGTAAAGTGATTTTTTTTTTCAGATTTCTCCTCCTCGCTCATGAATTTTGAGATATGGGCAAAAATTTTTATTTTCAGATTTTTCTCTTCCGCCCACCTGGATTTTTTTCCCATTGTGTCCCGCATGAGCAAGATTCAAATATGAAGATTTCTTTAAAAATGGCCTATTCAATAACTTAGATTCTAGATGATAAAAATGGTGAAAGTAACTAAGGAAGGGAAAATTCCCCTTAAAGGGGCTAAAAAGCTTCATAAGAAACAGTAACATGTGTTCAGGTTGTTTGGAAAAATACTATGTCATAAGTTAATAAACATTTTGATGGAGTTATAAGAAAATCCTATTAAATCTGAATGAATTCGACTAACATTTTTTAATGGCTTTCTATAGTGATAAATGAACTTTTCTGTCACTTTTTTGGCATACTATTTTCTTTGGAACTACAAAAAACGGTCTTTCATGAGAAAATGTTAGAAAACTCCAGAAATTATTTAATAAAGTGGCGGCTACAAAATGGTCGAATTTAAGACAAAATTCAAAAAGTATTAAGATACTATATTTTTAAACTGAAAAAATAACAAAATTAATGTATCAAGATTTGCAACAAGCATTTTTAGCGCAGAATTCTTCATTTTCCATGTAAATCGAGTCTGCTAGCCGCACGTGCGAGTTTGATTAGAGTCCCGGTTTACTACGCTTGTATTTTTCAAAATACCGGAGTGAGCCAAATTAAAAAAAAAACAATACGCGTTTTGAAGATAAATGTTGTACCTCTAGTGATTTTTTTTTCGATATCTGGACCGAGGGTGTTTCAGCTAAAAGTTCCCGGGTCATTAAAATTTGTAAATCGCGGATAATTGACACCAAAAAAGGTCTTAAATAACTGCAGTTAGAATTGTTCCTTCGCAGTGCACAGAGATGGCGCTGCGGTGAGAAATTATTTTTCGATAGCTGGATCCTTTGGATCCTTCAAACACGATTCATACGATTAATGAATAAATTGTGAATAATTTTGACTATGTAAAAAATTTTGTAAATACCAGCCGTTTTGGAGCTTCATGAATTTTTTTCTCCATTTTTTTGTCTCTGTAAATTTTGAAAACTTCTGTAACTTTTCTGTTTATCATTTTAGAACATCAATTATTTAGAACTTTTATCTTATTATATTCCATACTCTTATCTATATTATTACATATTTCGAAAATTTTTACTAATTTCAAATTTTAAAAATTAGTTGCATTTTAAAAATTCTGAAAATTATAAAAATTTTCAAAATATGTAATAATATAAGAAGTATGGAATATAATAAGATAAAAGTTCTAAATAATTGGTGTTCTAAAATGATAAACAGAAAAGTTACAGAAGTTTTCAAAATTTACAGAGACAAAACAACATTTTTTACATAGTCAAAAGTATTCTTCACAGTCTATTCATTAATCGTATGAATCATGTTCGAAAAATAATTTCTCACCGCAGCGCCATCTCTGTGCACTGCGAAGGAACAATTCTAACTGCAGTTATTTAAGACCTTTTTTGGTGTCAATTATCCGCGATTTACAAATTTTAAGTATCTTTATTATTTTACGAGATAATGACCCGGGGATTTTTAGCTGAAACACCCTGTATATTAATGGAAAAAAATAGGCCACATTCTGGGGAAAAAAATTGCACTTTTGCCCAGCTTTAAATAGATGTAATTTCGTCTAGAAACATCCGTTCGAAACGTATCAAGAAGCAAAGCCTTCAACCTACTTTCCTAAAATGTGTGTGATTCAAAAAATTGAGAGTTGAGAGTTTTTCCAAGAAAGTGATTTTCAAACTCGCATATCTAAAAAATTAATCAGTAAAGGAGAAACCCCATCCGCGATTCTCTAGCTGCATTAGTATACTCGAAGAAACTACAGTAACTTTTCTTGTAGGCTTCAAAAATTTTTATTTTTTTGAAAATGATTATAAAATTCGTTTGTTTTTTCTTAATTTTATCAGATATAAGTGACCATTGAAGACGCTGTAGATAAATAAAAGATATTAGTCCCATCTGGAAGATAGGAATTAACTTTATTTCAACATAGAAACGTAATATTTTATTTGTTTGAAGATGATTGTTTATAGCAAATTCGGATAAATTTTTTTTTCAAAAATTATTAACTGTAATATAATTATAATTTATTTTTAAGAAAAATAATACATGCTATTGGATTTATTATTTCAAAAACCACAAAAAATTAAATGAATTTCTTTGTCAGAAGCAATACATTTGCAATTTCGATTTTCATAAAAACGTACTTGTTGACAACAAATAGTTATAACTTGGTCAATTTTTATCGTAGAGGATTTTACTACGAACCAAACTGTAAGTACCTTTCAACTTTGTAATAAATATTTGACTTTTAGAAGAGGGTGAAAAAAGACATATCGCAATTTTTTACCCAAATAGACGAAACTAATCACAAATTCACAGAAGTTCTTTAAGCTTCAAGTCGTATTAACACTTTTTGTTCAATTCATAGTTTCCAAAACATTTTGCAAAGAATAATTTTTAACCCCTTCCCCCTCCCCAAAAATTTAACCGACAGCTGATATTTCGGACATCTTTTTTGTGCATGCTTGTGAGACCCTAAACAACACTTTTCTGAAATAAAATTTCGGGTTGCCTCGACATCCAAGTCAAAATTTAAATACACTCCACTCTAAACTTTTCATCCCTTAGTTATTATCTCTTTAATATATTTAGACGGTATTATCTGGACACATTACGAATTTCAATTTTTTTAACCCACTACATTAATGCATGATGTATGAATGCATCAACCATTGATTAATTTTCGATCGTTTAATTCTAAATTTTATATGTATATGTATATATGCAGTGACCTACTGTTGACTATTTGACCCACTTGAAGGATTTTGACGTTCTTATTCATGCACTAAGAATCATCCGAAAATCTCACAGCAAGTGTGTCACTTGAATACAGATGTTCTTCATATTATCTTCATAATATGAGACAATTTAAACCTGCTTCCAGGATGTAAGTCTTCACGTTCTACATTTGACATGTCTGAGAACCAAGCAAGGGTCAGGTGCATTTAACAGTAATTATTGCATTGCAGAATATTTGCACATTTTCCCAACAGTTTAACCCGGAAATAAGTGATATTATTTTAAATCATAACATCCGAGCATCTCATTGTAGGGTATTTCTGTGGCTAAATTATGAGTACCCCTTATTCTTCCTTTTTTAAATAGAACGCAAAATATATCCGCACGTTATAAGTGTCAAGCAACTCACCTAGAAATTTCGATATTATCACAAACACAAAACAGGTATATGTATATACTGAAGAAGTACCGACCGCAAATGCTTCTTCAAATGCCTTGAACTTGGTTTATATATACGATGACCCACTTTACCGTGGTAATGGCATTACTCAGTTAACTACGGCAGTGCTCAAACTGGATGGCTGCGGTGGTGGTGGAAAATAACTTCTTTCATCGGCCTTTTTTGGATGATTTGTCAAGGGGTGCAGAATTCCTGCGAAATTCCTTCGGAGTAAGTATATCGTAAATTTTATGTACCTATTAGAGGAGTATATCCTGGTAAATTTTAATTGCAATAATAAAGAAGTTATCGAGAAAGTATCATGAATGATTTGAAAAGATCGACTTTGGTCTCAATTAAGTTTGCACATATTTATGAAAATAATGGTTGAAACTGCGTTTTTTTTAAATACTTTGCAAATGCAAGATCTGTCGCACCAATTCTTTTTTTTATATAAATATGCTTCTAGATATTAATTTACAGATTTTCAAGTATGTCAACTGCTCTTTATACCGTTTCTAGCAAACAGAATGTCTTGTTTTGTTTGTTGGATTTAATTCGGATTTGCATTTTAGTATAAAGTAAATGTGTCCTACCTTCCCGTTAAAATCACCCATGTAATACGTTAATATTTTCCAAAAATAAATGGATGAAATGAATGGATAAATCTGTGTTTTACTAATTTTGAATAAAAAATCATTAATATTACACAATTTTCAGGGAATACTAGAATTCTAGATTTAAATCTAGAGCTTAGAGTCGAATTAAATTAAAAACATCACAAATTAAACAAATCTCTAGATTTTTTCTTCCACATCCAGTGGAAGTATAGTAACGACAAAAAATTAAAAAAAAAAATTATTGTTCATATACGCTTAGAATGTCATGAAACGTCGAGATTTTAAGTTTGAGCGAAAAAAAATTTTTGTCTATCTGTCGGTCTGTCTGTAACTTTTTTTGTGCGCACGTTTACTCTGGAACTGTTTAAGATATTGACTTGAAATTTGGTACACGTATGTACTTTAACGAGATCTGGGACTAGATTATATTTTCATCTTGTACCGTCGAAGGGTTGGGGGTAAATTGGGGTAAATTTGGGGTAAATAGGTAAATCAAGCAGGTAAGAGTCCATAAAATTGGTACTTAGTGTACACAAGTGAAGCTAAGGTCTCAAAAAATTTTCGGCATTAACCACCATTATTACTACCCCATTATTAAAAAAAATGTGATTTAGTGTGTGTACAAGAACCAAAAACCTCAAAATATTTTTTTACTTCATCCACCCCCACTAACTCACCCCCGGGGGTTGAATCTACCCTCACCCCCAATAACTAAATGCCACTAAAACAACGAAAATCAGTTGTAAAGCAGTATGCCTCCATTTTCGAAAGCGGGGAATACGATGGTGACAATATTTTTCGAGTTGGACTCTAAACTGCTATCCCTAAATCGAAAAAACCACCCCCGTTTCCGATTTTTCGGTGCTACGCTTGTGAGGGCTCGTCGGATCGAAGTTTTTTTGATCAATTTGAATAAAATAAGTAAGCATTCACCACAAGTGATCTAACCCACCCCCGGGGGTTAAAACTACCCCCAAAAATAATTGTTTATGGAACTTTCATGACCCGATATTTGACATCGTCGACCCCTACAACACATAACACGATATGTCATATCGGTAGTGGGGATTTGGGTGATAGCGGGGAAGGGAATTAAAAAAAAAATGTTGAGGCCTTTGGTTCTTGTACACACTAAATCACAATTCATTTTTTTTTCCACCCCTGGGGTCAATATTTACTTATTTTATTCAAATTGACAAAACAAACCCGATCCGACAAGCCCACACAAGCGTAGCACCGAAAAATCAGGGTAGCAGTTGAACTCTAGGTCGAAAAATATTGTCACCTTCGTATTCCCCGCCTTCGAAAACGGGGGGTATATAGCTTTCCAGCTGATTTTCATTGTTTTAGTGGCATTTAGTTAGAGAAATAGTATCACCATCGTATTCCTAGCCCTTGAAAACGCGAATATACCGTTTTCCAGCTGATTTTCGCTGTTCTCGTGGCATTTAGTTATTGGGGGTGGGGGGTACTTTCATCTCCCGGGGGTGGGTTAGGTCATCTGTGATCAATATTTACTTACTTTATTCAAACTGACCAAAAAAAATCCCGTCTGGCAAGCCCTCGCAAGCATAGCGCCGGAAAATCGGAAAAAGGGTGGTTTTTTTTTATTTAAGGGATAGCGGTTAGACGCTAGATAGGTTGGAAAATATTGTCACCATCGTGTTCCCGCCCTCGAAAACGGGCATATCTTGCGGTCCGGTGTGGTAAAAGCTTTACCTCAAGGGACTATTGATGACTTAAGAAAACATTAAAAATCGTAACCGGAAGTGAGGTTAAACTTCCATGACGCGGGCGAAATTAGCTTGTATAAAAGGTGGCTCACTTTAGATCTATGGTAGAATTAATCACACACAAAATTTTTCATGTATCTTATTCATAGGATATTTGACGGCCGGCTCTCCGTCTATTACAGAAATACACCAGAGAATACTGATTTGTTTGGTGCTAATGGAGATAGAAGCCACTGCAGGAAGACCAGCTTACCCAGAAATCAGTTCTCGCCTCTATTAGTTATTCTCAACTAGCTCATGCCAGCGGCTACGCTCGGGGTGACTCAAGGTTCTGTTCTTCGTCCAATTTCATTTTTGTTTTACATTAACGATCTAACTGAAATTGGTATTAAAGGAAAGTTAATCTTATTTGCTGATGACACCACTATATATTTTGGCATATCAAAGATGGTAATAAGCAAAAAGGTATCCAATATATCAACAAAATAAACATAATGACCTTCCTATGCAATCTGATGGACATTGCTAAGGGTTGAAATAAGTCATGTTCAAAGTTCCTCGGACTAAATATCGGCTGCAACTTAAAATTTAAAGAATATGTTATTAACCTCAGTTATGAGCTAGCATTTGGATGTTATGCAATAAGAGTTATTTCAAACGAATTGGGTTACAGGGCTGCAAAAAGTGCATATTCATTATAGTCCACTCAAATTAGGATAAAAGCGGAGAAAAACCCTGAACAGCAATTTCTCTGCATAGGAGGTAAGTATTCAACTTTTGGAACAAGATTTTGCTTGTGCGCAGAAAAAAAAGAAATGGTTTTTGATATATATACATATATATACGTTTTTCCGTGTTTTTTTCCATTTAGATGTATATATCTCGAAAAGTACGCGTTTTTAAGGCTAAACGAATATTAGTAAATGTGTTCAGAATACGACTTCCTACAAAAAAGATTCTATACATTTTTCCGAATATATATATATATATATATATATATATATATATATATATATATATATATATATATATATATATATGTATATATATATTTAAAACTGAACGTTCAGGCACCAAATTCACATATATATGGACGGAGTGGCACCTATATATACGTTCTGGCACCAGATCGAGGTGCCAGAACGTTTTATTGCATATTTGAACGTCTAAACATCATAACATCCTTCCCACAAAATTTCAAGATGGAGCTACTTGGTCGATTTTTCTATAAAAACTGGATTTTGGTTCAACCGTATAATCTGCAGAGGGCGCGCCAACCACTGATGTCTAACCGTACTTAGTGGCACCATGCATTTGCGCTCGATTCCCGATATTTAAAATGACTTTCTGGCACCTCAGGGTTTCTACGGCTAGTGAATTTTAAATCATATTATAGATGGAACAAAATCCGATAAATTTTTCGGGTACCTAAGTAGTTTAAATTAAATTTAATTTGAAAGAAATTAAGAAAACATTCAATTACTTACGGAACTACATCTCGACGTCGTTCTAAGCATTTGATGTCCAGGACAGGAGATATAGTATAAAAAAGTTACGTTTCGTTACAACTTTGCAACTATTTTTTAAACAATAAAACTATCATCAAAATCGGTCAAACGGTTTAGAAATAAATTAACTTCAAATCATGACAAATTTTGAATGATGCGATCATTTTGTCCGTGGGTATATTATATAAGACATTACACAGAATATTAAAAATTATAAAGAAATCACAGTACATTACATTTGTGGTACATGCGACAATGCCCCCTAATCATCGTTTTCTTAATGCCTTTGTGGACAAAGTAACCGTAGTTTACATTATTTCTCGCTTTGAAATCTACAAACCCTTTTATCGTATTATAACTCTGTGAACTGCCTACTAAGTTCAAATTCCTGGGCAGGTAAAAAATATGTGATGACTTCCCTTAATATATATCAACATTTGCTGATTTATTTACTTATTGTTTTTAATATAACTAAAAATCTTTAGCTGTACTTTCTTCATATTCTATACAGGGTGTCCGAAAATATCGTTGACAAATTTCTGGTACAGATCATGTCCGCAAAAATTTGAAGAAAAGTGCCGCAATGCCCACAAATGCTACCTAATTGAGCTACAGCACTAATTAAAAATATTAAAAAAGGTCCTCTTTCATTTTAATCGAAAAACTAACCGTTTGTGAGAAAAATCGTGTAAATGAGAAAAGACGATGTGCTTCAAGTTTTCACGTAACAATTAAGTCAAGTAGAGTAAGAATAAGCTCATTGTTAATTAATTTTCGTTGCCATTATTTAATTGAAAAAAAAAATGAAAATAGCAGAATACCAGTTTTTGGCTTCAATCTTCAAAGTAGGTCCATAAGGAAGCATTAGCTGACATATTTATATAAATTTTCTTTCATATTTTTGCATGTAGAATCGGCACCAGACCGGTATTAACGGACACCCTGTATAGCCGAAAACGAGACCACTGAATTCGACACATGCAAACACACAAAAATAGACAGTTAATTCTTATATAAAGACACACCACATTACATATTTTTGAGGTCGTGCTTTGAATGGGAATTGGCAAATTTTCGCATTTTTTATGTTGAAACTCCTCTATATCTTTCATTCATAATAGTAAAAACTTGATATTTTAGTATTACTATTTAATATTATTTTAGGATTACCTTTCTTTTTCCCACGGTGTATGCAAACAGTATATTTGTCTTGAAGATATGACTGAATAATAAATTAATATTAATGAAAGCGTTATTACTTTGTGTAGTTTACAGCGCAAAATGTGATCGAATTAACTTTTTTATTTTTCAAAATAACTGCATACTGTAACCGAGTATCTATAATGGAATGAGTAAATATTTTATTTGTAGTATTTTTATATATACTGTGTATAAAATTGTATTTTTTCGCAGTTTTTAAACATCTCTAGTTAGAATAATAACTAAAATAAATAAAAACTAGAATGTCCGTTATGAAATTGCGAAGAAAACTCGATGAGCCCGAACTTTTTTGTCAATATGTTAAGTTGCAAAAAATTTAAACAAGATAATTTTTTAACAATTGATGATAACTTACGTAATAATGCATATATTTTTACTCTCTCCTACTCCATTATATTTCTCACCTAAATAAATCATCCTGTCAAAATTTAAGTCCAAAAAATAACTCCGGCACACACAAAAAAAGTCGAGTGCGAGAAGACAGGCCCTATGTATTCCCATGAATTTTGACCTGCTGAACACGAATTCGATGACCGTTTTGCCCGATTGGCTCTTGTATTTTTCCTAACCTCAAAAAAACCATAATATCTGAACATATAATTTCCGACGTGTTTTCACGTGCTAAACACAATACAGTAGTCAGAATTAAAGCGCAATCTGCAAACTTCATAGAGAAATATCATTTCAGCATATACTCTCATCAACCCTAGTGAGCGGAGATGGGTAGCTTTTAAATTTTCAAGTATCCTAAGGAAAATATTACTGAACAGTGAAATTTTTCAAAGTTTGCTCCGTTGAGAGAGAGGAATATCGTTTGGACTTAACATTTACCTACACCCTCCCTTGATGATTTTTTACTTTTTTTTCTTAGAGCTGTTTAGAATTGTATAGTTTTCTTTATTCTGTTTGATTGTCATATGCCATTTGTTTCTTTTTCTATTTTTGCGACTAGGACACCTCCACGTGGTGACGGCGGGCAACGACTTATTTGGGCTAAGTTCCTAGGTAAAAAAAAATGCCGTCATGGCAAAAGTAGAGACAGAGTTTACGATGTAGGGGAGAGAAACCCCAGTATCGGCGGCAGGTCAGGTTGGGAAAGCGGGACTGCGGGCGTCATCATGCAACCGCAGCTCTAGTGAAGTAAGAAACTTGCCTTCCTATGAGTATAGGGCTACAAGAAATTTGCACAACTGTGTAAATAATGTGAATTCCTTCTGTTTTGTTTGTAGTAAAATCGAGGGTCCGAAAAATCGAAAAAAGGTCAGCGATAAAATAAAAAATATTTATCTAAAATCTATATATGATATGTTTAAGTATATTCATCAAGAGTTCTTTTCCTTGTGTAAAATATTTTCCAAAGTCTTTTTCTCTTTTTCTGTATGAGCTAGAACGAACATCACTTGATACTAAATTGTCTTTTTCCATAATCGCCGCTAAATATTCTTCCCTACCATTAGTTAGACCAAGATTTCTAATAACATTATTAAGTTTATCATTTCACCAAATATTGTGAGTTTTAGTTCTTATACTCATATTCACTGTCATCTTCTTGACTTTCGGAACAATCAGTTTCCTTTTTTAGCATTAATTCCGGAAACATTTGTATTGCTAAAAGATAACACTCTTCACGGATTCCAGGCTCCTTCGATATCATTGGATTTTTATATTTTACTTTTTAACGTTCTTTCCATCTTATAACATATGATGCAAGGCACCATGGAAAACCTTTATCCACTATTTCCATACTATAACATTTTGGATAAATATTTTTTATTTTGTCGTTGATTTTCTTTCGAATTCGAATTTACTAAAAACAAGGCAAGAATTTTACACAAAGAACTTTAAACCGAGAACTCTAGATGTAACATATTCTAAGACAGGAACTTTACACAAAGAACTCTGAACCAAGAACTCTGAACCTTAATAGTTCTTGCCTTAGGAACTTAACAGTCTTGTCTTAATTTATAATAGGTTTAAGTTTTTGGTTTATTTAAAGTTCTTGTCTCAGGTTATGTTGGGTTAAGAATTCTTAGTTTAAAGTTCTTGGTTTAAAGCTCTTAGCTCTTGCCTTAGGTTATGTTAGTTTTTAAAGTTCTTGGTTTAAGCTTTCAATTTATTTGTTTTGGATTTTTAGGCATTTTTTGAGGTTATGTTAAAATTCTCAACTGATCTGCTAATTCCGACCTCATATTCAGTTTCAGAGCCCCAAATTATGTATAGATATAGTGATCAGCTCATTTAAGCTTTTTATTTACTTGTTTTGGGCATTTTTAAGGTGTTTTTTGAGGTCAGCAAAAATGCAAAAGCCAATCGGGCAAAACGGACATCAGATTCGTGTTCAGCGGGTCAAAATGCATGGGAATACATAGGTCTTCTCGCATTCGACTTTTTTTGTGTGTGCCTGTGGAATGAACAAAAGAATAACAAAGTAGTAAATTAAATCGTCAATTGTTCAAGTAGTCCATGTAAAACGCGGGGTTTGACGCTCGGAATGCCCCCCTCATCGGGACTACTTTTAATTTATATTTTTTGGGTCGCTGATCACGAAAATCTGGGTCCCGCGGTTCTAAAAATAGTGCGTCACCCCTAAAAATGCCAAAAACCACCCCTTTTGGGAATAATACTGTAAAATAATGTTATGAATGTGCTAATTGTAATGATATTTTGCCAGTTCAGTATGTTCATCTAATGTAAGGATAAATTTTATGCTGAGGGCTAACCAGAGGGGGTGAAAATACCCCTAAATTGACGTAAAATGGAAAAATGATGGAATTTTTTTTTATTCACTTTTTGATTCAAATTTAGATAAATGGGGATTTTATAATGAAGAAAATTTGTTTCCAACTCTTCAGGGGTGAAAACTGGAAAAATGATTGAATTTTTTTTTATTCACATTTTGATTTAAATTTAGGAGAATGGGGATTGTATAATGAAGAAAATTTTTTCCAACCCATCAGGGTGAAAACTACCCCTGTATCGCCTTTAAATTGAACTAACGCTTAGAAATTAAGTAGAGATGTATACTTTTTAGTTTGCTTGTAATTTCTGATAAACTTCCGTCGAAAAAAATACCACAAAATTTTTTCACCCCTAAACGTTAGTTCAATTTAAAGGCGATACAGAGGTAGTTTTCACCCCTGAAGGGTTGGAAAAATTTTTCTTCATTATAAAATCCCCATTCATCTAAATTTAAATCAAAAAGTGAATAAAAAAAAAATTCAATCATTTTTCCATTTTACGTCAATTTAGGGGAAGTTTCACCCCCTCTATAAAATTTGTCCATAATTTAGATGAACATACTGAACTGGCAAAATATCATTACAATTAGCACATTCATAACATTATTTTACAGTATTATTCCCAAAAGGGGTGGTTTTTGGCCTCTTTGGGGGTGACGCACTATTTTCAGAGCCGCGGGACTCCGATTTTCGTGATCGGCGACCCAAAAAACATGGGATAAAAGTAGTCCCGATGAGGGGGGCATTCCGAGCGTCAAACTCCGCGTTTTACATGGACTAAAGTGGACGAGTCGTAGAAAAACAACATATATTTCTTTCAGAATGTAAGTTTTTTCATGTAATGAATGAAAAACTATATTTTAAACAAATGCATATTTTCGCGCAAACAAAATCTTTTATCTCTGTTCCCAATGGGCATAGAAAAAAATAACAGATTTTTAAATTGTTTCTATTTTGGTATATTTTTGATGCATAATAATAACTTTAATTTTCGAATAGAGTTTTGATTTGTTTAAAAAAGATAATTTAAAAAAAAGCAAGAAATGATTTTAAATATTTCAAAAAACAATGTAGGTTATTAAGCCTAATAAAAAGTACATGAAAAAACCTTCATTGTAACAAAAAAGATGTTGTACGACTTGATGCATTTACAATCGACTATTCAATTTTCGACAGCTATTTTTTCTAGGCGTTCGCCTTAATATTATGCCATGATGATTTAGCTCAACTAGAAGCGTTACTTCCTGAAATTTCGTTGAAATGTATGCATTATTACTTAAGTCACCGTCAATTGTTTAAAGGCTATTGATTTTAATTGTCTTAATTTTTTCGACAAATCGACGGGAAGGGTTCGGCACATATCTAGTTTTCGTCGCAATAGGCTCATTTAACAATTTTTTATTATTACGTATTCTGAAAGAGCTTGGTGAGTATAGTAAGTATGCCAAAAATTAGAATTTACTGACGCCGCCTTCATGTATAAAAAAATTATTAAAGTTGGCGCGCTTAAAAACGCTCGGGATAACCATGTAGTCGAGCTGTGGTCAGATGGCTGAACCGCCCAGTGAACACGACTGTGAATGCAAGTTAGTAGAGTAAAATCTGGAAATAAAGTCGCTTAGTTTTCGAGAAAAACCGGCGTAGAACCAAACCAGACTTTGTGGGATTCTTTAGTAAGATAATCGTGTACACGAAATCATTTTTTACGACATTTTTTGGTGGTCGAGAACTTTTTTATTTCGGAAAAACGCAAAAAAAAAGATTTTTAATGAAATATGTTTTTTAACGTCTCCACCGCTATATAGGCCAGGCTAGATAAGGGTTGAACAACAAAATAATTCGTTACAGCAAACTGATAGCAGAATATTTTAGAACATATCACAACTAAAGAACAAAAAATAATCCGAACCACCTGAGGTTATCTGGGGTCAAATGGGGTGGGTTTTTAGGGGTGAAAAACGGTTTTTTGCGATTTCTGGGTTAATTGCGCATTCTATCGAAAAAAGTTGATTATAAAAGCTGTAGGTAATAAAGAAATTTACAACTTGTGTGGAGAGCATTTTTATCCTAACCTCAAAAGTTTTCGAGATACACGCAAAAAAACCCCTTTTCGGTTTTTTATTTTTTTCTTCCACAAAAATAATTCTATTTAACTCAAACTTGGTGAAAGTATACCTTTTGGTGTCCCACATACGCATTATTTTTTTTTAAACAAAATATTTAACGGTTGTTGTTTAATTCAATTTAAAAAAGAAAAAAGTGAAATTTTCAACTGCGATTCCTCATAAAAGTACTTGTCCGATAGAGTTCGGACAGGGCTCATTTTTTTTGTTTTTATGTCTACTTTCAATAAATAAAAAAAATATATATAGTGCAATGGAAAAAATTGCCGGAAAATCGAAATTTCCGAAAAAATGCCTTTTTTCGTTGTATGTTTTTCAATTATTGTCAAAAATTTGTTATTATATATTACAAGTAATATAATTTTGTAATATCAATATATGCTACAAACAAGAAGTAAAATAATTAATAATTAATTTCATTCCTCAACCACGTTTGAATTATTAAACAAACAAAAAAGTATGATCCTGATTTCTATGCCTTCTATTGTAACGGTATTGGTACGGCGTATAAATGACCGCATTTTTACTTATTTGATAATCTAAATATATTTACTTTTAATTTTGATTGTTAATAACTTTTAAATTGTAAAAATTGACAAAAATTGCTTTGTCAATTTTAATTATTAAACATAATATAAATAATTTTTTGTAAAAATAATAAATGTACTTTTCTTCTAATATATTTACATTTTGTAGTAAACATACAATTAATAATAATAATAATAATAATAGTAATAATAATAATAATAATAATAATAATAATAATAATAATAATAATAATAATAATAATAATAATAATAATAATAATAATAATAATAATAATAATAATAATAATAATAATAATAATAATAATAATAATAATAATAATAATAATAATAATAATAATAATAATAATAATAATAATAATAATAATAATAATAATAATAATAATAATAATAATAATAATAATAATAATAATAAAATGGCTTTATTTATAATTAAATTTACATCATATTTCTAAACTAAGGCGAAGTCTAGCTTAATAGCTACTCAACTTAACCTTTTACATTATAATAATTTATGCGCGTAGAGTTTATGTCAATTAATAAATGTGTATTTAAAAAAAAAAAAAATTAAAATTAACAAATTCATAACAATATCAATTATGGTAAAGTCCAATGTTATGCCGATGATACTCAATTGTTTTATAAATTTCCTTCTGAAAACACAATAAATATTCGTGATTTAATTAATTCGGACTTAGACTCTATTCATAATTATGCTAATCAAAACAGTATTAAACTAAATGGCACCAAAAGTGCAGTATTGTGCTTTACTTTTAATAAAACACGGGAATACACGAAGGCAAATCTAAAGATCGCTATCAATGGGCAATATTTGCCCATTCTAAATGAAGCAAAAAATGTAGGTCTTATTTTTGACTATAAGATGCGTTTCACGGAGCACGTGGCAGTATTATTAAAAAAAGCATAATACTCATTGAAAATGTTATATTTTAATATAAGTATTTTAAATTTTAAAGTAAGAAAAAAATTGTGTGTAAATCTTGGGCCCATTTTAAATTATTGCAATATAGTATATTTTCCATGTCTTGATAAGATTACGCAATATCGTTTGCAAAACATGCAAAGTAGCTGTTGCAGATTTGTATTTAAACTCATAAAGTACAGTCATTTGTATATGACGCAATCTCGATCTACAATAATATAGATGACCAACTGAAAACAACTTCTGTAAATAAATTTCGCAAAACGATTAAATCTCATTTCCTCTATCTCCAAATTTTATAAGATAGCAATTGGTTTTATATGTGCGGATGTATGTGTATGTGGGTATATATACACATATATGCCTTTTCTTAGTTTTAAAAAGTACATTTATTATTTTTACAAAAAATTATTTATATTATGTTTAATAATAAAAATTAACAAAGCAATTTTTATCAATTTTTACAATTTAAAAGTTATTAACAATCAAAATTAAAGGTAAATATATGTAGATTATCAAGTAAATAAAAATGCGGTCATTTATACGCCATACCAATACGGTTACAATAGAAGGCATAGAAATCAGGATCATACTTTTTTGTTTGTTTAATAATTCAAACGTGGTTGAGGAATGTAATTAATTATTAATTATTTTACTTATTGTTTGTAGCATACATTGATATTACAAAATGATATTAATTGTAATAAATAATAACAAATTTTTGACAATAATTAAAAAGCATACAACGAAAAAGGGCATTTTTCCGAAATTTTCAATTTTCCGGCAATTTTTTCCACTGCACTATATATATTTTTTTCTATTTATTGAAAGTAGACATAAAAACAAAAAAAATGAGCCCTGTCTGAATTCTATCGGACAAGTACTTTTATGAGGAATCGCAGTTGAAAATTTCACATTTTTTTTCTTTAAATTGAATTAAACAACTATCGTTAAATATTTTGCTCCAAAAAAAGTAGTGCTTATGTGGGACACCAAAAGGTATACTTTCACCAAGTTTGAGCTGAATCGAATTATTTTTGTTTTGTGGAAGAAAAAAATAAAAAAACCGAAAAGGGGGTTTTTTGCGTGTATCTCGAAAAATTTTGAGGTTAGGATAAAAATGCTTTCCACACAAGTTGTAGATACTTTTATTACCTACAACATTTATATTTAACTCTTTTTGATAGGATGCGTAGTTAAGCCATAAATCGCAAAGAACCGTTTTTCACCCCTAAAAACCCACCCCATTTCACCCCAGATAACCGCAGGTGGTTCGGATTATTTTTCCTTCTTTAGTTGTGATATGTTCTAAAATATTCTGCTATCAGTTTGCTGTAACGAATTATTATTTTTCTTTTTAATTCTGGCACTTATCTAGCCTGGCCTAATATCTCTGAAAATATTTGTGCTATCAAGCTATTTTTTTTTTAGAATAAAGTAGACACAATAGCGCTTCGAACAACGTCCCACGTGAATCCGATTTATTTTTTTTTAAGTTGGAAAAATAATAGGAAACTCAAACTTGCTATTTTCAGTAGCGTAATTTTAGACAATCGAGGAAAAAATTTATTTATGAAAATTTGTATATACATGCTGCGTACAAATTGAAGCCAATAGTTGAAAAAAATTTTTAGGATAAAAATTTTTCATGTTCCGTTCATAGTATTGAGTCAGCGATTTTTTTTTAACGGGCCAAAGTCATATTCTTGCGCGCTCGGCTGTAGCAAGCCGACTGCAACGATCTAACGGTCCCGGTCGGGGTGTATGTAGTAGTTTAACTTATATCAATAGATACAAAACCAGTAGTGATCAAAAGCATCTAGGGGATCAATATTATTGTTCAATATTTCATATATTGTACAGTAGTATTCATCATAATATGTTGTTAATGTTAAGAAATTGTACAATAAAAATAAAATAGTCTCCTTTTAATAATAAAAAGATAAATACCTAATCTATAAATATCAATCAGTGTTACTAACTACCCACCAAATTAGTAAGTTTATTAGACATTTTTAAATGAATGAAAGTAAAAACGTACGCATAAAATGAGTTTTATTGTTGAAATATATTTTCTATTTGGATAGATAAATATGTAGTATGTAGTTTATGTAGGCCCTACATTAATAGCATTCTAATTCGTTCATATCTGCCTCGAAATCTTTAATAATGTTGATACAGGAACGACATTTGCACTCGTTGCAACATTTTAGGCCTTCCTTAAAACAAGCACATTTTCGATTGTCACAATTTTTATCCGAACAATGAATACTTAATGATTTTCGACAACCGCCACTTCTAGGCAACTAATCTGACCAACCCTGCATGCGAGGTGTATTAATTGCGTCCCAATGTCGCATTTAGCGCTGATAAAAAAAATCGCTGTTGCCACACGGTACATTTTAGGAAAAAATATATTGTTTCAAAAACTTTTGTGATTATTAACGTTTATTTTCTTCGCTGCATGTATCTAAATATTTTCAAAAATAAAAAAGTTTATCGATTGGTGAAGATTTCAATACATAAAATATATATTTTTAGTTTATCTGATTTTTAGAGAAATGAAAGTGCGAATTGTGCCCAAACCGTTCATATTGGTAAAAGAGCTACAGTGTGTGCTTTAATTTGACACAAAACAAATTTCGGTACCTTTAATAGTTAGAATAGTTAGAAACAAAAAAAAAACAATTTTATTTAAAAATACATTTTTTTCCACTTTTTATTGATTTAAAAAGTTCGAGACCACAAACAAATGTCGTAAAATATGATTTCATATGCCCGGTGACATACTCAAAGGAACCTAACATGTTTGACCTGGTTCTACGCCAAAAAAAAAAAAACGACACGATAGACTCACGAAATCGCTGCTCTAATATAGGTATCGGCGCACGCAATGTGACGTCACTCTATGGACTGTTGGCCGACCGAGCGTGTTTCTATTCAAATGCGAATATCTCTGTGGCTATTGATTCAATTGAGCTGAAATTTTTTTCTGAGGCTATTGGTTTGTTATACTTTAAAATGAGGAAGAAAAAGTTGGAAACTATCATATCACTAAAAAAAAAACTGCCTATTTCATAATAAACATTCTAGTTTGTTGTTTATTGTGATATGAACTAAACCAGAGGTAGCTAAGAAAAAAGACGAAATACTCTACTTTAAACATTGTTTTGTTTACTCATATACCTTCCGGAACTTAGATTGAATCCAAATCTTTTTGTTACACCAAATAAAATTCATAGGTTTTTATGTAGATACAGTCATCATGTTTAATATGTATTAGCATTCGGTAGCAAACGAATGCAACTTTCATTATTAAAAACACCTCAATAGCATTTTGAAGTTAAATTGATAGATCCTTCAATCTACGTAAAAGTACTTTCGAACCTTATAGACACACTATATTATATAGTTTTGATACCGTATATATCTTTATATTTTTGTATAGTAATATTTTGCTCTAAAATTATAATAAACACAGTTTATGTAAAACCTGATCATTTGTACGCCTCTGGCTATCGCCCTATATGGCGGATATGGCCCAATTTCAACAGGGAGTATTTTACCACACTATTTTACATACGCGCCAAAGAAATAATTATTTTAAGTCTAATAGAAGTTATCGTGTTTACAAGAAACGATCTACACACACACACACATACATTCGATAATTGAGTTCAACCTATTATGAAACGGATTTCTGTACGATTTTTTTTTTCTACTATGATTATTATAATTTTTTTTTTGGTTAAAATATACCTATCTGATTAAATCAAATAGGTATAATAATAAAATAATGTGAATAGGGATTTAATAGCAAAATTCATTTCATAAACGAGTTTATAAGATGAGAATTTTAGGGCCAATAAAGCCATAAATTCATTTTCTACGCCATGCTTTAAGCTATTCAATTGTCAACAGAAAAGGTTAGCAAAGATAATATTTTACAATTACAACAGTACCTATTCAAGTAGAGGGATGCTCTTAAAAATAAAGTTAACCATGAACATGTGTTGCTAGTAAAATCTACCAGAAATTCAAATATTTCTCTCTCGATCCTAGTAATTGCATCTCAAAAATAAAAATACCAAATTGTTCCCAATAAAATTTGAAATAAATAAAACTTCAAAATAAACTTTCTGATAATTTGTTAATTTGCAAAAAATATATTTTTTTAAAATTGTCTTTTTTGAATAATATAAAGAATATAATGTAGTAATAATACACAAATCATAATGGGAGTATTCCCTTTTATTGAGCTAAACATTGATGTCTAATTTTAATACAAAATATTTATTTAAACAGCTGAAAATAAAAAAGATTTCGAAATTTCAGTTGATTAATGTTTAAATGCACCGTCTCATAGAAGCGCATTTTTTAAAATATAAGTTGTTTTAATGTATTTTGCAGCACAATTAAGAACATGTTTTTTTTAAATTAAAAATTCTTTTTTTGGAATTTGTTTATAATTTTCACAGTTGTAATTATAAACAAATTTTAATAAGTCTGGATTTTTATGAAATCAAAAACTGTCAAGAATTATGAATGTAGATGAATAAACCAACATCTGAAAAACAGAATGTGATTTACTTGAATTTGGGGCCGAGATACGTTAATTTTTGTGTTTTGGTGTCTTATAAATAAAAAAATTGATATTTCTTCTTCTCTAAAGTTAGTCCTCAATGTTTTGGTCTCACTTTCTAAAATTGTAAACTATTTCCAAAAAAATCGTTTATATGAAGAAAAAAAGTGTTTTTCTTATTACCATCATCAAATATTTGTAAAATTATATATATAAAAAAAATAATTGCCTTCTTACGAGTCTACGCACTTAAATAATAAATGATTGATATTTCAAAATTTTTTTAGATCTTTAGTCGTTTAATTAAATATTTTGCGCTATTTGGTAAGAAGGTTTAGTTTACCTGCAAATTTTTTTATTTCTTTTATAATTACAATTCACATTTTTTAAAATGTCTCCTAGTAAATTTTAGCAGTTTTGGATAAGGAACAGAAAAATATTTCTAAGAAACCTATTAGATACCTTTCGATTTATACACAATATTTAAAATACTAGCATCCCAAAAACAACTCAGTCTTGGTTTGGACACCTTAAAAAAATGGTCAAGCTTCTCAAGTAAATCTGGAATTAAAAAGTATGTAATGTTTGGTTCATCCAATTAAAAACCGAAAAAGTCGTACTACATATATATTTCCTCTGCATTTTCAGTAGTAATTAAGTAAGTAGGTATTACATGAAGTTTAAAATTAATTAAACAGCCGCCCAAAAAAAAATATTTTATTTTCCAAAGGTGAAAGACATCTGTTCTTATGTTTTTTGGGAGGCTGATTCCAAATATCACTTCAAAAATATATGTTTCACTGCACTAGTTTTTTTGGGGGGGAGGGAGGGGGGGAGTACACCACCATAATTTCCGTGGTACGATGGAACATTGGGAGAATGTGACAAGAGCCATTTTAAACGATTCAGAAGTTTTATTTCAACGCATGTCGTGCTATTAGTTTTAAAGGCCATTAAACCCCGAAGTTAGGGATAAAATGTCAATTTGCTAAAAATTGAGCAGTGAAACATATATTTTTGACGTGATGTTTGGAATCAGCGGCCCAAAAAACATGAGGACAGATGTCTTTCACCTTTGGAAAGTATTTGTTTTTTTGTGTGGCTGTGTTATATTTTTATTTATTTGCTTTTATCATAAATAGAAGATAATATTTAGGTATTATGCAAATCACAACTTACATACTTTTTTATTACTATAAAATTACCTACTTTGTGTATATTGGTGCCTCAATCTGGTCATGCTAATATAGACTAGTTAGGTAAACACTTCAAAACACTCATTATTGAAGAACTAATCAAAACAACTACTCTTCTAGCTAATACTGACGAAGTATTGAATTATACGATAGGATTCCTAGCATTCTAAAGCAAAAAATATATTGAAAATTTTTATAACATTTATTTAAATTTAGCCATTCGCACTATTTTATTTTATATGAAATTATCTACTTTTTGTATATTGGTACCTTAATCTGGTCACGCTAATATACTACTTAAGTAAACACTTTAAAACTCATTATTGGAGAACCAATCAAAACAACTACTCTTCTAGCTAATACTTACAAACTGTTGAATTACATGATAGGATTCCTAGCATTTTAAAGCAAAAAAATGTTTATATTTATTGAAATTCAGTCATTCACAGCAACTATTGAACCTTACATTCTATTTCAACTCTAGAAACGTACAAGTTTTTTCGAACTCAGAACTCATCAGTAGGGTATAGAAACATTCATTCACTATTTACAAGCCTATTCTTGATTTATTTTTACAATTAATTACATTTTTATTTAGTTTCTTTTATCATGATTAGAAAATATTATTTAGGTATTATGCAAATCACAACTTACACACTTTTTTATTTAATATGATATTACCTACTTTCTGGATATTGGTGCCTCAATCCGGTCACGCTAATATATATTAGTATTACATGAATTTAGTTAACTCAAATACTAAGTATTAAGTATATCAATTTATTACTTTTATATTTACATTTATTTAATAGTTAAATAATAAAATAGGTAATAACCCTCGAATGATCTTAATAACTGAATTGTGGCCAAAACTTCGCATCAAACCATATACCTACTTAAAAAAAATGGTAGGTACTAATTTAAATTAACTATTAATATTAACATGAATAGGAATGTAAAAGCAAAATTCATTTCATATACAAGTGGACAGTAAATAGACAAATAAAAGGCACAGTTTACAGTACCTCTCAACTTTTAGAGGTAATAAAAAAATTCGTCATGCGCAGGGTACATTTGAGCGGGAATACAGATTCACTATTATCGTTAAGTGGAGTCAAATTAACCATCCAAATAAGGTAAAGAAGTAATTGTCTTGCTGCAGCGATTTTATGATTTTAATTTGCTTTAGATGTGACAACAAGTGTAATGAGAAGTTTTAAATTAAATCTGCCCATCCTATAAAATTTAAACAATTTATGTGCCAAAGCTAAAATTTTCTGCTTTTTATCTTTGGTCCTAGTAACCGCATCGCAAAAATAAAAATACCAAAATATTCGTAAAAATTTTTGAATAAAACTAGATCTACAAATAAACTGTCTGATATTTATTAAATTGTAAAAGAATAAAAAACGTAAAATTTTTTTCCTTAATTTAAGAAATGAAACGAAAGATAATTTCTCTTATTTCTTATATTCCCTAATCTCTAGCCACATAAATAGTTATTTTTGTATCTAGGGTGCAAAATACTACTTTGGTGATCGAGAACGATCATCATGACGAGGCGCAGCCGAGTCAAAAAATCGTTCAAAAAATCGTTGGAGATGGCCAAAGAATTTTGCACTCGAGATGCAAACAATATTTTTTCTACAACTTTCGTTTGATTAAACTAAAACCATTAGTTAAAAAAAATCATATTTTTGAACTAGATGTTTGTTTAATTCTCGTGTAAACATTAAAAATTATAAAAAGTAGGCAATAATAGTATGTGATGTGCAAAATATTTTGCACCCTAATGCGCAAAATATTTTGCGCACGGTGTCATGGTAACGCAAAAAAAAAATAATGTCAATGAAAAAATGTCTCATTTTAGACACTGACATTAATGCGCAAACATAGCCTTTTTTGACAATTGTAGAAAAAATAATATAGCGAATTAATATTAGTCATAATAATTTATTTCGTATGCAATCTTTATACTACAGTGAAGGGAAATCAAGATGAAATGATATTTGCTGTGATTTAAAGTGGTGACAAATAATATGCCCTAAAGAAATCGCTAATAGTTAGCCATGGAATCACAAGTGTCTTGGAGTATGTTATAAAACGGATCTGTGCTTTATTTTCTGACGAGAGAAGATGTACAAGTGGAATTTTTAAAGCATTTGGATTTAGTTAATGATGTAAGGAATCATAATAAGCCAGAATTGTACTAATTAAATTCAAAATAAATATAAAGATATTTTTCATAATATAAACGCCATTGTCTAATCATTGCTGTCAAACCAGGGAAATTTCCACTTATTAATCACATAAATAGGTGCTCATGGGTAAGTAAAATTTCCAAAAAATTTGATGGTTGTCATAGCAACAATGACAAAATAAACGTGTCCGATTGGCTAATAATGATTGTTATAAAACGTTCAACAATAATACCTCTGCATTTTATTTATTAGTATGCCCATTTTAAATTTTTATAAAAGATTCTAAATCTTAAAAAACCATTGAAAAGAAGTGTCTTAAAAATATATTTTCTAAATGAAGAGTGCGCAAAAAAATTTGGAAAATGATATTACTGCATTTTCTTTAAATTAATATGTAAATTTTAAACATTAAAACACAAAATTAAATTAAAAATAATTTTTGTATTTGTGAATCAACTGTTTGAAAATTACACGCTTGTCGAAACTGCAATAACGTTTGGTTATAATAAATTAATGATAAAAACAAAGAAAGGTGTTTTCATCTGATTCATTATGATTAATTATCACAATGTAATGGCTTCCACTATTTAATTTGTTTAATAATTGTTGAAAATAAGTCATTTTAAAACATTTTTTGAATGGGGGAAGTCTCCATATTTTTCTATTATTTGAATCTCCGAATATCTACCTTTTTGCAGAAAATGTAAACTTAGGTTTTACTAAAAGGAAACTTTGAGAAAGTAATAAAGTTGTAAACATGCACAATGCAATTTACAGGAAATTTTAATAAGTGGTAAATCGGTAAATAAAAATGAACATAACCGGTTAACCGGTATTTAAATATGTAAAAAAATTATGTAATGAAGGGCAGGTTAGAGGCAACTTTTTGATGTGCTATAAAATGTTTTTACCGTAATGTGCTTGAATTAGAAATTTTATTTCTACCGTGTGGTCCACTTTACACAATTATTCTTTTACCCCATAATTCCCGCCAACTAATTAGTTTAAAATGTGTCATATATTCCTTAAAATGTTCAGTGGTCCATTTACTGTAACATTCAGTCAAAGTTCTAGTATCTTCTTTTGTGTCTTATTATTAACACGTGTTTGTTACCTCTTTGGCCCTTTTCAACATTACATTGAACCTTTCTGAAATCTTATTCATTTTAAACATTTATGCTGCAGGCACTTTTTCTAAGAAACTATTCAGCTTTCATTAATTTTATATAATTCTCTGTTATTTAAATAAAATTAAATGGAAAATACATATTACAAACAAATAATAGAAAAGAAAATGGGACTTCTATTTAAAAAAATGTTTAAAAAGACTTATTTTCAATAATTTTTGAAAATTTTAATTTTTATACAATTTTAAAATTGACATATTGAATTAAAGAAGATTATGTTTTTTGTACACTCCATGGTAAGCTTGTTAAAATTTTGCAGCTTATATATTTTTTCCATGGCATTCTGTCTACTGAGATGTTAAATTCTATTTTGACTCAGCCATTCTTAAATTCGAAAAAAGGAGTACAAAAAAAATTGAACTTCGGATTACGAAAGAAAGTTACCATTAAAAATAAAAAAGTTGCAAACTTCGGCTAAATTGGAAGTAACCCAAAAAAAAAATATGTGCCGATGACCACACAGTAGAAGTAAGATCTCTACTTCAAGCAACCAAAAACATTTTATAGTACTTTACTTCCTACTGATAAATGCCTAACATAGAAGTTTAACGGTAAAAACTTGTCCATCCTTTATTCAGAAAGATAAAAGTTTCTCGCTGTATTAATGAATGCAATTTTTCACTATCGACATGGCAATAAAAATTCATATTTTCTACACTTATTAAAATTTGACCTTCATATTAACAGTTATTGTTAACAAATATGTAAATATGCTAATATACTAGTTAGGTAAATACTTAAACACTCATTATTGGATAACCAATCAGAACAACTATCTTCTAGCTAATACTGATGAAGTATTGAATTATTAGTATATTAGCGTGCCCAGATTAGGGCAACAATATACAGAAAGTAGGTATTTTCATAATAAAAGTGTGTAAGTTGTGATTTTCATAATACCTAAATAATATTGTCTAATCATGATAAAAGCAAATAAATAAAAATAATCAATTGTAAATATGTAAAATATGTAAAAAGGTAAAAACTTGAGGCCAATTGATTGATCATTTTTGAAAAATAATTAGCGTAATCTAAACGTTGCCTATACTTTCGTAACTACTTTCGTTAACATAACCTATTTGTTATGAATCGCTCCCTACTGAGAAGTGCCTAATCTTTGTTAATTACATTTTTTTCAGAGCTTTTCAACTGAAAGGTATTAACATTCCCGTGATATATACAATGAGTGTCAACATCACATACAATTATTTAGCTTACTTTTTAAGAATTTTACTTGACTATTTCCTGTATTCCTACAATTAATTACTCTACCTATATTGCCGCATTGCCATACGTATATTATAATGACAATGCATAGTCATTGTTCATCCCTGAACTAGCTTCATCTGATAATGTAATAAAATTGTAGTATCTGTCTGTATTATGTTCTTTCAGGCAGGAGGAGTCTGACCTATCTACAAATTGTTGTTTACATTATTTCTCACTTTAAACTATACTTTATAATCAGGGCCCCAACAAGGGTGGGGGGGTAGGTCCAGTAGGTACCGTGGTACCAGGATCCGACCAGTTAGAGGTCCGAATAGACTAGGAAACGCAATGCAATAATATTAAACTAATTAACATTTGGGTACAGGTAGTGTACTTATAAAAAAAGGGGCCATCAAATCATGGGCCGGGGCCCATGATTTGATGTGAGTGCCTGTTAATAATATAAGTCTATGAAAATTGACAAAACTTTGATGCACCGACCATTTGAACCGCAACTAGTTTAAGATAATATATAAACATTTATTTATTACGGCACTTGTCCCTTTTATAGACAAGAGAATGGGATAACTCTGAAAACAACCTATTTAGCAGCGTTAACAAATTTAAGAGCTAAAGCTCCATATACTTTATAACTTTCACCCAAACTAAATCCAAGAGCATATTATATATGTATAATTTTCTGAAAAGGCATAAATAAAATCAAGTAGAGTATCGAAATCAACCGTAGTTTAATCTTTTATTGTAATAAGGTGAGCGGTGCCGTGAACGTAATTCGACAATTTCTCCTACATTCCTAAACCGATTAAAATAATTTCTTGATAGGCTTTTATAGGCAACTTTATAGAATGGTACTAGCTTATTGAAAACTAAAGAAAGAAAAACATTTTTTTCTTGTGTGAAAAACAAAAAAAAATATTTTTTTTGTTGACTTCAATATCCCAGTATCATTCTATCAGGTATTTTCTAAAAGCCTGTCAAAATATTTTCTCAATCGCTTCATAGGAGAACTTGTTGAATTACGAAATCATTTTTTTAAGCCAGACCGCCACCCTTAAAGCAATTGTACAAATTCAACAAAATATATTAATGTTGAGATCCAACGTTACCGTATGTAACAGTTCATACAAAATAAGGTAATAAATTATATTTTTAAATCATACTACCTATTACACTATTTCATAATATAATATTTAGAATCAAAAGATTGAAAATAAATTGACATTTTTATTTTTTACTCGCTTATTGTTTTGTAAAATACATTTTTGTGATTTTAAGAATTTTTGAGGGAAACGATTATTATATTATTTTTGTACCACATGCTTTGAAATTAGCCGAACTGTCAATAATAAATGTCAGTTATTATTGGTATGTCATATACACAAATACACACTGTATTTTACAATAATTAAAATTGATATTCTAAATATTTTCATAAGTGATTCATCACCACTGAATAATAAATAATTAATTTGTTTCTTTTTTAATCAACCTCATCTACATGTCTTTTTTTTTCAAATAATTTTTTAGACCTCAATTGAAACTAAATATAGAATACGATGAGCCAACATCAATAACAATTTATAGTTCATTCTTTGAGAATTATTTATCATCTTATTTCCTCTATTTCTGCAATTACACCACGGATATCGACGTATGTGATACGTTTCAAAAAGACAAGCAAGACAATGGCCTATTTTTACAGAGCGCGTTAGCAATCCTAAATGTATTAACAACACAGTGAGTATCTAAAGAAAAAGTGTCTTCTCCATATATACGGTGCCAAAACGCATATACATATCGGGAATATATAGGGAGCCACTTGCTCACATTAAATGCGGAAAATATTGGGTGCGAGAACGTCAATTTAGTTTTTGGTGCCACTTAGCGATTTTACGCGTATATATATATATATATATATATATATATATATATATATATATATATATATATATATATATATATATATATATGTGTTTTTTTCGTGTTTTTTTTTTATTTCGAATGAAAATATCTCAAAAAGTGCTCGATTTTAGGGATAAATGAACATGTAAACTTCAGAATGTGATTTCCTGCAAAAAAGCTCCTATACATTTTTCCGATTATCCCATTGGTTTTTCCGGAAAAGCTTCTCGAAGAATGTATATATATTTGCTTTTTCGTGTTTTTTTTTTCATTTTGACGTATATATCTCTCAAATATAGAGAACCTTTTTAGAAGTTTTCTGATGTTCATTTAGCCTTAAAAATGCGTACTTTCCGAGATATATACGTCCAAATGAAAAAAAAAAACCGAAAGAACAAATATATTATATTCTTCAAGAAGCTTTTCCGGAAAAACCAATGGGATAATCGAAAAATGTATAGGAGCTTTTTTGTAGAACATCTCATTCTGAACAAGTTTATTTATGTTCATTTAATCCTAAAATAGCGTGCTTTTCGAGATATTTGCATTCAAAATAAAAAAAAACATGAAAAAACCAATATACAGGGTGCGCCAAAGTTCTGAATTTGGTCGATTACGGCTGTATTTGAAATGGTGGAAAGATATTGTCTATAGATTATTTTCTTGGTTTTTAATTCTGAATAATCAGAAAATATGTACAATTATACAGGGTATTCCGTTTTCGTTGGCCGGGCATCAACTTCGTTATTTTAAATGGAACACCCTATAATTTTTTCCTTTATCGAGTCACCCATCTAATTATATTCATAATTCTATTAAGGTGGTAGGTACTTAAAATAAACCGCTTACGAAATAAAGGAGATTTTTTAACAAAAAGTGAGGTTTGCGGATAAGTTTTTGAGTACCTCTGATTTCATACACAAGAGATTTTAGAAAATTCTGCTTATATTGCTATGTTGGGTATATAAGGGCTAGTAGGGTGGAAACGTTATTAACATTAATCTTATACAGAGTGCTGAAAAAATTGAGTTTAATTTTTCGCTAATAAAAAAGGCCGTAATTAAATTTTTTCAAATGGGACGTACTATTTTCAGTTCTGTCATCTAATGAAGTGTTAAATTGTCTTTCCATTGATATATCATAGTAGGTTTTTATCTTTAGGGGGTTGCATAGATATTAAGGTTAATTGTCTGGATCAGATTAATTGTGTAGTAGTACAAGCAGTTTTCCATAATTACTTATTAGTCTTCTGAAATATTGAACTGAATTATTATTTTTTTACTTAGAATTGTTGGACAAAGAATTGAAATTAATACCAGCACGTATGTAATAAAGAATTTACTCATAATAAAAAAACAATTATTTTAACAAGTGTTCAAAATGTTCACCATTTCGATCGAGACACATCTGAATCCTCTTCCTAAATGAATGACGCATTTCTTGCAGCATCTGCGGAGTAATGGATGCAAAGGCACGTCTGATCCTATTTTTCATGTCATCAACAGTGGTGGGAGTGTCGCGATAAACTATATTCTTTACATAGCCCCATAAAAAAGTCCATACCTGATATGTGGATAGGGCGTAGTGCAGCAATAGCATGGCCTGCATGGTCGCCCCACCTAATAATTCAGTTCAATATTTCAGAAGACTAATAATTAATTATGGAAAACTGCTTGTACTACTACACAATTAATCTGATCCAGACAATTAACCTTAATATATATGCAACCCCTAAAGATAAATACCTACTATGATATATCAATGGAAAGATAATTTAACACTTCATTAGATGACAGAACTGAAAATAGTACGTCCCATTTGAAAAAATTGAATTACGGCCTTTTTTATTAGCGAAAAAATAAACTAAATTTTTTCAGCACTTCGTATAAGATTAATGTTAATAACGTTTCTACCCTACTAGCCCTTAATATGCCCAACATAACAGTATAAGCAGAATTTTGAAAACTCTCTTGTGTATGAAATCAGAGGTACTCAAAAACTTATCCGCAAACCTCACTTTTTGTCAAAAAATCTCTATTATTTCGTAAATGGTTCATTTTAAGTACCTACCACCTTAATAGAATTATGAATATAATTAGATGGGTGACTTGATAAAGGAAAAAAATATAGGATGTTCCATTTAAAATAACGAAGTTGATGCCCGGCCAACGAAAACGGAATACCCTGTATAATTGTACATATTTTCTGGTTATTCAGAATTGAAAACCAAAAAAGTAATCTATAGACAATACCTTTCCACCATTTCAAATACAGCCGTAATCGACCAAATTCAGAACTTTGGCGCACCCTGTATATATTTTTCAAGTCACTTTTACAGAAAAGCCAATGGGATAATCGGAAAAATGTATAGAACCTTTTTTGTAGGAAATCGTATTCTAAACATATTTACTTAAGGTCGTTTAGCCTTAAAAACGCGTATTTTTCGAGATATAAAAGTCTAAATGAGGAAAAACACGAAAATACGTATATATATGTATATATCTCAAAAATCATGTCCTTTTTTCTGCGCATAAGCAAAACGTTGTTCTAAAAGTTGAGTACTTATTATCTACGCAGAGAAACTGCTGTTCAAAATTTTTCTCTAAAACGGCGTTTTTTTTCCTAATTAGAGTGATGTATGTAGTCATTATTTAATGCATATGATATTTGTAACTCACAAGGTTCTGTTCGATATCTCATGGTTCATGCAAAACATTTTTTGGCCAATCGAATTATTACATTGATTTCCATTTACATGTCGAAAACGTAGTGTGTTTAATTCATAAGTATAAATGTCACTATGTCACTCGTCAAAAGCAAGACTCTGCTTTACCAACTTCGAAATCCTATTTGCAAAAATAAAAAAGTTTGTCGCTTAGTCAAAATATGAGTACATTTTTAGCGAAGTAATAAGTTCATTGTTATGTTAAAAAAATTATAAACGATAATCGATAGAAACAAGAAGATCAAAACTCAAAATTTTCATTTTCAATTTCTTTTCGTATTGAAAAATGCATATTTCAAATATATATATATATATATATATATTGTCGCTGATGGATTTAATAAAAACATTAAAATTGGTTTATTAATTTTTATGTTGTCTTTATTTATGACTTACTAAAACGTGTTGCTGCTAGGAGTATTTTCGTACACATAAAACGTAATAAAAACTAGTTTTTTAGTAGGTAGGTACATGTTTTAAATAATAAATAACAGTAAATAGGAAAAATATGCTTCTTATTATTTCAAATATTTACTTACATTATTGCATTGTTTACATTGGTCAATGTTTGTTTCTATATATGTACTCAAAAAATTATGTCGTTATACGAGGAGATGAGATAACTGTGTTGTCCAAGTAAAAGGGAAACAATAAGATGCTACTTACATATTGTTATGGACTATATATTAAATGAGGTAGGCGTAGGTAGGTACCTACTTAAAGAATTGAAGAAAATTGAGTGGTACTGTCATTTTTATATAAGTATAGTACTGTTATTAAGACCACTTTATATTAGAACTTTATATAAATTAATAAACAACAGTATATATTGTCTTTAAAAAATATGTGACAATAATTTACCAATTTTCTTCTGTCCATACATTTATAATCATTACCAATAATGATTGTCAAATCAATTAACTATCATATCTATTGGAGACTTAGCGGGCACTATGAGTAGACAGTTTAAAGTCTGCTCGCTGATAGAGTCCCGGTGTGACGTCACGAATGTCTGAACTAAGATGCCGTAGGCTCGTTGGTGTTTTCGAATGCACAGTGGCGTAGCTTTGTTTTATATTTTACTTGATGTATTTAATTAGAATTATTTAAAATAAATTGAATTATAAACATATATAATACATCTATGGTAGAGATATGTCCCTCTCTGAACGGAACAACTTTTGTCTGAAACATCTTTCGCTAGTGTCCTTTTCTGAGGAGATATTACTGTGGATTAATTAAAATGGCCTAACCATAGTGTCTAATAAAATGAATATTTCTTAAGCAAAAAAAAATTAGTTATTAACGCGCAAGGACTGTCTATCTCTTTTTTGCGGCGGAACGAGATGGAAGATGGACACTCTTCTAACACAAATTCGCGATCGAGAAACGTCAAAAGAAAAATTGCAAAAATGTCACTTTTGATTCGTTCGTGCAGAGCTGAATTTTCGAATTTCGACATGCAATTTACGATGCGGATCAACTACAAGACTTCCTCTTTCCATCGCTACATAGTACGGCCGTCGCGGTGTCGTATTTTTTAAAATACGAGTAAATTTAGATGTATTTTCCAAAATTTACCCTCGGATGCCGCAACTCTGAAAACGGTTTTTCATCTGTAACTCGGAAACTGTGGGAGATGTACAGTGAATGAAGGTAAAAATCAACTATTACCTCCGATTTCGGTGAACCTCCATTGATTTGCATGAAAATTTGGAATTGAGTATATTTTACCCTCAACTTCAAAAGTGACATATGCTCGCTTTTGGCATTTTAGGGGTGAAATCCAATCCTTTTGTTAAAAATGGGAAAAAATGCAGATTTAAGCATTCTGGCGTAAGTAATCTCGTTTAATTAGATAAAATAAATATTTTTCGACACTTATATGCATGATTTATGGTTTTAATTAATTTTTCAACCCTTTTAGCAACCCTTAAATCGAAAATCATGAAAAAATCATTTTTTGTATTTCTGAAATATGAAATCGCATATTAACATTACCCAAACGGTTTGTTTAATGTTTGGTTGACTGTGAAATTTCAACCCTTAAAAACCACCCCCTTAATGCAGAATCAGTGAAAAAATTGGTTTCAAGAAACTTTAATCATTTGAATAATACATTACTGAATTGAAATCTCATTTACTGAGTATTAAAGTAATTATTTATTTATTGCGAAATTTTCCACCCTTAAAAACTACCACTTGTCATAAAAATAATGGAAATTTTTTTTTATCAGCTTTAATAACTTTAATTATTTAGAATCTTTTTTATTACTTATGATAAACTTTATTAATATATTTCAAACTTTATTAATATTATTCTTTCCACATTCCCCAAACTACCCTTCGTACACAAATTGATGAAAAAGCATAATTTAACGTTGGAAACAGTTTTTTCAGTGCTTATGTGACTTATTAATTAAGAGGAAAATGTATTAAAATAAATATTAAAATATATGAAAAGTTTATTCATTTTTTATTTAAATAATGTTTCATAAATTAATGAAATATTAATAGTACATTAAATTTAATTTTTTACTCTTCATCAGAGCTCTCTTCATCAACTTCTCCTTCTTCATTAATTGGAGGGCCATTTTGGCAATTGTCCCCACTGCATGATCCGCAGGTTGCATTGCAAAATGACCCTACTCTTCGACACCCGCAAGAAGCGCCGCACCCTTTTATTGGTTTTTTTTACAATAACTCCGTTCATTTTTATATCAGGTTCATCCAAAAACCATTTGAAAGGTAATTTCAAGGGCTATAAGATCGTATTAAATTTAATCTTTTAAAACCCTTATTTTTTAAAAGATAAAAGGTTAAAGGGCCCCGGTTACATGGTTCTCGCAGTAAAATTTAGGCTTTAAACGTTTCTATCTCGGTTATTTTTTATCCTACAAAAATTTAAAAAAAACTAAAATGTTTGTTAACAAAAAAAACTCAAATTTCGTTCTCTATTATTTTTTACACATATCGAGTATTTTGGAGTTATTATCAAAAGAAAATTTACGAAAATTTGAAAAATTCTGATTTTTTTAAATCATATTTTTTTTCAAAAATATGCATTCTAAACCGGTCAAAATTTTTAAAGTCATTACTTATGCTAAAATAAGGAAAGCCTTATAGGGATTACTATAAATTTTAATTTTTATGGAAATGGCGTAGGTTTTATTTTTCACTTTTTCCTAAAAAATTCGAAAGGGTCCTCTTATTTTCATCATAACTTGCTTAATTTTGATGCTATCAACTTCTTCTACAGCTCATTTGATAGGTATTTCTGAGTACTTTGAAAAGTGTTCAGTAAGTATATTTTATAAAATGCATCGTTTTCCCGTTATTTAAGCTTGAATACTTAGATTTGAGTACTCGCCGAAAAAAATATACATTCAATTACCTATAGCTCACTTTGAATTAATATTAAAAGGTTTTTTAAGGAAGGAATTTATTCGTTTTTTTATTAACTTCAATTTTGGAAATGACAACTTTTTTGTAAAAACTTATAGTTTTTGAGTTATTTATGAAAAACCGCTTTAAAACATGCATTTTTTTCACGAAAAATCAAAATCTTTGATCTTTAATAACTCAAAAAGATAATAAAACGATGATGAATTTACTTCGTCGAAAAATTCCTGCAGGATTAACGGTTTCGCTGCTATATACGTTTAAAAAAAATGTCGATTTCGCCCAAATGCCCAAATTATATTTGCATCGGGCAAATATAATTTGGGCATTTGGGCGAAATCGACATTTTTTTAAAACGTATATTGATTTTTTTTTTAAACCTCCATAACTCTTAAACGGCGGTCCCTAGGCCAAAATACTTTGCCCTAACGAATTTGTAGAGAATTTAATGCTACAAAAAGTTATTTTTCATTTTTTGACGTAAGACAAAAAATAAGGACGTTAGGAACGAAACAAGTGGAAATTTACATTTTCCAAGGAAACGTGTTTTTTGCTCTTCTCTTGCGAATATCTAGATAAATATTGATTTTGGCAAAAAATAGTAGGGATCTATTAGAAAGACAATAAAATGATGATGAATTTGCTTTGTCAAAAAATGTCTGTAGGATTAATGGTTTCGCTGCTATATTTTCAACACAAAATTTCGATTTTCCCATATGCCCAAATTATATTTGATACTGATTTTTAAAATCTCCGCCAAGTGAAATTTATAGTTTTTTGCCCTCAAAGCAGTGCAATGTACAGGGTGATATTCTAATAATGGCAGAGGTGTTCAGTGATTTCGTCTGATAACTCGGGAACGGTTGAAGATATCGAACTGAAATTTGAAACGTAGGTATAAATATTGTAGACGGACGGATTACGAGTGAATTAATAATACACCTACGTCACATGACGTCACAGAAATGAAAAATTATTACAACAGACGAACTGGTACAGATATCGACTTTACGGTTGTAGTTATTGAATTGAAATTTGAAACATAGGTGGAAATATTGTAAATAGACGGAATAAAAGTGAATTAATACCTACATCTACATGACATCACAAATAAGACAAATTCTTACAACAGGCGAACTGGTACAGATATTGATTTAACGATTGGAAACATCCAATTAAAATATGAAATGTGGGTGGAAATATTGTAGACGGACGGAATACAAGTGAATTAATATTATACCTACGTCCACATGACGTCACAAATAAGAAAAATTCTTACAAACTGGTGCAGATATCGACTTAACTATTGGAAATATCCAATTAAAGTTTGAAACGTAGGTGAAAATATTGTAGATGGACGGAATACGAGTGAACTAGAAATACACCTACGTCACATGCAGCGGCGGCTGGTGAAATTTCAATATTTGTTTTCTCGTCTGTGGCGCATGGGACCCATACGAAATTTGGGAAATAACATCTAGAGAAGCACTTCTCTAATGACCCCTAAAAAATTTTGAAAAAGCAGTTTGCGAAAAAAATTTTGAAAATTCGCTAGCCTCCCCTGGGTCTAGGGACCCCTGTTTACTTTTATTTTTTTTTGTCATATGCATTTGACTTTTCATAAAAATGCATCGACAGATTTTGGAGTTTGTGAAAATATTTTCATTACTAACTGAAATACAATGAACTGAAATTTTGTAATTTTCAATTTAACAAATTACAATATTTCAATTCGTTGTATCTCAGTTAGTAATGAAAATATTTTCACAAACTCCAAAATCTGTCGATGCATTTTTATGAAAAGTCAAATGCATATGACAAAAAAAAATGAAAGTAAACAGGGGTCCCTAGACCCAGGGGAGGCTAGCGAATTTTCAAAAATTTTTTCGCAAACTGCTTTTTCAAAATTTTTTAGGGGTCATTAGAGAAGTGCTTCTCTAGATGTTATTTCCCAAGTTTCGTATGGGTCCCATGCGCCACAGATGAGAAAAAAAATATTGAAATTTCACCAGCCGCCACTGGTCACATGACATCACAAATAAGAAAAAATCTTACAGCAGACGAACTGGTACAAATATCGACTTAGAGGTTGGAGGTATCTAATTGAAATTTGAAACGAGGTAGAAACATTGTAAATGGACGGAATAAAAGTGAATTAATAATACACCTACTTCTACATGACGCCACAAAGAAGAAAAATTCTTACATCAGGTGAACTGGTACAAATATCGACTTAACGATTGGAAACATCCAATTGAAATTTGAAATGTTGGTGGAAATATTGTAGATGGACGGAATACAAATGAATTAATAATACTCCTACGTCACATATGACATCACAAATAAGAAAAATTCTTACAAAGGTAAGTAGATATATATATCGATTTAACAATTGGAAACATCCAATGAAAGTTTGAAACATAGGTGGAAATATTGTAGATGGATGGAATACGAGTGAATTAAAAATACACCTACGTTCTGATGACGTCATAAAAACATAAAATTCTTATAACAGGCGAACTGATGATGATATCAAAAAAATATTTGTACAAGACGAGCCACGAAATTGTTTTTTTAATTTCCAAAAAATATCATATTTTCGGAGAAATGTCACTTTTTAGAAAAATTTCAATTTTCGAAAAAAATGTCAAATTTTCGGAGCAATGTCACTTTTCAGAAAAATGTAAAATTTTCGAAAAAACGTCAAATTTTCGAAGAAATGTAACCTTTCAGAAAATGGTCAAATGTTTGAAAATTGTCAAATTTTCGGAGTAATGTCACTTCAGAAAAATGTCAAATTTTCGAATGTCAAATTTTCGGAGAAATGTCACTTTTCAGAAAAATGTAAAAAATTCAGGAAAATGTCAAATTTTCGGAAAAATGTCACTTTTCAGAAAATGTCAAATTTTCAGAAAAATGTCAAATTTTATTAAATGGACTCAAAGGAAAATTCCCAAAAAGTACTACGGGTCCAGTGGTATAAGTTCTCTGCTAGGGTGTTAAAGCGTACAGACTGTATGCTGAGTATTTTTGACGCGTTAAGTGCATCGAGAGATTACAAGTTTTTCGACGTTTATAAAGCTCACGGATGGTGTGAGAGGCCTTCCTGAACCGCTCACAAACCTTAGAAGTGTAAGCAATCCACCGGAACGCTTTCGGTGAGTATTTTTCCAATAAAACTTTGAAAGTGACAGTGACATTATATTTTAAAAACTATTTCCGCTACTTCCGGCATCCCGCCGGAAATTCTTCCGGCAACATAACCTAAAAATAGTGCTACATGACCTAAAAACAATTTAAGACATTGGTGCCAACCTAAACATTTTTCAAAAACCAAATTCCCCTGAGAAACATTGGAACCAAAAATTTGATAGCTATCACTTCCCCGACCGATTTAGTGAAAAATCGGTCGAGGCCAAAAGATAAAATAAAATATATCAACTCAAACTTAAACGATCCATCATGAACACTACCCTGGCTACATCTGGCAGGGAAGCTGTCCACCAAGAGTTATATGGTTTTTTCCAAAGATGGCCATCCATCCCATTACCAACGAACAAGTTTTTTCGTTTAGTTGTTTCCCGTATCAATAATCAAATTTATTAAGTGCTCTTGCTTACGAACGTTTTCATAGTATTGTGTTTATTTTTATATTAATTTTAGGTCCATGTGGACACTTTATAATTTTAACCTAGTTTTTAAGCCTGCCTACAGAAGACAGGAGCTACTTTTCTATTTTTCTCCAAGCCAAACCGGATCTACCCCGTCCAGCCTCACACCCGCTTCGGCGGTGTTCACCGTGGTTGTCTGGCTGTCTCCGGCTAGGAACCGATGAAGCATATATTTGTATTAAAACATTGAATAAAACATTAATGTTGTGCAGACTATAAATTTAACACTCAAGTTCTTAAGTTCAAATCCCACCGAACGCAAGACTTTTTTTTCTGATTTAACATAAAAAAAATATTTCAACTTAATAAATACACTGTGTGTAGTGGCGGACTGGGCATAGGGAGTTAGAATTGCAACATCGCGTGTGCCAGCTGGCTGAAATGAAATAACTGAGAACGGGGATGCTTCAGTGGTCTAGCGCCGACTCTTTAATCTATGCCGCCCGGGCGAGTTTGCTGTTAGCTGGGTTGTCATATCTCTCGCGCTACGTGGAAGTATACATGCCCAGTCCACAATTACACGCACTGTATAATTAAATGAGATCGTTCATATTGTTTGGTGCTCTTTTCAGCTTCAAAGATTCACCGGGTGGGGAGGTTCCAGCCGCTTCCAGTAGCTGCCGATTTTTTTTTTTACAAAATATGAACGGAATGGCATATTATCTTCATTTTCACCTATGATTTTCACGAAGTTGATTTGAACAAACATATTCATACAAGGACACCAACAATAGTTAAATAAACGCATTAGAAAATTCTGAACTGGCGCGGCGGTTAACATATATCGAAAAGCATAGAAATACGCAACTTGTATTCCCGCTCGAATTGTTACAGTCTAAAACCGCACCCGTATTACTGGTCTATTTTGATAATGTCGCTGTGGTGTTGGACGGCATGGGCGCGTTCCGATAATCAAATAAACAACTCTCTTATTTTGAGTCTTTTTAATGTTTTCTGCTTTTCACTATTATGGGTATAGGGACAGTATACATAGAATTTGATCCGTAATCCGCATTAGTGACTGATAATCTGTCTTTGAACTCGCCTTTAGAAGCAAAATTTACTTCTCTAGGAACTTCGAGCACGGAGATCAGAACTCGAAGCCCGCGCCAGTTGCAATGATCCCGATTACGAAAGGAAAGCTCAAAAAATCGCGGACTTGCCACTGCTGTTTGTTCGTTCAGCGAGTGAAAAAAGTATATACGTTTACATACCTTAAAAATTGTGACTTTGAAAGCTAGTACTAAATTAAGGCTATCGAATAAAACAGTAAAGTATATTGAACCAGGATTTCGTAAAAATATCTGCGTCAAAATACTTACGTCCTTGTAATTTCATACGTATTTTAATTAATGTCGTAAAATCGTAGTCTACTGAAAGTCTGTTTGGTTTTATGGAAGGAAATAATAGTTATTTAATACATCGTTTTGCAATAGGCGGTAAGTAATTCCTCACAATTAAAAAAATGTATGTAAATGTCTACAATTCATATATCTGATCCTGTTAATAGACCATAGTAAAAAAACCATACCTCTACAAAAAAAATAAGTAGATAGGATACACCATAACCTATTGTGTGCAATAATCGAACGATAGTTTTGTTTTAAATGGTTACGAATTCCTCGAAAATAGAGTACCTACAAATATATTTATTTGTAAGGTTTCTATTTTGAGTAAAAACATTCTCCATACTTAACTAGGTATTAAAATTAAAATGAGAACAAAAATGTGAAAAACCATTTTTGTTTTGATTTAGACAAGAAATATTACATCAGCATAAATGAATGACTTAATGAGGTATTACAAACTAATTTTCTTTTTTGCGTACTAAAATAAGAAGCACGTGTAGTTTTATAACTAAAATAATTTTTGATAAAAGTGTATTTTATCTGTCAGTAGAACCTGTACTGTCAGTTGAAAACAAACAACATAAGTGTTTTCATTTAGATTAGAAAAACATTGAATTGTAATCATTTTGGTTACACATGTTTATTACATGTATTTTACGGACTTATTTTTCCTCATCTACAATCAACTCTTGTATATTTTCTATTTTTAAAGCTTTATCTAGTATATAAACAACAGTGTTTTTATTTGCATTGCATTTTCTAGACTTCCAGCATACTTACGAAAAATATCAATAATAATTATAGAATATTTTGTTTCGGGTAAATATTGCCTGTATTTTTTTTCTGACATTGAATTAATTTTATACCAGTGAAACAATTCAAGTTTTATAATTATTTATAGTTGGCATAAGAACTACAAACAAAACGTTACAATGTTAAAGAGAATTATCAAGTTTGCCAAACAAAGTAAAATTAATGTAAGTAGCATTGGTGGTGTCCTGCGTTGTTGTCGAAAATGTACAGTGTGATGGTTTAATGTGTCCAAACACTCCAAACATGTATATCCATTATTAATGAAGGAATACAACAAATATTAAATCATGAAATTTTTTTTTCCACTTCCATCACTTTGTCCACGCTCTATTCTTATAGTGAGCATTAAAAGTACGATGACATCGAATTGCCCACATAAGAATTAAGTTTTATTATTGTTTACTGGGTAGCTATAAAAATCTTTTTAACAGCGAGCAGGGCAATTAGGAAGTTTCCTATTTTAGAAATATCATGTACATTCAACCTCATTTAGTAGTCTTTCAGATAAGTAGTCAAATAAAAAAAAAATTATCTCGATATCTGAAAAACTCACGAACTTATTCAATTTCTTATTTGAATACTTCGCCTCGGCTGAAGTCCACCGTGACGTCACAATACACAACGCGCTGACTTGCCATGCCGGCGGCGCGCCGTATGTTCCCTTTATTTAGTGTATGTGCTCGATTTTCTGAAATGTCACAAAATGTCACTTTTGATTCGTTCGTGCCGAGCCGAATTTTGGAATTTCGCTGTGCAATTTACGATCAGGTTTATCTGGAAGACTTCCTCTTTACGTCGCGACATCATACGGCCGTCCCAATGGTGTTTTTCGAAAAATATGAACCTGCCAAAATTGCATGTTTTAGCAATTTTTTCGGCAAACTGGCTATAAACTGCTGGTGCCTGCCAGCGAGTATAAAGGTGTCCGCGCCCACTCGCTGTTGGCGGAATCATGTATTGTGATGTAATCGAGCCTCAGCCCAGATGAGCCCAGATGATCGCAGCATTTTAAACTTGGAAGGATCATAACTTTTTTATTCATAGAGATAATTTTAAAAAAATATTACAGATACCTATTCCTTAGATTTTTACGACTATTTATTACGAGAAAATGAGAAAAATGGAAACTTCCTAATTAGATCATTTCTATATTTTGTGAATATACAGCGCTAGCGACTACTGTCTGGTTTGTCATCTATATATTCTTTGCACTGCGGTGCAAGTCTGAAACGTCAAAATACTTTGTCACATTGAGATTTTATTTTTTTTAATTTTTTCGTTTTAATATACCTAAATAATAGACCAGATGGTTGCGGTGGAGGGTCTGTTACTAGCCCACTCACATATCAACCTAACCTAACCTAATATCCTGAAATGATAAATATTGCCAGTATCTTATTATAATCATCAGATGAATGGTTTAAACAGTCTATATTAATTATAAATCTGGATAAAACAGTGCTCTTAAAAATAAACCATGGTCTACTTCTCAACAGATCACATTAAACCACAAATCTATACCACTTTCGATTCAATAACATTCCTGAGAATTATAATGGATGAGATGTTTTGGTTTCAGCCTCGCGCTTACAAATTATGTTCGAAATTAAATCAAACTTGCTATGGCCTTAGAATTTTCTAAAAAAACTCAAATGATTATGTACTATTAGTATGTACTTCTTTATTTATTGTTGAAAATTGTTGGCGCATACATTTGCTATATTTCTGTATACAAGAATTATTATTATTATTATTATTACACCAGTTGGTGGGAGGTGGGATCAGCATAGCACGAACAATGACGACCGCACCGATGGTGTTGTTGGCAGTTGACGTGTGAATGGACAGAAGTTGTAGTTGATGTTTTTTTATTGAAAAGTCATAAAGACAATTTTATGTACAGTAGGGCAAAGCATGCCAGTTATACTCCAGCCACATGATTAACACATTTTTCTTTTATGCATAGAGTGACTCAAGTATAGAATCGTGAAGTGCTGACACATTGATACTCTTTTGTTTCAGATTTTTGCTACCTCTCTTTTGAAATGGCATAGGTATGTTTAAAAATTTTTTTGCAGAGTAATATCAAGAATATTATAAGTGTATAAATCTAATTGTCATTAATTACAACTCAAAATAAAAATAAGAAAGACAGTTATGTTTTTAAACTGCTAATAGAATTTGGTAGTATTGCGGGTTAAAAGACAAGTTGACAGGGTGGCCATTTTACTGAAAAACAGGGAAAATTGGGAAAAGTTAGGGAATTTTATTTTGGTCAGATAAATCAGGGGATTTTATGAAATAGTGTTGAGTGAAAGGTTTTCAACGGAAATAGTCAGGGAAAATTGTGTAAAACGCATTTATTTTAGTATATTTATATTTTTGCTTGCAGTCAAAATTTTTGTATTCATTGCGAAGTTATTTTCCGCGAAAAATTGCTCAACAACAACAAACAAACAAATTGCAACATTGGCTTATTTTCTGCGATCAATTTTTGCTCAAAGTTTATATTATATATTGTGTTATGTTTGTTAAACATTTTTATAGTTTATTGTTTAAGTAATTTAATTTGCTTTTTTAATTTTTTTATTAATACAATTTAAAAATAAGTTAAAATTGGCCTTTGCGTTATAAAAATTCGTCAGTGAAAACTGAAATTTTTCACTCAAGAGTCATGGAAAAGTCAGGGAATTTTAAGAGCAGTTTTAGGTGGCCATCCTGGTTGAACATGAAGGGGAAGTGATTTTCGTTTTCTTGACATTAACACAGTATTAATCGTTGTAGACATATTTGAATTTTGCTTGATTATTTATCAGTACCTAGTCAAATGCTCTTTTTGTGGGCAAGTATCAAGCAACTAAATAAAACTTTTAAATCTTTTTACTTCATATTTGACAGCAGGCATGATATACTGAAGGAAAATCGATGCTACATTGTGCGATAATTCAATTTAAATCTTGAAATAAACTCCGTACTTGCGGTAACTCGTTTTGTTTCTAGTTTTATCCAAAATCAAGCATTTTATTTGGACATCTTAGGAATCTAGTTTGAATTAATATAAAAAAATACTTTTCAGTTGTGATCTTTCCAATGGGATGGCCCATTTTATTGTAATTCCATAGACTGATCAATTCGTAGGTAAAAAGTGCATGTTTTTTTTTTAAATTTCACACTATTAGATCCACACAACTTATTTGTCACAGGTGTCCAGTCCAGGTGCAGCTTGCCAGGACAGTTTAAAAAATTTTCGTCATTACGCCACGCCAACCCTCAAAGGACCCCGCACTAAACCTAAGGGAAAATGGGTCCCAGTCGAATTGGATGAAAATTTGGTATAATGTAGTTTATGATGTCCTAATCAAAAGTCTTAAAGAAGCGAGATAGAAAAATGGGCAGTTTTCGAGTTACAGGGGGTCAAACATGCGGAAAACGGGTTCATTGGATTATTGATTTCACATAGTTCAATATCACAAATATTGTAGTTATGTAGTATGCAGTTTGAATAGTTTGTGTATAAGGTGCGCTATTTAATTTGAGGCAGCCATATATCTCGAAGCCTCTCTCTAGACTCTATTCATTTCTATATTATTATTCAAACTGCGCACTATATAACTATATTTGTGATATTTAACTCTGTGAAATCAATAATCCGATGAACCCGTTTTCCGCATGTTTGAACCTTTTTAACTCGAATACTGTCCATCTTTCTATCTTGCTTCTTTAAGACTTTTGATCAGAGCATCATAAACTACATTATACCAAATTTTCATCCAATTCGACTGGGACCCATTTTCCCTCAGGTTTAGTGCTTTAGTGGGCTCTTTTCTCAAAAAGTTTAGATTTTTTTAATTTGAAGCATAGAAGAGCCACGACAAAAATTATATTTTTAAAAATCAGACTTCTGAATTCTTCTCATAAGTCTAACTTGTAATCAAAATCCTGATTTATGACTCAGAATTTTGACTTGCACCACAGAATTCTGACTTTTATCTCAGAATTCTGAGTTATACCTTTTAAAAATAAAATTTTGCCCTGACCCTTCTATGCTTTCGTACATTTTAATATATGGACTGAGAGCAGAATTGTTTTCGTTTTTAGTTAAATATATGTTTAATTATTACATTACCTTCTTGCAAGTTTCCTATTGTATGCACAGTACTTAGATTTCGCAACCTGTACATGTAACTTACCAAGCCAAAATCTGTTTTAGACTGAAATATGAATGACGCAAGTGCTGTCGGCCCAGTCGGGCCTGTTATGATAAACAGAAATCACATTGTAAAAGAAGGATGGCTTTATAAGAGAGGAGAACATATAAAAAATTGGAGACCTAGGCAAGTGACTCAATCTCCATTGGAGTATTGGATAAAGTAGAATTCGAGTAATTATTTTCATTTTGTAATTGAATTTCAGGTATTTTGTGCTACTCGACAATGGTGCCCTTATAGGATTTAAGAACATACCAGATGACTACAGCAATGTGGAGCCGTTAAACAATTTCACCGTGAAAGCTTGCCAAATCATGTCCACCGATAGGCCTAAACCTTATACGTTCATTATAAGGGGATTACAGTGGACGACCGTTATTGAACGGATGTTTCACGTTGATTCAGAGCACGACAGGTAGGTTGTTAAAGTTGAGATTTGTGTTTATGATCATTACACAGTGGGACTGGAAGCCTGAAAACATGACCCAAATACCAAATTTTCCACATTCATCCCAGGCAACATGGTCACATCATTTTAATGACAATTTTATGTCTCCTTTATCACCAGTGCGGAGTTACATATGACGATCTAATGTCACAGCCTAAAGACGTCATTTTGTGATGTTAGAAAGACGATATTTAGCGACACTGATCTGACCACATACAAGTTGATTGTATAAATTTATATTTAAGAAATAAATGCTTTTATAGTGCATATAGTGACATGTCATCCTTGGGGCTTTAGTTAGAGATATTTCATGACTTGCTGACAAGTCACGAAATAGTTGAATGAATTAGTAAGTAACCATATGGTGGGTTTTATACCATCTTCGCACAACTACAGTATAATGACTTTTAATCTGACCATTATTAGTTCCAAATAAATCACTATTCAACGTTTCCAAAATGAAGTTTGCAATTCAAATTATTTAATGTAAATTTATTAGAAAATAAGATAAACTGCTACTGCTTACTGTCAATGTGGCATAATCTATAAATTAATCCTACAACAAACTAGGTGGTAATGCATAAAATCATCACATGAAAAAAATGACATTACAAAAGTATGTCAAATTGAAGTAACAAACTGATGTCAAAATTTCGTCATAAAGATGAGATTGCAGCAGTGGCGCAGCCAGAAAATTCATCTGGGGGGGGGCCAATAGAACCGGCCTCCCCAGAGGTTGAGAAAAACTTTTCGCTGTTTTATGGAAAATCTTCCCACAGTATGAGACCTGTAAGAAGTTAAGTATTTGGGTTGTCTAATCATCATTTCCACCCCCCCCCGCATTTCTAAAAAAGGGTGGTTTTTGAGAAATATATACATATATATGAATATTAGCGTTTTTTCGTCCTCTTCTGAGGAAAAACCATGCATTTTGGTGAAAAATATCTAGAGAGCAAAGTTGTAGAGCATAAAATTTCCTATAAACGTTGTCTCTACCATTTTTTTTTTTTTTTTCTAATTCCGCTTAGTTTCGCTGCTAGAGGGCACGAAAAAATATACATATGGACTTTTGCGCCTTTTTTTAGATTTTGAGCCAAAATTATGCATTTTTATGAAAAATTACGTGAGATCAAAGTTGTAGAACATAAAATATATATATTTTTATGGAAAAAAAAAAACTAGAAAACACCATGTAATTTTGTAAATTATAATTAATTAAAGTAAATAATTTGTAATTTTTCATAAAAATGCATAATTTTGGTTCAAAATATAAAAAAAGGCGCAAAAGTCTATATGTATATTTATTTCTTTCGCGCCCTCTAGCGGCGAAACTAAGCGGAATTCGAAAAAAATGTAGAGACAAAATTTATAGGAAATTTTATGCACTACTACCTTGCTCTCTTGATACTTTTCACCAAAATGCATAGGTTTTCCTCAATATAGAGAAAAAGACGAAAAAACGCTAAAATTGATATATATGTATATATTTCTCAAAAACCACCCTTTTCTAGAACTGCGGAGGGTGAAAATCATGTTTAGACAACCCAAATACTTCACTTTTTATAGGCCTCATAATTGTGGGAAAATTTTCTTAAATATTTCCTAATTTGAAGGGACTATTTGTACTAATAGTGATTATGCTTCTTTATTTTTTGGTTCATGGAAGACGGCTTGGGGGGGGCCCGGGCCCGATGGCCCCCCCCCCCCTGGCTGCGCGCCTGCATTGCAGAGATGTCACTTATTTGTTGTAGAAGACATCAACCAACAATCGCCTAAACAGGATGTCAGTTTGGTAGCAGTCTGTGTTGCCTAGGTTTGACAATTGATTTTTTTTTTTAAATATTTTCCCTATAAATGTCAGCATATTTCGGACCATCTTGTAAGTTGCTGAATTTTGACTTGGTTTTCACGCTACTGGTCTCACTGTGCATTAAAATGAAAATAAGTAGAATACAACACACAAAATTTTAGTTGTTTAATTTCCACTCTTCTCTTACATGAGTATCTTTAATATATAATAAACATTGTTAATTTTTTGTAAAATATTATGTTCTACCTTAAGAGGGAGCAAGGTGATCAAATCAGAGGGGAGCAGGCGGCAATGAGCCAGTGTGAATAGAGATCTTCGTTGTAAACAAAGGACAAGGGTAGATAAGCTATATAATTTTCGCCCACTAATTTCATAAAAAAGAAAAGTTAAGTCATTAAGCGGTATTTATTTATAGTTGAACATATGATCTTTATGTTTCTATATGTTTTACATTTGAAAAACAACAGTAGGTCATAGTAATATCATTTCAAAGTGGGCATGTTTGCAGTTTTTTTAGTAATTTTTGACCTTTTTCCGAAGTTTTAATGTATATTTCAGTTAGATGCGCTCGATGAAACAAGATAAACTATACCTCATTTCATTGTTGAGCATTTAAGCTTTTAAGTAATGGTTAATTTATATTGTTTCATCAAGCGCTTCATTGTATAAAAAAACAAAATCTTTTCCACGGAAGTCGTAGTAGTGTCGACGTTGCGTGCGAATTTAAACGTGTCAGCGCTCAAAACCACATATTGTGGTATGTATTGAATAAGAATATGTTTATCCACGACCATCGTATAATCATTGCATTCTACATTTAACAATTGTCAAATAATGATAGTCATTATTCCAACCAAACGTATAATGAACATAATCTGATTCTAACACATATTTAACCAACCAGGAACTAGTTGTTTTCATTTTAACGCACCTTTGACCAATCAGGAACTAGCATAAGGAAACGGCGAATCAATTTTTCCATGTTTTCATGCATATTTTCGTGTTTGACGTTTAACACGTCAAGTTTTTACTGTAAATGAACTTTATTTTTTCAGTTGTACATGATTAAAACAGTTAAAATGTGAGATAGTCGTGGATAAATTATAGTATTCAGTTCGCGTATAATGGCTATTCCACACTCGGATGATTTACGACACCCCTTCGTCTAGTACCGTCCATCACCTCCGCAAGTAATAGCCATCATTATACGCTCAATGAATAATCTACTATTCCAAAGAACAGTTTTTTATTACTCGTCAAGACATATACTACTCGGAAAATATAATGACATAGAACATGGCCGATGGGCGGAAAAAGGCCCTTATCTACCTTTGTCCTTTTAGCTAAAAACTTTCTTCAGTAGAAGTGTAATATTCATTTACTTACAAGAATATCTTTTTTTTCACTTTAATAACGCCAGCCTTTTGGCTAAAAACTACTTTTTCCCAGTCAAGATTTTTAGTACAGTAATTTTTAATAGATGGTGCCACCTACAGAACTACATCTGCATCATGTAACCAACATAACCTTAAATTTTAAGTTTTTCAAGTTTATTCTCAATTTTAATGTTTGTATATGCAATTTTAGCTTGGAGCCGTACTGGCTCCAAGCAAATATTTAAAAATTCACATAAATAATTTTTCAGTATTGTTGTTTAATAAAAATAGACTGCTAATTACAGGTTAGATTTCCAACCTACAAAAAGAGTCCTATTTTATTAGGACAAAGTATTTAGAACTTCATAAACATTACACTGAACTAGATTTTAGTTGAACAGATGGGAACCAGGCAGAAATTTTAATAATAGCTTCGTAATACTCTTAAATCTTAAGAAATATATTTTTGAGGTGACGTCACGTGCAGATGCCCTATAATAGACCATCTTAGGATGACGTCACAATAAGTCGGCCATATTGCCTGAGGGACAACCAAACTTTTTATTCCATTGTAAACAAAGAAGTAATCTCAGTTTTAAACGTGAAATAAAAAATAAAATACCATCCTTTTGTGCGATGAGGTGGGATTGTGAGATAAGGTTTATTTTGCATGTAAAAAAAAGCTTAGGAGAAAGGTAAGGAAATCACTTTCTGGCAGAGTCTATTGAATACTACATACTTATCACTGAAATCGAGCACTTAGTTATTTAAATGTAAACTTGCCTTGCCCATAACAATGAATACATTTGAGTTTATCTTTCTTGCACAAATCCAGTATTATAATATTTATATGCTTGTAAAGATTTGTATGCCTTTAACTGCTGGCCTGTGTAGAAGTTGTGAGTCAACACTAAGTAATTCACCATATCAATTACGGATACACAAGGTAAAATAGACAAATCTGCAGAAATGTCTCCAGTCTCCACTCCAAGGGTGTATGGGGACAATATTGTTTATTATTTTGATTTTCTCATCATAGCGACACTTTACATCACCCATAAGGGTTGAATAATATTCACTACATAACATTATTACTAAAACACACACAGTTTCTCAAGAAAAACTAGAACAAAATATATAAAACCACGCAAACTCCGATTACAATGATAAATAATGAAAGAATGAACGTTTGGTTGTCCCTCAAGCAAAATGGCCGACTTGTCAAAACCACGTGACCTAAAATGGTCTATAGCCACTCTGCCTACCCTTCACCCCACTTCAGCTTTGTGATTGGCGTTGTCTCCTCTTGATAAAAGAGTTATCTAGATTAGATTCCCCTTAAATTTCAATTATTTTTATTAGGGAGGAATGGGTGGCAGCTATCAAAATGATATCAGAAAAGCTGTCAGCCGACTGTGAAGATGTTGAAATGAATCCTGCCAATCAAGAAATGGGAATGATGGAAGACCTCTGTGAAAAATTCTCATTGCAAGGGACTTCCATATCAAAATCCACCGGTAAACGGAAAGTCACTTTGGAAAGTTTCGAGTTCATCAAGGTGTTGGGCAAAGGAACCTTCGGTAAAGTTATTCTTTGTAGAGAAAAAGCTACTGGTAGACTGTATGCTATAAAAATTCTCAAGAAAGAAGTCATCATACAGAAAGATGAAGTAGCTCATACGCAAACTGAAAACCGAGTGTTGAGAAGTACCCACCATCCCTTCTTGACGGCAAGTTAATCTTTAATTTTTATTGAGCAGTTGAAAGTAAAAGAGCAATTAAAAACTTCACTGGAAATCTCCTTTGACTTAATTCAGTTGAATATCGTTTAAAAGTTTATAGTGCTAGTAGAAATACTGAAGTGTACAGAAAGAAATTGGGGATCAGTGAAGCTGCATAGATATCCATTTGCACTTACTCTTTCAGGAACTGGTTAGTTTACTCTAAATCGAGTGACAAAGAACCTACCCCAAATAACCACTCTATTAGTTAGTAGATCACGGTTTGGCGATCCGTTATGTAGTCTGGATTTAGTTTTTCAATATCGTTTAGACTAGTAATTTTTTTGTAGGGCGTAGATTGATTGACTTTCTGAAAAAGATTGTTTAACATGTTGACTGCCACACCAAATTCAGTATTTGGGTCCTCCAGGTCACGAGTATTTTTTGTCCTATATGTGTAAACTAGATTGTGTATTCTAATACATACACGTGGCGTGGCGCCTTGGACCCATCTGATGTGTATTCAACTGAATACTCATGGCAGTCAACGTGTTAAGGGAATTATTTAATGTGGACAACAGATTTTGGTAATAGTTTGATTTTCTTTTTTTTTCTCCAGCCTCAATATTTTTCTTTGCCATAGGTCTACAGTTGGAAAATAGCAGGTCAATATTCCAGAATTGGTCTGCATATTGTTTTATAATTTTTTTATACACATGATATGTTAATTCCTTGATTTTTGTATGTTAATGTTCTGAAATGTTTGGCTCTTGTTATTTTTTCTTAATGATGTTTGTACGATGTTTGAACTTTAGTTTGTGGTCTAGATGTATTCCTAAATACGTCGCAGATATTTTGGAACCAGCTTTTTTATTCACCATGTTTATAGTTGGTAACACTTAGGGAAAATGACAATTAAATATGAGCAGCTAAGACTTTGTTGGATTATCTTACGATCTCTGTAACTTAAAGTTTGTTCTGTTATTAGATTTTATAGTTCTTTTGACATTTTTTTTAATGTGGTGTTTTGTGATACTGTGGACCGTCTTACCACATTGTGTGCTTTGTGCGATGTTTGGTGATTCCTTTCCATTCTCAAGGTGATTTGTTACAGCTCTTAAAAGACGACTTAAGACCTACGTCCTGCGATAGATGAGAAAGAGAAATCTCTACTTACTTTAGGTTGCTAATTTGCCACTATCCGATGTATCTGTCCTCATTGATGCACATTCGTCTGATATGTGTCTTAATACTAATTACTTATTTATAATTGCTTCATTAGTTTCTGTGGTGTAATTGGGATCCTGAACAGACGTAAGGAACTATATGAAGTTCTCAAAAATCAATTGGCAATCCAACACAGAATCACATGGCATGTTAAACTTAGATTAGTTCAATAAGAAAAGGGTTTAATCCAAATAATATGTGTTGATTAAGAGTTCAATTTGTAAAAAAATGAGATGTGCAACCACGCATAGCACGTTAAGGACACATCCCAAAAAATAATTTTATAATTTTCGATTGATTTTGTAACAATATGTATGATTGTTGATTAAATTTTGAAATGTGGCTGTAGATAGGTGACAGAGGCGGGTGAACCTCTTGTCCTAATATAAATTTGTCAGAATGGCAGTTGTCGATTTTTATTTATATAATCCGATGTTTCAGAACATAAATTTTTAATATTTTTAGACATATTCGTAAAAGACGCATTTGATCCTCCCTCCCATCCCTCTAAAGAATAATTTTCCCATGATCTTCAGATCTCTTGAAGTAAAAATTGAGGCAAAGTATTATTATTTCCTAATTGTGTTGAACTATTAAGTATTTTCTCGCATCTATTTTACTAACAGAAGGCAATTATAGAGATTTCTACTGATATTTTTTGTTCTAATCTTTGTCTTGGTGTTATTTATTGTCGTAATTTGTTTGTTTTAGTCATTGAAGTACTCCTTCCAAACCAACGACAGATTATGTTTCGTCATGGAATACGTGAACGGTGGAGAGCTCTTCTTTCACTTGTCCCACGAAAAAGTGTTCTCAGAAGAGCGTACCAGGTTTTACGGAGCCGAAATTATATCTGCCCTCGCATACCTTCACTCTCAAGGCATTATCTACAGAGATTTGAAACTAGAAAATCTACTGTTGGATAAAGAAGGACACATAAAGATAGCAGATTTCGGTTTGTGTAAAGAGGATATTACGTATGGCCGAACCACAAGGACTTTCTGCGGAACTCCGGAGTATTTGGCTCCGGAGGTGCTGGAGGACAACGATTATGGTCGAGCGGTCGACTGGTGGGGGATTGGAGTCGTCATGTATGAAATGGTAAGAACAAAATTGGTGTAAACTTTATAGCCAGTCTCATCATACTCTTATTAGTAAAGAAAATTAACCTTTGAACCTGATGGATTTGTCTTACGTATCTGTGCCACTATTTTTGCAAAACTCCTGTGTAGTATATTTAATAATTTGAATATTTTAGATATATTCACCTGCAGTCTTGCAAACATAAAAATCTGTTTCTAACCAAATATATTTCTGACCTTTTTTGTTGACTTGTGAACTGTATATACAGGGTTTTCATAAATGATTTGAAGAAAGACCCGTGACCATAAATATAGGCATTCAATTGGGTTGTTGACGAATTTTCAAAAATGGTGAAATATGGTAGTGGAGGACTTAATTTAGTTATATATTTAATTTGGAAGAAAAATTCTTAGCGCAACATATTTTAAAAAATTGTTAAACTTCCACTATTTGAATGTGCCGCGAAAACGGTAGTGACATCATAACGGCAGTTAGATGTGAACTTATAAGCAGAATAGATGAAGACGAATGGGTCGCGTGCGCGTGACGTCACAGGCCCCAGACCTTAGGAAAAACAAACCGCTGTCAGCTGTTATTAGCTGTCAAATGGCGACTGACAACCTCAGAATTAAATTTTTCGTAATCCTAGAGTTTTTATCGATATTATATCATACAAAATGGCTAGAGTTTATTGTATTATTAATTGTGGAAGTGTGGCAATCCGAGACAACATCAGTTTTTGTAAAATAACGTCGATTTACAGTCAGAAGAGGTTAGGTTAAACAATTCCAGGCATTTAAAAGAAATGCTTTAAGTCAATGCATAAGAATGATTGTGATAGTAATAACTGCTGCTCAAACAAGCAATAAACAATCCATGGTAAAGAAAATTAACATTTTATATTGGTTTGTCTCTATTTTTAATAACTATTTCTCATTTAAATTTTAGTTGAGCGAAGCATGAACTGCACGGAGGGAGAGTACCTATATTTAAGAGAATACAAGTCATAATTAACAATTGACCTACATAAAATAGTAAAATACATGTTAAACATTTTATATAATATATTATAATAAAAAAATTACAAAAATTACAACGGTTTGTGTAGTCCAATCTATAGGTATATAAGGTATAGACGAGGTAACCACTGGAAGAAATTGTGTACATCTTATTACATACTTCGAACAGTTTACAGTAGGTACGTCAATCTTTCATTGTTTATTTTATAAAGTGTCTTTTTCACAAAATTTACAGCGGTCAATCTCCAACCATAGCCATGTTCATTGCTAAAAAACTAAAAGGAAAGATTTCCTGTTAAGTGGTGAACATGTTTTGTCTAGACTGGCAACACAATCCCAGTGAGCATTAAGGAACCATCTGAATCTGCAATAATCCAAGGAGACAATGGCTTTTATTCATGATGCCTAAGAGTTCATATCCTGAAAAATTAATTTCTGCATTAGTAATTATTTATAAAACAACATTTAATTAGGCAAGCATATATGAAAAAAATGGTTGATAACTAATTCTTACCGTTGTAACAAGCTTTTATCCTGCAAATTTCTTGCAGAGTACTTCTTTCACCTAACCACAAACAGCTTCAAGACTTCTCAATGCTTTGAATTTGTCCTTCTGCGTAATTCTTTCAAAAATCAAGTAATTTGCAACATCCCCATGTGTAACATTTGGAAATACATCAATATTTGTACTAAAGTATTTTTTTCTCAAAATATAAGGATTTAATTCGATGGCAGCCGTATACCTAACCTCTACATCAGGAGACAATTCTGCAAAATACGAACTAACTGTCATCCTGACGAACAAAATTGTTTATATAACAGTATTAAGAATAGTTGTAGATGTTAAATAATCCAACAATAAGTTTTTAAATGGCACAAACACTGCAAAATTCGCTTTAAAGAAACACGTTTAATCGGCGGATTTCTCAATGACAGCTGTTTGTTTTCCTAAGGTCTCAAAATCTGTGACGTCGGCGCACGCGACCCATATGTTGACATTGCTGACAAGAAAGAAAATAACCTCATATGTCAAAAGTAAATTTGATGTTTAGCTAGCAGTGATTGATGTTTGCAGTTATTGTTAATATTTTTTTACAAAACGACTAAGGCAGTATATCTGTAAAAGCTAATTCTGACATTCTACTTGCGGTAGATATATTTATGGTCAGCGAATTTTTAAAAAGAGACGATCGTTTTGACATTGCAATGGTTGGAAGTGCAAAAGCTGCAAGGTACTTATGTTACAGCTGCTATAGACAGTACAAACTATTGTAATTTCTGCAAGAACTTCCTTTATCTTATCTTATTAATATTACATAATATGTCTAATATGTATTTTATTATTTAATTTAGATGAATTTGTTAACTATACTTTGTATTTTATTAAATATTTCCTTTTCATTGTTTTATTTCCTATTAATTATATACATGCGTATGTAACTGAAAACAACAAAATAAGTTCATCTACTAAAGAAATTATTTATTATCCATTGATACTCACTTCTATGAAGAGTCAGAATGAGACTTACGAAGATATCAAGAAAGGTCTGTATTACAACAAAAAATAATAATTAGGTAAGTACTTTATGCTAGTATCTATCTAAGCAATAAACAATGATATGTATTTATAACACACATAATTCAAAGGGCATTTATAACTACAATCCAACGCATTCGTAGTCATTTCCGACTGATTGTGTTCACCGATTTTAGACGACTTTCACAGTTTGTTTCATATAGTTTTTCAACGGCGAGTTTTTAAATTTCCTTTCTTAATTTATTGATCATCCTAGTATTATGGGGCGTCTAGGGAGCTTCATAAATAATCAATAGCTAACGAAAACAACTGCACTTTATTCCAACATAAACTAGATAAAATACATAAAAGCAGATTAAAGCCATTGCCCTCCTTTTAGGAAGTCAAAGCAAGAATAACATTCTAATCTAGAACCGTTAAGAATACAGTAATACACCCTGTTTTATCCACCAGTTTGGCGGGTAATTTAAATTTGTAACAGCTAGAACGCCACAGAAGTCGTGTAATGCGGCCGTTTTTCCTACAACATAAACCCATATTAAAAATCGAATTCCTGCATTAAGATACAACTTACCACAAATAAAACGCTTAGAATACATTGTAATTTGTTACTTTACTTGACATTGAAATGGTCTCCACAATAAGAAGACTTGGTCCTTCTCTGGTGGCTTTGAATCATTCATTATTACGTTCAGCGTTTATTATTGGAACACAACAGTTTTTCTGGCGAATTGGTGGTATTATTTACACAGTACGGCAGAAAACACTATCTGTACTTATATTTGTCCATAACTAGATGCTGTTAAACTATACCGAATTGTAACCTATGAACGTCAGTTGAATTTGACGTTAAATATAATGTCAGATTAAACTGTCGTGATTGTCTTTTTTCTCCGTCGCTATCAGCGAGTCTCTAAATTAGTACCCGTTTCTCGTCATTTTATAACTAACTTCTCTACAGACTGCCGTTATTATGTCATCTCCGTTTTAAATGCATGTATTTTTGTAATTAATATTATAATATTATAAGACTTTCTTTTCAACTTCTACATGTTTCTAATGATTTTTTATGAATAATTGTTATTGTTTAACATAGATTCTCCTCAAATTTTAACTTAGTGCAACAACCCAATTATACAATTGGTTGATATTCCATAGACAGAAAATCCCTAAATCTTTTTAGCCTTCTAATAGTTAATTATAACAAAAATTATTATATCAATTATATAAAAAATATCTAACTTAGACTTGTTTTATTTTTGACGACCGTTTAGATTTGTGGCAGGTTGCCGTTCTATAACAGAGACCATGACAAACTCTTTACTCTAATTTTAATGGAAGATGTGAAGTTCCCAAGGAATATAAGTTCAGAAGCTAAAAATCTATTGGCCGGCCTATTAGTCAAGAATCCAGCAAGAAGACTGGGCGGAGGTCCAGATGATGCTAAACAAATCATGGCTCATCCTTTCTTCAGCAGCATAAACTGGAAGGATTTAGACCAGAAAAAAGTAAGTTGCATTTTGTCGTTATACCCAATACAATCTGTAATTATTTCTTTATGGCATAGTGTGTTCTTTTGTAAACTCTTGCTTTCTGGCATAATTTCTGTATTCAGCGAGCCTCACATTGAGGAATATGTAGATATGAAAAATAATTCTGTAGGACAAGCTCCAAGGCTGTTGGAGTGAAGATTAAGTGGACATAAATTCAGTAAAATTTTTTAAATCATCTCTTGATGCTATAGTTTAAATCTTTTTCAATAAATAGTTATCTGAAGGTGTTACGGGGAAATAATTCTGGATTGACTATTACTGCTAAACTTTTCTCTGTGTGTATGTGGCATATTATCGCATCATTATCATTACAGATACCTCCACCTTTCAAACCTCAAGTGACAAGCGAAACAGACACGAGGTATTTCGATTCAGAGTTTACAGGAGAAAGTGTGGAACTGACACCTCCAGACAATTCAAGACTTTTAGGATCTATACTGGAAGAGCCCCATTTCGATGAGTTCAGTTATACGAATTTTTCATCGACTCTCGGCAATTCTCTATACATCGGGGACAGCATGACCAGTGTTGCGTCCATGCAATGAGTATCACGATACTAAATTTAAGGTGGTTCTGTCAATGTACGGTTTTTTTACGAAATTATCGAATTTTTGCCACTATTATTATTCTGAGAATATATTTTTTTCAAAATTCTTGAAATGGGATAGTCAAAATTAAATCTTTATACGTTTTATCATCATATCAAATTATTGAATCAAAATAACATTCTTCTGATCACGGCGTAAACAAGCTATTTACAATTTTGTTAAAAAACGATATCAAGGTAGAAAGATGCTTAACTATACCTTACCGACTAGTTTTTTAGATAAAAGTTGCAAATGATTTATTAATTTATGGTATAACATGCATGAATAGAGACATCCGAAACGATGTGGCAACATTACATCATTGTAACTCTTGAATAGACGTCAGGTCCGAGTTATTGAACTAGACTTTATCTACTATACAAAATAATACACAAATTTTACTTTTGAAATTAAAATTTCTGTTTAGTTTAGGGGATGATGTTAATTTTTTTCATCTTGATTGTTGTCAGAGGCCCTTAATATTTAACCGTTTGATGTAATAGAAAATACTACAAATATCAAGTATAATGATAATAATTTATTTATATTCATTATTTATAATCTACATCTATTTTACATCATACAAGGTGTCTGCAGTATACAGGGTGTTTCGAAAAGATTGGGACAACGCTTAGCCGTAGATACTTGACATCAAAAAACAATTTGATTTAACTCAAAAGGTAGTGGTCTAACTCTTTTCGTTTTCAAGATACAGGGTGGCAAAGTAAAAAAATTGTATTCGTAATTTGTCTCTATCTTGGAGACTACAAAGTTGGTAACGACATATTTTTCAGGTCGCTAATTACAATGGTGATATTGCCGATGCCGTATTTTATAGATGGCGCTAGTTACAGGACTTTTACGTGACACTTTAAGCCATAACTTTTTTGAGGTTAGGTTTTGGACATCGTCTTCTAGTACAATCGAAACGAAATTTAGCTTCCTAAAGAAAAGGTGTACTTGTTTAAATGCAATAAAATGCACCCTTTCAGAGAAATAACGATTTACAACTTTGTCACACACCAGTTCGAAGAAATTCAACACCTCGGGTGTTTTGAAAAGATTGGAACAACGCTTAGCGTAAACTCTTGACATCATAAACAAGTCGATTTAACCCAAAAAGTAGTGGTCTAACTCTTTTCGTTTTCAAGATACGGGATGGTATAATAAAAAAAAATGGTTTTCGTATTTTGTGTCTATATTAAAGAATATTATACGTATCTACAACAAGCACTATTGATGATTTCAAGACTTCATACTTGACGTACACCTACTAGGTAAGAAACCGCGTTTAGGTACAATTGAATTTCCTGGTGTGTGGTAAAGTTGAAAATCGCGTATTTCTCTGAAAGCGTGCATTTTATCACGTTTAAACAAGAACACCTTTTCTTTAGGAAACCAAATTCCGTTTCGATTATACTAGAAGACGATGTCCAAAACCTCCCCTCAAAAAGGTTATGGCTTAAAGTGTCGCGTAAAAGTCCTGTAACTAGCGCCATCTATAATATATGGCATCGGCAATATCACCATTGTAATTATCGACCTGATAAACATGTCGTTACCAACTTTGAAGTAGATACGTTTAATAGTCTCCAAGATAGAGACAAATTACGAATACAATTTTTTTAATTTGCCACCCTGTATCTTGAAAACGAGAAGAGTTAGACCACTACTTTTTGAGTTAAATCGACTTGTTTTGATGTCAAGAATCTATGGCTAAGCGTTGTCCCAATCTTTTCGAAACACCCTGTATATACAAATATTTTGGAGGATATGTAGGCCCAAAAGTAAAAAATCCATAAAAAAATCCAACTCTCAAAAACTCAAAACCTATTATTTGTAAAATTAATTAGAACTGGGTAATGTTTTCAGTTAAACAGAGACGGAAGAGATGAGGATATTGTGCTCACTTTTCGTGTTAACATGGGTTTTACAGTGTTGCAATACTTCCATTTAAAAATAATGAACAGTTTTACTTTTACCTTGTTTAATCAGTCTCGAAATGACAACACTAACTGACATTTAATATTAATTTACTTATTGCCATTTTGGCAATTTTTCACAAATCACAATTCCATAGGTTTTATTGGAAAAAGCAGTGCTCCAAATCGGTTTTTTTGAAACTCCTTGTGTCTTTATTGAAAAAATGTCACTGATCTCAGTAATTTACTGTCAGCAAAAAATATATTTTAACGATGAGAATAAAAATTACCATTTTTTGATTTATTATAAAAATTTTCTTTAACCACTGTTAATTACCACATTAATAGCGATTTATTTAATTTCAAAAAACACTTTATTCATCACCTTGTTCATTACACCGTTTTATTTCTTTTATTATCAAACTAGATAAATCGAACATATTGACAGTGTATGATTGGTAAGCGGCAGCATAGCCTACGGCTAAACAACGAAATATGAAAAACATGAAATTTTTCTTTAAATCTCCATTATCAATACAAAACATAATAAAAAGGGGGTCGCAAGAAGACATTGAACTTGCTTTTAGTTTGTCAGGCAATACTGACCTACCCAATATTGTAGTTACCTTAAAATATTGTATTTTTAGAAACTAATTAATTTAAGAAGACCGTTGGAGTAAAGCAAACATTTTATAAGACTTCTTTGCTTCTTTTGGTTCAATATATTATCATCCAAATATTTGTACAAATACACCAGTCCTCCTGAATAATGCTTCATGAAAATTCTTCATTGATTCTTTCTGAAGTAAATCCATTGCTAACGTTAACAGTTTAAATTTTCCTTTTCGAGTCGTATAACAGCTGACTGGTTACAAATCTCAGTGGGCAGTACGACTCTAATGGTGTTGTCACAATCGTTTTGGTACTCAAGAGTATATAATTTGCCATATTTATGAATGAAATCAGTTTTTGTCAGATGAAGAATTTTGTGTATTCCATCATAAACGTCAAAATAATTTTTCGTTCGGACTGTATTGACAGAGCTATCTTAAGGTAAAATGGAGTTGAAATTGTGGTTCGGTAGAAAACGTTAAATGCCTAATTTCGGTTTCCAGGATTGCCCGGTACTTACAAGGAAGAAAAACTATTAGGAAGTAAGTTTGATCGTTATCATTTTTGTGATAATCTTTTATACATAATGTAAATAGTAAGAATTTCAGTTTTAGAGAATGTTTTATTGAACATTGTATATAATAGATAAGTGGGAAAACGATATCCAGCTAAGTCTTTGTAGATAGAGAATCAAAAAAACAGTTTCTCGCCAAAATCAGTACGACTGGCATTTTACTTGTACCTAAAATAGAATCGAATTTAGAAATACTTCATAGGTGTTAAATTGGTGTATTTATGAAATAATATTAGCCATTTTTTTTCTTATGGGTTGCTGTCCTGAACATCCACCATACTGGAGATTAAGCTTATAGTGTCCCATAGTTTCATTATTCCATTACCCTATTTCTCTCAAAATGCGAGTGTACTCCCTCAAAGTGTGCAAAAGAATGTGATAGTCTATATTGAACCACCAAAGGAAAAATCCTCTCTCGGTAGCTAGACTGCCGGCATTATGCAGTGGAGTCCCTATGGATTGTTTTGTAAATTATGTATACGACCTTTCGTTGTTTATAGACAAGAAGTAAAAACGGGCAGAGCTCACATACATATAATTGTAATTAAATCCATGATTTTACGCTCATCTCAGAAAAAAATGAAAACTTTAGAAAACCTGTAATGATGGGCATAGTTTTTAACAGTGGAGTATGAAATCTGACATTCGAACTGTAGAATATGGTTGGAACTTTCATACCAGCTTTTCTCATTGACAGGATTGTTAATTAGAAAGTAACAGGTTAAAAAAGAACTCTTATTAAAATAACACAATTAAAACCAAAACAATGTAGCAATAGTTTTCTGAAAACCAAGAGAAATGAGGCTACCAGTCATAAGCCTTTAATTGCATCCCATTACGATTTTTTAAAATAAGAATGGAGTTTCAAAGTTAGAACTTTATAAAAACAAATAAATAAATAGCTAAACTCAACAAACACAATATAGCAGAGATGACAGTGGGTTTTTTCCCTCATGTGGAATTTTCCCAAAAATGTTTTTTTCCTGGGAGGGTTGAAATGAAAAAAAACCCGTTTTTTTCCCCATTTTTTAATTTACCGCCAATTTTAATCTAGACTTAAAGCTAGGTTAGGCTAGAAATTTTCCCAAAAATTGTTTTTCCTGGGAGGGTTAAAATAAAAAATAACTTTTTTTTCCATTTTTTAATTTGCCTCCAATTTTAATCCAACTTTTTGACTAAATGTTAGGTTAGGTTAGGGGTTTGTTCTTGGGAGAGTTAAAATGAAAAAAAAAACGGTTTTTCCCATTTTTGAATTTGCCGCCGGTTTTAACCTAACTTGTAGACTAAAAGTAAGGTTAGAACTAAATCAAAGAAAAATAGCAGTAAAGCCCTCCTGTTATGAATACAATCAAATATACCATATTTGGTATCAAAATGATGGTCTTTTAATGACCAATTCATTTTGATAAAAAAAAATATTTTTCTGGGGAAAAAAACTGTTTCTTTTCCCGGGTAAAAATCCCAAAAAAATAAAAACCCGGTTTATATCCATCTCTGCAATATAGTAAACTTTAAATTCGTAAAAAAATTAATAGCTTTTTCCTAAAGTAAAATAAATAAAAACGTTTCTTAAACATGGTGTATACTTTCTGGAAAACAGGGAAAATCTATTAAAACTACTTATAATCCAAAATGGTTCCCATCTTGCGCCCTCTGCTCGTCAAAAAATGTTTTCCATTTTTCCTCCCCCCGTTCATTAATTTTCATTTTCGAGGAGAAAAATTTTCTGAAATTTTTATTGAAAAGTTCTGGAAAACCTGGAAAAGTCAGGGAATTTAAAAATTGTAAAATATTACAAGCAAAACATGTTTCAAGTTTACCATAAATAATGTTTTTCTAAAATAAATACTTAGGGGCCATCCATAAATGACGTCACGCTCCAGGGGGGGAGGGGGTTCGTAATTACGTGACTAAGTGTGACGTAACGAATGGTGAACGAATCAAGAAAAGAAAAATATTGTAAAGTTTATTTTTTTGATTTTTAGGAGCATTGCGCCCATAAGGCGACAAAGCATCTACTAGCACCTTCCCATGAGGCGGTAAAAAAGTTTTAAGTTTTGTTGGACTTTTACTAGCCCCCCCCCCCATGAGGCGAAAAATATCGTGAATAATAAATAACGGAATCAAAAAAAACAAGGGGGAGTAACGTGACGTAATTTTTCAAAATTTGGCGTGACGTCATTTATGGATGGCTCCTTAGGCTTATAACAATCACTAACACTATCACTGCCGTGTCCTACATTTATGATGGGCAATAACGAAAATGAGAATATTAATAATGTAGTATTATAGTATGATTCTCCAAAATGTTATAAATATAATTTCAAGGTAATTTTACCGACTATTATTGGTGGAGTGGAATTAAAATAAGGTAGTTTTCTAGATATCTTGTGACGTAATAGCGTAATAACCTGTAAAACAGGGGCAATTTACATTTGACAGTAACAAGCTACGTTGCCACATTTCTAAAAAAGAATGTGCAGTACTGCACTGTCTGAAATGAATTTTAATATCAATTTTTAACACTGTTTCAAATACCCAGCAAGTAAATATTTTATATATTTTTAAAGCCGACTGATAACTTGCTAATACAGAATTGTAATATTACAGAGGATTCTGTATAGCAGTATATCTTACATTATTTATCGAAATATGGCAACGTAGCACTCGTTTCTCTGTTCAAGCACAAATTAGAATCTGGTGATTACGCTATTATGTCATAGCCGATAGAATAGCCCGAAAATTGTGGCAATATCTAACCGTTTAAACACAGTTTAAACTTCATGATTTTTTTTTATACTATAAAATGAGAAATACGGGACAACTGTTTTTATGTGTAGATGTTATTAAAATTATTAAAAAAAAATTGTATACTTGCCCATTATTAACTGGATTAGGTGCTGGTCAATTCGAATATTCATATCCCACATTCTATCACAACTTTTTAACATGCTCTATGCATTTTCGGTTTTGTCAATAATCGGCTGTAACTCTTTTTGATGGAACTTGTGAAATCCGCGCACTCATGGATCTACTGTCACTTTACGTCTAGTATAATTGCAGCATTTTCGCAGAAATCATATTGTATCTCATTGTAAAAGGTTTTTGTTAAATGTGAATCAAATTTTGAGGATTATACTTTTTAGCCAGACTGTAAAAAACAAATTAGGCAACATCCTATAGCAAATAAACTGCTGGCCCATTGAAATGAACCAAGCGAATTTTTAGATTGAATTTAAATTCAAATTTCTTGAGAAAGAGAATAGATATCAACATGTGGTTTTCAAATTTTGAGTTTTGCCTAATTCTCCTATTTTGAAGCAAGTTACTATCTACAGAATGTAAAAGAAAAGCGTGTTTTTTCTTATAAACTTTATAACTACCGAGATCCCACAAAAAATGTTTTATATTTTTTTGATGCACATTTTTTTAGTTACTGGTTTTTGAGGAAAAAACAATTTCTGAAATTTTTGATATTTGTTTTATTTTGTAAGACAACCGATATTTTTCTACAAATAAAATTCAGATATCTCGTCGATATTTCCAATGGAGCTTTCTAGAAGAATCTCGAAATGGCACGAAAGAGTCCTATTTAGAGTCTAGGTCATTATCCAGTTGAAAGAATTTCACTATCTCCAGTAATTTCCGAATAGAATGTTCTAGAAATTTTCTCAAACTAACACAAATAAGTCTTATTTAGTGTCTATATCACTTTCCAGTTAAAATAACTTAATTATCTCCACTAATTTCCAAATAGAATGTTCTAGAAATTTTCTCAAACTAACACAAATAAGTCTTTTTCAGTGTCTCTATCACTTTCCAGTTGAAAGAATTTAATTATCTCCACTAGTTTCCGAATAGAATGTTCTGGAACTTTTCCCGAAAATGCACTTTTCAGTTCAAAATTAGTCCTTGCACTACGTCCCATAAGTCAATTCTCCGTGTCACCACTAATTCCCGAGAAGAACACTGTTGAAACCTTCTTGAACAATCCAGAAATCTTCTGTTATAATTCCGCTTCTGACACCAATTCTAAACATCCTATATCGTGGATCCGGAAATTATAACACCAGGGTAACACTAAACACTAATTTATTAACTTACATACTAATTACAACAAATAATTACTTCGCTAATATTACACTGTGTACAATAATTCAATCTCTTTTGATCACTTTGCTTACTTCTTTTATCCTTCTGATCTTGCTATCTGAACTGAACTGTCCTTACACGGCTTCTCCATTCCTTTATATAGTCCTAGATAATTTGTTCTGAAATATTCTACCATGTTCCAGTAGATGTCACTAGTTCTCTAGATGTTTCTAGATGCCTAGATTATGACACCACGCGCGCCATCTCTGGGAAGATAGCAAAACTAACTGCTAACTTAATTTCCTATTACATATACATAGAATTGCCAACAGCAATTTCTTGTCGACAGAAGTGCCGGCATGTTGTTGTGTTTTGCACCCTGATTCGACAAGAACAGTTGTATTTCGTTAGAAGTACTATGTTTTGCACCAGTAGCTGTCAGAAGTATTGGCACTACTGACGAAAAATAACTGTTATTATCAAATCAGGGTGCAAAACAGCAACGCATCGGCACTTCTGATGAAAGACATTTTTTTGTGGACTCTTGGTAAAAGTTTGGTTAAAAGAACACGCTTTCCTTTCACATTCTGTAGATAGTAATGTGCTTCAAAATAAAAAAATGGACAAAATTCACTGTTTCACAAATAAATTATCTCTTAAATCCTGAAAACCACATAGCGATATCCATTCTCTTTTTAATTAATTTATATTTTTTTTGTGTGTCCTATGAATTTTTGTTCAAATTGACATACCTTATCCATTGTACAATAATTGTAATTGTACTACTGTGGCATTTAAAGGTGAATACATTGAATTGAATTTCTCAAAAAATGTAGATTTAAATTTAATCTAAATATTCTCTTGGCCGGCAGTTTATCTTAAGGGAGGGGGAAATTTTCAGAGCAACGTTAAAAGATAAAGGTAGACACATGCGAGGATAGTGAGTTTTCTAGCTTCAGTATATAGATAAAATAAATAAAAAGGTAAACAATGCATTATTAGATATTATTTATTAAACGTGGAAAAATCCATAGTAAGTATTTTGCTGAAATTCATGGAAGCATTAAATCAGGTGTAAATCGCTCAGTGTTGGAACTAGTGTTGGTAAATTGGTGGCCGCCAAGGGCGCAAAATTTGGTTCACTGACACTTTATTCTGTAATCTTAGGTCAGCATCTGGGGAGGTGCGCCAAAATCAAGCATGCCAAAGGCGCAATCCAACTGAGTAAATCACTCTTCAATGACACTTCTGTCATACCAAGATGGCGAATGTGCTGTCAGTGTCACACACTTATCGTCTCTCCTTCATGCTACAAACTGGAGATTTAATAATTGGTTCAAGGTCATACATATTCCAGACCATGGGCTAATAAGTACAGCTAGGCACATATTTTAAAGGGCTCATTTAGCATCTTTAGCATTTAAATTCATATTTCAATTTGTACTTAGTAAATGTGCAAAATATTAGATTTTTTTTTCAACTCCTCCCTCAAAATAAATAATGAAAATAGAGCACGTGAAAACGCAGTGTGACGTCAAACCACTCCAGCAGTCGACCGCTCGCCTGCTCCCATACAGTTTCATATGGGAAGCACAACAGACGTGCTATAACCACATAACCTTAAACCAGCCGAGCGAGTGCTGTGACATCACTCGCGCCGTCGGATGTTTCGAATATGTTAGAGGAAATCAAATATCGACAGTTAATATTAATGTTATCGGCCTAATTTTTTCACTATATACTTAAAGGGTTAAATACTTACAGAAAATGCAAAAATAAATTGTAAATTAAATATCACTAAATGAGCCCATTGGGAGCAGTTACTGCAGTTATATTGGAATCAACTTTAGAGGTTATAGGTTTAGGTTATATCCTACATCTTTAGGATGCTCAATATGACTTATGCAAACTTATTGCCTTGTGGGAATAAAATATTCCCACACAAACTAGATTTCGTACTCAGAATTTAACTTGTGGTATATTTACCACATTTACAGAGCTTACCAAGTAAATGCCAGTCGTACTTTTGCTTTTTTTTTTTAAATCGTATCATTACTAATTATAATATTAAACGAGTTTTATTTATAGTTAAATTATAATAAAATTTCATTACATATAGTTGTAAGTATGCCTAACGTGTTTTTATAATGTATAGTGTGCATCTGATACATTAACCGCAACAGAACAGAAATCCTCTTCTTGTTACAAGTGTCGGAATAATTGTTATTTAGTACAATTGACAAGTGATTCTACTTTCAGTAATTTCCGTTCTTATATCGGGGAAAACTTAATAACGATTCAGGGGCCTGGTTGAAATGTAAATATAATACGTACTAGACAACTGCGGCCGATCCTTCCATGTAACAAGAAAATGCATTTCTGCAAAAACAGTAATAAGAACACACATCATTCACTGCCTAGTGGATAGCGAAGTACATAACTTCGAAACTAAAACAAGAAAAACATTACAGGGAGACTGAGAATGTAGAAACAGTAATTTTCTTAAAAATTAAAACTAAATAATGCCCACTATTATGCTTGTTGTGAAACAGTACGAGTGTTTAAATGAAAATATGAAACTACGCATATTTCGTCACTATGAAGGGGAGTGTTTCAAAAATACATAATCCATGATATGTTATAGAAGCGTATCTGTCGGTTTGTGTATATCGGAGATAGCAGTTCGGTATAATTCATATCAGAGCATGTAATAAAAATACTTTTTATACTTTGCAATGTGTTATGTCAAAACGTATTATTTGAGATATGGCCTCCCTTTACCTTTGTAGTGATGATTTGGCAGAGTTTCAAACGCCATGAAGATTGGGCTCCAATATGTGATGTGTCACTTAAATACGCTCTGTTTAGTGTAGGTGGGTATACCATATTAGACGTCATGTAATGCATGTCATTAATAATGATGCTTTCATTACCATTGTATTTGTTAACTAGTCCATGGGAATATGTTATTGTCTCTTTCTTCATTGTTTGAAAATTATTTGGATAACACACTGTAATGTATTTTTTAAAATAATAAAGGAATTAGTTTTAATTGTCTTTTCTTACTTCTCTCACTACTGAAAGGTAATTGTGAATTCACTTTCCAAGATTTCTTCAGATTTCCACATTTCAGACTAGATTATGAAAATTAAGGTCTTTCAATTCCATCAGTCTGTCTGTTGGCGCTATATCTACAAAACTACTTGACGGAGGAGAAAAATGTTAGGTAAGTAGGTGTTAACGCTATTGCCAATGAAGAAATATAATACACTATTAGTGAGGAATGTATAGGAAAAAAATGTTATGTAGTATAATAATATTCGGCATGTAGTTAACACAATCACGTTCCAGTCGATTTGTGTTTAATTGTGATATGTTGTAGTTTGATGGTGGATAATTGAATTGAAATGTAATTGACATTACTGCCGAGGAGGAAACCTACTATACTTTTAGTGAAAAATATACAGGATAGTGTTACTAGGAAATATTAACTAAGAAACAACAGAAAAATATTTAGAATTTAAATGACACTATTGCCGTGGAAGAAACTTGCCATACTTTTAGTGAAATGAAGAATATACAGGGTGGTCACCTAAAAAAATTATTCAGAAAGGATCATAAGAATTTATTTTTAGAATGTATTTGACACTTTTACCACCGCCTTTTATCCCCTAAAAAGAGCAAAAAAAGTCTTGTTCTAACTTTTCTGAAGTACTTTGACGCACTGAAACCAGTTTTGGACATGACACAATAGCACATTTTTTTGAGTAAAAAATTGGTTTCAGTGTCAAAATGCTTCAGAAAAGTTAGATCAGAAACCTTAGAACAAGACGTTTTTTTTTGCCCTTTTTAGGGGATAAAAGGGGGTGGCAGAAGGAAACTGACCTGCTTTTGAGAGTGGGACTTTTGGTGTTTTCAGCTGTCGTACAAAATATTTCTTGGATCCTTGAAGTAAATTACAAAGGCGATAGCAAATTACCATAATCTTGTTGAGTAGAGTAGAGTAAAATTTATTGTTCATGTAAAAAGGATTTACATTATACCCATTGGGTGTTGAACAGAGTGGGTTAATAACTAAAAATTCGCCTAATCTAAAAGCTAAATCTACAAGTTAAAACGTTTCAATAAAAATGTTTCAAAACAAAGTCAGTAGTGACAGGTAATCAGTGTAAGGTTAAATAAGTGTTTGTTTATAGTCATTGAACATCCACTGGAGATGATCTATACTCCTGCAAAAAGTAGTGTGCCTGCTTTATAAGATATTTTTTTATTGTTTGTTCAAACTTTGTAGCGGTCAACTGTCTTATATTCGTAGGTATTTTGTTGTATAGTGATTTGCCCAAATGATATATTGTATTTTTAGTTAGGTTAGGTTTGAGTGAGATTGTGGCAGACATAAGTGATCAGAGCACCTAGTTTCATAGTTGTGCACAGTTTATCTTTTTTCCATACTGCGTATATTTTTGTGAATGTGTACGACGGTTTCATATATGATTAGATCAGAGTTAGAATTTTTAATTTTTTAAATAGTGGTTTACAATGATCCCGGTAAACACCACCTGCTAATATCCGAACAGCTCTTTTTTGGAGTAAACATATTATTTCGAGATTTGTGGAGTAAGTAACACAATATCTTAGATTTGACTCGAATAGAGCATAATATATCTGTACAGCGACGTCTCTAGTTCTTGTGTGGTTTTATTTATTGCAAATAGTGCCGATGATAGTTTTTTACTTAGGTAAGATATGTGTTTATCCCATTTTAGATTTTTTTCAATATTTAAGCCTAAAAATTTATATTCTGGAACCCGATTTAATACAATTTCATTGATTTTGATTTTTGGCGATTTTTGAATATTTAGAGATAGTTTATTGGAACAAAACAATGCATTTATCAGTGCCAGGTCCTTGGCCACTCTCTGCTGCAGTGTCAATGAGTCGCTGCCACTCCAACAAACGGAGGTGTCGTCAGCGAATAATGTAAATTTGGCAGCAACTGGAAGGCTAGTAAGATCATTGACATACAACAAGAATAAAAGGGGACCCAGCACCGAGCCCTGTGGGACTCCAGTCTGTATTGTTTTCGTCATTGATCTGATAATGTTACCACTTTTATCATGTACTTGCACTAATTGCTTGCGGTTTGTTAGGTATGTTTCTTTCCAGAGTCTTATTTTACCAATGTAAAATAGTGTTCAATTTTATCAAGCAGAATTTCATGGTCTACACAGTCGAATGCTTTCTGTAGATTGCAGAAAACTGCTAAAGTCTTTGTTGTTTACTTTCGATAGGACATATTTGAGAAAATTGTAGACTGCATCTTTAGTGCTTTTGCCTGTTTGAAAACCATGCTGGTCAGATGTTATTAAGTTATGTGTCAGTAAGAATGATGTAACACGTTTTTTAATTGAATTTTATGGGAAATGGATTGTTAAGTTTTTTGGCTCTTATATTATCTCAAGTCTTACCGGAATTAAACTACCATGTAATTTATCCGAGTTCACACAAGACGACAAGTTTGTGCTGTACAACTGATATTCTACTGTTGTGAGTGTTGGCTATAGTGTGTTGACCTTCACTTTTGTTTCCAACAGATCACTGTGGCATGTCGCATTCATGGTTCGGCAGATGTGAAAAACAATCAGTAAACAGTCTCTTTGTAGTTCCAACAGACTACACAAAACTTTGGGTGCCTTATATACAATGTTGTACTAGAGTAGTATTATTACAAGATGCCCGGGGCGGAGCTGTGTAATGCAGTAGATTAAAACTGTCAACTCTGGTATTTATATAGATTACACACAGCTCCCTCCCTGGCGGCAAAAGAATGTGAAGATAGTTGACATTCAAAATAGGTTTACATTACTTAAATTAATCACCGCCGGCGAACACAACTCTACTGCAAACAACCGGTGCTGCTGGTCTCGACATTGAATATGACGTAACTCCTTATTGGTGTAGAATGATGGTGTGTACAAACTCGTTTCTGCTTATATTTTTTGCGAGCATTTTCTCGTAATAACACTACTCTAATTTTACAGTTGCACCCTCAATAGTATATCTCTTAAACTATATAAGTAAACTTTTTCCTAGATCTTTGACGAATAAAATCTCAAACTATTTCTTTCCTGTTTGTTTAATGATCGAGAAACATTCTCAATTTATTATTTAGACAAGCCTGATAATCTTTCTTGATTCACTGTTACTTTTAAATAAATAAGTTTTGATGGGTTTTAAATGGAAAAACTGCTTTCTCTGCTGGCAACACTTCCCTGAATAGGGATGTTCACAAAAAAAATAATATTCATTAATATTAGTTAAAACCATACATTAGAGTCCCGAGTACCAAAAATCAATTTTTTTTTTATTAATAAATATTTTAATTTTGTCAATTATTCATAATAGAAATCACCCAAATGCAGCGAGGCTAAGAAACGTTCCCAGGCAGAGGCTAGTTATATGACGTCACTTACCTAGCAGGTACGCAGGCCTGTATGTGTAATGAGCGCCCGTTGTTTTTTATTGAAAGACGAATGTAATATTATTGATCAGCATGCTCTATCCTATATCCAAATTTTGAAGATATTTTTATTAATAATTTTCAAATTATGGCCCCATAAAATCATATTTTTCAAATATTAAATAATTAATAACTTTTAAACGAATTGTATTTCGAAAAAAAGTCATTCTTCATTTTCTATTTAAATTCACTTTTTCTAGAACCCAGCGTCATCTGTACTTTCAAATTTTCATAAACTAAGAATTTTCGTTGAAAAATTACCAAAAATAATATCAAACAATTTATAACTTGGAAACGAATTTCTTTTCGAAAAAAAGTCATTCCTCTTTTTCTGTTTAAAATCGCTTTTTCTATCACCCACTGTCGTCCGTGCTTTCAAATTCGGCAATCCTTAATGCTCGTATAGTTTACGGGGCTGCTGGTTCAAAATGTTGACAATTTTTCAATGAAAATTCTTAGCTTATGAAATTTGAAAGTATGGATGACGCCTTGTTGTAGAAAAAGTGAATTTAAAAAGAAAATGAAGAATGACTTTTTCGAAAAACAATTCTTTTAAAAGTTAAACTGAAAAGTTACAGAAGTTTTCAAAATTTACAGACAAAAAAATGGAGAAAAAAATTCATGTAGCTCCAAAACGGCTGATATTTTTTACATAGTCAAAATTATTCACAATTTATTCATTAATCGTATGAATCGTCTTTCAAGGTCCCAGCCATCGAAAAATAATTTCTCACCGCAGCGCCATCTCTGTGCACTGCGAAGGAACAATTTTAACTGCAGTTATTTAAGATCTTTTTTGGTGTCAATTATCCACGATTTACAAATTTTAAGTATCTTTATTATTTTACGAGATAATGACCCGGGGACTTTTAGCTGAAACACCCTATATATAAAAAAGGCGATAAGGAAAATGTTGAAAACTACCATGGCATATCAATTCCACCGTGTTTCTCTAAAATTATTGAGAAGACCATTTATAACAAAATGATTTCATTTTTTACTAAATATAAAATAATTAATGATTGTCAATTCGATTTTGTACCTCATTGCTCAATGGAACAGCTATTTATCACTCATTATCGAAAACTATTACAGCACTTGATTTAAATTTAAAGGTAGCTTGCCTCTACTTTGATATGTCAAGAGCCTTCGATACCGTTAATTATGCAATTTTGTTAAACAAGTGACTATTATGGTATATGGGGCACATATAACAAACTACTTCAGTCATACCTTACTGATAGATTTCAAGTCACTGCTGTAACTTTTAAGAATGGATCACATTTTTTTTCATGTTCATGTATTACAAGGAGAGTGCCTCAAGGATCTATACTTGGGCCTCTATTGTTTATTTTGTATATAAATGACTTAAAAGATCATATCAACATAAACACTTTATATCAATATGCTGATGATAATTCCTGTACGACAGCTGAAGAATCTGTAGGGGCTTGTGCAAATAAACTTACAATATCTTCAAGTATGACTAAGTAGTGCGACTCGAATGGCTTAAACCTAAATGGAAGTCAAACTACCATTGTTATGTTTTCTCTCCAAGTACTGACTTTGATTATTCAGAGTACGTCTAATTAAATGGTTTTTCCATTAAACAAATAGACAATGTGAAATTTCTTGGCATAATGCTAGATAGTTTAAACTGGGAATCTTATACTAATACATCAATATCAAGATTAAATTCGTCCTGTTATCTGATACGTTTTATGAGAAACCAGCTTTCAATAGACAGCCTAAGAATATTTTATTTTTCATGTGTGCTATTTTAGAATATGCGATAATATTCTGAGGTTCTTCCCTATATTGGCAGAAAGTATTTATTAACCAAAAACACATAATTAGATGCATGGATGAATGCCTCTTAGAGATTCTTGTAAACCTTTATTTAAAGAATTGAACATACTTACCATCCTTTCCCTGTATATATACAAATTAGTCTTGTTCGTTAAACAGAATCCAACTGAATTTAAAAGAAATAACGATATATATCGAGTACTGACAACGAGGCACGGGCCTGATCTCAGAATACCAATTCATCACCAGTTTTTATGAAAAAGGTCCATATTATAACGCCATCATGCCCTGCCAAGCAAATTAAAATCCATAAATAATACTAACTTATTTAAAAAAACAACTTAAACTGTATTATTTATTAATTACATTATAGACAATAGTTAATAGTTACATTTTTAGTTTTAAGCAAATTTTAGTTGTATGTTGTTTTTTTCCTTTTGCTGCTCTCCTTACATTTTAATGTTTCATACATTTTATTTTATTGTAAGTTTTTTACATATTTGATTGTTCTGACAACGCTAATGTCTTTCTTTTTGCAAGATCTACTGCAATAAAGTTAAAAAAAAAAAAAAGAAAATTATACCTATGTCGAGAAAATAGGCATTCCCATCTGTTATTCAGTGTAAACATAGCTGCTAATGTCGATTTGTTTTTACTCAAAAAATCTTATTCATATTTGAACCGTCCTTGTAAATGTTACCAGCAAAACCCATTTTTAGGTATCACCAATTGCTTGTTGATGAAACTAATTTTACCTAGACCAAAATAATATAACCGATTGCTTGCTGGTAGAACGAGTTGAACTAATATAATGCAGGAGCCATTACTTTGAACTAGGTCTGTTTTGAAACGACTTATGTCAGTACGGACGAATATAACCAACCTCCCATTAATCTGAACATTCTGAACTAGAATAATTTAATGTTGGTCAATTTTCCTGAAGATTTCAGAAATTTACAAATTCCTGACCATAAAATAAAAATCCATAAGTAGATGTATAGCTGTTTTAGAATAGATCATTTTGACAGGAGACTGGTGGCTTTTCGAAACAACATGCAGCGAGACAAAAAAAAATAAATAAAAAACTCAAAATATCAAGTTTATTAGAATTTTCGAACATTTACAGTCCTTTTTCTCTGAGGCTATGGAAACACTAAAAGAAAAATTAGATGTAATTTCTAGGGATACAGCAGTTTTGACTGTAATCCTGGATCAAATACTACAGAAGCTACTACTTCTGTGGTGTCTGATCTAGAATTAAAGAATCTGCTGTGGTTCTAATGACTAACAAAATATCATAATAGGAATAAAATCACTACTTACCTTCATTAGACTTTCTTGGAGTAATCGTTTTTTAAACGCTTCTCAACTTATAACACTATTTGGGCGGTAGAGAACTGTCGTGATTTATATATTTACATGCATTGTACTGGATTCCATTGCAATGGTAATTTCAAGTTAAAGGCGCGCAACATTTAAAATTCATTATCGAATTAAAATTTTTCTTGTAATTCTAGATTTACATACAGGCCTGTAGCTAGAAAGTGCTTTCAGGGCGGGCAAACAATTTTTCAGGTACCCAATCTCTTTCAAAATGTTTAAAAGACAGTTAAAATTGCCCCCATTACGATCACCGTAGGTCGGGCGAAACCTTTTCCAGGACGGGCAATGCCCGTCCTGGCCCCCCCTAGCTACAGGCCTGTTTACATATTACTTATATTCCTAGGTAATCGGTTTTTGTTACAGAGCGAATGGAAGAATTCTTTTCTTTAGTTCATATTAATCTACTTTTGAGTGGCTATTTAAACGATATAACAGAAAATGTTATGACCTCAAATAATATCTCTAAAATTCAAAATCAAGTTGGAGGCAGATTACCATATTCTGCATTTGATAATATTGCAATGAACTGTTGAAATAGTTACTTATACAGGGTGGTTCGCAAGGAATGTGCCGTAGCCTAATGGCAGATAGAGTATTTCAAGGCGAGTTTAGATCATCAACGAAAAAAATGTTTTGGCCACTGGCATTTGGTCTGAAAATTCAAAGATGTAATCGAATGAAATTTACCAGTAACATTCCTCAGCTGGGACTTGCCAGAATGGCCCACTTGATTTTGGAAAATCCAGGGCCGGACTCAGAGAAAAACCTGCCCTCCTCGTTTTTGACAAAGAAGTACATCTTTCTTTCGCATTTCTGAAAAACTATTAGCGGATTGGGAAAGTACAGAAAAATTGGTATTAGAACAGCTATTAAATTTTGACGGCACACCTAAACGGTTTAAGCAAAAAAAATCACAAAATAATTTAGCGCATCACGACTAACACTTTGACCGGGCATTATCTATGGAATAATTCCATAGAATCTATTCAAATGCTTCAGATCCCTTCTAAGATTTCACATAGTAAATAGCAAATAACTTTCCTACCCAGCAAGAAAAATACAAGGTCGTACTTGTGAAATTTTTTATTTGTTTCGAACTATGGTATTTAATCTATTTATCTAAAATAGATAAAAGCTGAATGGATTATGGGTATAATCTAGAAAAAGCATGCGCATATAAATGTGATACACATACTTTGCAACATCACCTTTTCCCCCAGTTGGCGACTGAAGATCAAAGGTGAATGAAACGTAGCAACCAGCTAAGCTCAGTGGTTGGGTCTAGGTTCGAGTCGTTTAAAAAACTAGATTTGCGCACCAGCGTATTTAACAATATTTCTAAGCAAAAACAAAACAAATATGTTGTGATATTCTGTAAATTTTTACAGATGGACACAATCAAACTCAGGTATTTAAAAAACAATATATATTTGAATAATATTGAATTTGAACAATATATTTGAAGCAACACGAGTTACAAAAAAGACAGCTACCCTTCTGGATAATTTTTTTGTCAATTTTGAATATAATAGCAGCTTTGTTGTAAATTCAGCACTTTCTGATCATCATGCCCAGTTTCTTTCTTTTGATCATGGCAAAAGCCGAAAACCAAAAGAAGGACTGACCAAAAAAAGAATTTTTTCAAAAATAAAACTTGACCAATATTATATTGAACTACAGTCAGAGAAGTGGGAAAGAGTCCTAGAAATAGACCAGGAAGATTTAGCCTACAATATTTTTATTAAGAAAATTAAGGAGGTAATGGATAGAATTATTATACCAAAAAACATTCAAAATCACCAAAGTATATCAAAACCATGGATGACGAGAGGCATAAAGACATCATGCGTACGAAAACGAATGCTTTACAGACTAAAGATATCGGGAGAGGTAAGCGAGGATTACTTCAAAAAATATTCTTACATCCTAAAGAAAGTTATTAATCGAGCAAAAAAGCTAAATAATACTGAATATATTTTAACCTCTAAAAACAAAGCGAAAGCAACTTGGTCTTTAATAAAGAAAGTTACATGGAAGGACAATTCAAAAAACAGCATATTAGATAATTACGAGGAACTTAAAAATCATAATGAATTGTTAGACAAAGTAAACAACTTTTTTGCCAATGCATGTCCAGACACGAATAACTCTTCTGAGGTAGATCTCAAAGATTAAGGAAAGCAATAACTCAATTTTTCTAAGCGGTGTAACCGAAGGTGAGGTATACGAGTGTATCAAAAACTTAAAAAATAAAAGCTCTGTTGGGATGAAATTCCAATTTCACTCCTAAAAAAAGTGGCTGATCTTATTTCGGTTCCCTTAGCACATATAATAAATCTCTGCTTCCTAAAAGGTGTATACCCGGACAGTTTGAAAATGGCGCATGTAAGAGCAATTTATAAGAACAAAGGTAAAAAAGATGAATTTAAAAATTACAGACCTGTCTCTCTCTTGTCAAATATCAGCAAGATATTTGAAAAGATTATATATGAAAGATTAAAAAGCTTTCTCGATGGTAACGGGGTGATCACGGATTGTCAATATGGTTTTCGTAGAGGTCGATCAACAACAAAAGCTATTTATCAGGCTTTAGTAAAAGTGCTAGACTCAATGAATGAGAATAAACACACGTTAGCTGTTTGTTTAGACCTCTCGAAGGCATTTGACGGTGTGGATCACGACATTATGGTCGAGAAGCTGGAAAAGTATGGTATCAGAGGAGTGGCAAAAAATCTCATCAAATCGTATTTGTCCAATAGAAGGCAGTCTGTAGTGGAAAGAGATAAAGACAGTAATTTAATTAAATCTAGAACTATATACATTAAGAAAGGTGTACCACAAGGCTCAATCCTTGGTCCTCTGTTGTATATCTTATATACTAACGAAATACCAGCAATTGTTCAACATGAGGTCATTTTATATGCCGATGATACCTCCGTGATTCTCAGTGAAAACAGCAGGGAAGCTGCCAGTATGGAAATTACAAATACTATGGAAATGCTCCAAACTTGGTTTTCAGAAAATAATTTATTAATGAATGCAGATAAGACACAAATCTTAAATTTTGGTGTTAGAGGCAACCACAGAATGGAACTTAATGTAAATGGTTCGCCGATAGAAACTGTAAATACAGTTTCATTTTTGGGAATCAAAATAGATCAAAAACTTGACTGGAAAGCACACATTGATACTCTCGTACTAGACATATCAAAGTATTGCTATGCCTTAAAAATTTTGAATGATGGGGTAGGTGTCATAGCAGCTCTAAACTTGTACCATGCATATATCGTATCTAAAATTCGATACGGGATTTTATTTTGGGGAAACTCAGTCGACGCACGGAGAGTGCGGATTTTACAAAAGAGATGCTTAAGAACTATTTTTAGGATGGAAAAAACAGAAAGTTGCCGACCAATTTTCAAAGCAAATCGCTTACTCACAACAACTGCCTTATATGTGTATGAGGCAATAAAATTTATAGTCCAGAACAAGGGTTCATTTATAGGTAACCAAAGGGCACATAATTATAACACAAAAACAAAAGAGAACCTTTTACCTGACAAAACTAAATTCAGCTTCATTCAAAAAAATGTGCATAACAACCTAATTAAAATTTGGAATAAAATACCCTTACAAAAAAGAAGTTTGCCAGGAGGAATTTTGTTGAAATACGTGAAAGAATATCTATTGGACAATCCATTTTATAATATGAACGAATATTTTACTAGCGAAATGATATAATGACTGTAAATCAGTCTATTGTATAGTTGTTATATCGTGTTTACGTATATGGTCATTTTGGACATTTTATATGTTTTTGTTTTTTTCTTGTACTATATACACTTTACATGTTTTATATGTTTTTATATTATGTACTCCTTATAGACAATAAGTTACTTTGTTTTGTAAACTTAATGACATGTTCTATACCCACTGAGGGTTGTTAAAAACGGAACAAATAAACTATTCTATTCTATAATTAATAAATTAGGGTAAAAATACAATCTCTTTACAATGCTTAAATAAAGTTATGTTAAATGGAGAAAAACAAATTTAAAAAAATTACTAAATGTTTAAAAGTTAATACTAAGTGAAAATATAAACTGATTTACAATTAGGCAATTCAACAACCTGTCAAATTATTTTGTTGTGGGCAAACACGGGGTTTATTTTAATTTACTTGCGGAAACGTAGCCAAGGCAACCGAAAAACAAACTGTAACAAACGTTTGCCGGATGTTTGCCCACAACGCCATGTTAAAAGTCATGTGGTTTGGATTGCTAAATAATTTCTTCTGACCAAAATTCACTGCAGATGTTAGCTATAGAGATAGGTTGGCTTACGTAACTTTGATTGACGTTGGCAATAACGGGTTCCTATCTTGTGCTTTTTCTGGATGGGCAGTGGTCCAGGTATTCACATAAAAAATAGGCAATTATGAGGGACTAGTTGAAAATAAAAAAAATGAAGGGCAAGAATAGCTAAATTTTGTTCAAGTAAATGACTAGGCAACATGTCAATATTTAGTAACACCTTGAGTTATGCGAGTCTAGACAAAAACTATAAAATTTATCTAGAATTTATTACAAAAAAATTGAAGGAAAACACTGAAGTGCCCTAGGAATTACCAAAGTTAGATTTAACACGTTGATTGTCATCTCGGTCTATATGACCGAGGTTTTTATTGTCTATGAGGCCAACTCGGTCCATAAGACCGAGTACTTATATTTGCCCTGTGGGCCGACTCAGTCCATAAGACCGAGTCATGTTTTTGGATCTTCTGGATCTTTTTGGAATCTCCCAGCGACTCGGTCCAGCACACTTCTATCGTTATAAATAGACCGAGATGGCGTAGTAAAGGACCGAGACCTTTTTTTGATGCTTTTTTTTGGCAGTTTTTTTTTTTTTCAAAATATTGTGTGTCAATTCATAGTGTATTAGCTGATGATATTCATGGCTTGAGGGGATATTTTATTTGGTTAAACCTTTGCTACTGGTTGGCGCCTTATGAGAAATTTGTCTTAACCCATATGGCAGTCAACGTGTTAATATCAAAAGTTATAAATTGACCAAAATAGAAATTGTAAAATGTACTTTAAATAGTACTACCCGTACCAAAATTCTAATATAAATAAAACCTCTGCTAGCAACAAAACGGACAATAAAAATCCCTTAACACTCGGGATCTCAATCTCGGAGGAGAGGAAAACAAAACCGTTTATGACAAGAATCTAACTCTAAAAAATTAATTAGCTTATAATTTATTACTAGTTTTTTCTTCTTATCGACTAGGTACGAAGGTTTTCTGCTATGTGCTGAATGGAGTCTTAGAAGATATGGATCCAGTAGACTCTTTGAAACCATTCCATAGACAATGCCTGATCAAAGTGTTAGTCGTGATGCGCGAAATTGGTTTGTGATTTTTTTGCTGAAACGGTTCAGGTGTGCCGTCAAAATTGGATTTCCAGACCAAATGTATGAAACACCCTGTATCTTCTTAAGCAGTGGTCAAAACTTTTTTTTTCTTTGGTGATCTAGACTCATCTTGAAGTGCTCTATCTGCCATTAGGCTATGGCATATTCCTCTCGAATCATCTTGTATAATTAATTAAAACTCTAGAATAAAAATGACTAACGCTTATTCAAAATATTTAAAAGTACCAAAAAGTATTGATGTAATGGGCTCATTTAATTAATTTCATTTAGTAGTTGTTACTTCTTGAGGATAAAGTATTACTTAAAATTAGACGATATTGAAAATTTCAGATGAATCCGATATGTGGTTTTCGAAATATACGACTTTTAAAGAGCACGGTGCAACCAACATCAGAGGATAGTAATATAAATCGGTGAAAATAGTTGATAAACTGAAATTCTTCACAAACACGCATAAGTTTCAAAACATACTGCTTATGAAACTATAATAACGCGCTGCAGCTAGCGGGTTCCTATCAAGTCACGTCACGACCGATACTCTACAAGGCGGTGCGGTCCATTTTTATGTTTTTTTTTTTGCGATTTATAGGTCTCACAAAATTCTAGTTTTTTGCACAGGGCCTTAAAATGATAAGATCTTTTAGATAATCAAGTGCTAAATGAGCCCATTATCCAGTGACAGGCAAAGCAATTTTAACTTAAATTTAGTGGAATGAACGAAACATATAATCCACTTTTTAGATAAATTTTGCAAAAGTGTATTAAGAGGTAAGTATAGTAACGTTTGAGTGCCAATACTTTATTAACTTTGGGCATTACGGAATTTGCTAAAAAAACTACAATATTGTGTCATATATACATGAAAATCTTTACGCATTGATATTATCTAGAGCCAACGCTGGTTTTGATGTTATGAAGGTATGAATTCTGAGTTCTGTTAATTCATTCTGCTTTATGTCAACTTATGTTGTGAACGAGATTGCCTGTTAGACCATTAAACTTATTATTCCACTAAAATGAAAATATTGCATTTGACAAACGTTTCGCCAATTAATTAGTATCAGAAGACCATTAAAACCAGAAATTTAGGTATTACACCCAGAAAATTATTTATTTTCAAAAAATAGCAAACACTAACACGCTGATGAGGAACAATTATTCCGAAACATGTGTCCGTAGCTGCTTCGTGTTTCCTCTTTGGGGTATAAGGCGTTATTTTCCTCACTATTTTTTTTTGACCCTATTAATTCCTTCCTATTTGATTTGACTCGCCAGGTTGAAATAGGGCAATCCACATAGGGCTCTATGTGCCGACTGTCGGTGAAGATCTTAAATAGACCGATCTAGATAGGAATGCACAAATAAGAGTACCTTGTACTGTGCTTTCAACCTTCAATTATTGTTCCTATCTCTCCTTTCCAGATCCTTTTTGTTGTGCCGCTATGCTGATGAGGAACAATAATTCCGAAACACGTGTCCGTCGCTGCTTCGTGTTTCCTCTTTGGGGTATAAGGCGTTATTTCCCTCACTATTTTTTTTTGACCCTATTAATTCCTTCCTATTTTATTTGACTCGCCACGTTGAAATAGGGCAGTCCACATAGGGCTCTATGTGCCGACTGTCGGTGAAGATCTTAAATAGACCGATCTAGATAGGAATGCACAAATAAGAGTACCTTGTACTGTGCTTTCAACCTTCAATTATTGTTCCTATCTCTCCTTTCCAGATCCTTTTTGTTGCTACGCTATGCTGATGAGGAACAATAATTCCGAAACTCGTGTCCGTAGCTGCTTCGTGTTTCCTCTTTGGGGTATAAGGCGTTATTTTCCTCACTACTAACATTTATATTTAGTCTCTTATTTTACTGATCTAATGTCAGATAATTAGCCCACAAAAAAATTCTCGGCCTTCTTCTAGCTTTGTATATTTAGTCTTTGTATTTGTGTGTCCTTATTTAGTATATATGTTAGATCACGATTTACATTAATGGGTTTTTAAAAACTTTTATTAAATTAAGAAGAGTCAACGTTGACTCTTTAAATGAAATTATAATTATAAGTAGAACTGTTTATTACGACATGAGTATGAGAGTACGAGAACTAAATACAAAATGTAATCTATCTTTCCTCGGTTGGCTGTCTACAGTCAGCATTAATATTGTTCCCAAGACAGGCAACGAAGGAAATGTGATATTCACATATCAGTGATAAATAATGAGGGAATTCGTTATCAACATGTAGCTGAAATATGATAAGCTGAGATAGTTTAAAAGGGAATAAAAGTCAACAAGTTTTATAGAGTGTACCAAATATTATATAACATATGTGTAACAAAAGAAAATTTTATAGTAATATTATAATTATTACTTACCTTACGGTATTATTTTAATTTACTCATTATTGATGGATAGGGCTTCCAATGCCGAAATCTTAGGATCCTTATTGATTGGGGTTAGATTTTAATAAACCTGATATTTATTTTGTTAAATGCACTTAACAATCGACACAATTTGCTTTTCGGTTCGATGGCGTTACACCCCGATTTTGTTAAGATATGTGTTTTATTTTTATACCCGTAAAAAATGAAAGTTATAATTTACGAAACAACCGAATTTTTCAAAAAATTTTACTCATATTTTAGTTAATCCTGATTTCGAGAATGAAATTTTTCTATCTGGATTGAAGTCCTAATTACTAGGATTATTATTCAACACAATTATATTAAAAACTTTAATTAAGTTCATATCATCATAACATCCATACCAGTTCAAGTCTTAGAGGTGAAAAAAATCGTAATTACGTTATTTTCTTACTTAGGCACAATGAAAAGACTGAAGTAATGGCGTCGATGGTGCATATTCGAGTTGTACAGCCATAATCATTAAATTTGCAACTCTCAAGTCTAGTCAATTAAGCTTCTATAAATGTCATGAACTGATGTCAGAAAACAAGGAACATAAATTTGAATTGTTTAATATTCTCTAGAAACATATACGGTTATATCATTAAAGTAAAATTTTTCAGAGATTTCATATAAACATTTAGCTTAAAAAAAAACATGAAATGTGAAAGTACAAACAAGCAATTTCAGAAGCTCTGAGCGGCCATGTCATCGGCACAGATCCCTAAAAGTGCTAGATCGTCATCTGGTGGTAAAGGAGGTGGTTCCAAAGGCATAATGTGTGAACGTGGAAGTTCCGAACCCGAGGGCCTCTCATCCTGAACATATTCATAATTATGCGAGTACATCATGCTATACTCCTGATAATATTGACTCGCATCCATCCCCTCTCCAGAGTCTGCGTACAACATGTCATCGTCACTTAAATTCGCCACTTTACTCGGCTCCTCCTTGGCGATTTTAGGTGGAGGCGGCACTTTCGGAGGCGTCTTATTGCTTATTTTAGGAGGATCCGGGGGTGCTATGGGAGTCTGTGATACGGTGGGAGGTGGAGGTATTGTAAGTGGTGGAATGCTTGATAATTTGGGGAAGCAACAGACGTCGGGTTTTGGGATGAAAGCTCTTGCCAACGTTCCAGGTTGGAATCTGGTACGTCTTGGCACCTCGTAACTTTCCTTTTTTATTTCCTTTCTCTCCTCTTTGTCATCCATCTTTTTATTTTTAAACAACGGCATTCTGCCTATGAATGGGAGTTTTTTATAACTTGGTGGGCCCGGAGGTTTCTTCTTAGGAACGGGTTCTTCTACCTTCCGATCTGTGCTTCTACTGCGGCTCCTTGATTTTTCGCGAGATGCCTCTGACCTCTCCGATCTGCTCTCACTGTGCCTAAAAGATAAATGTCATAAAAAATCAATAAACTTTTATCGGTTAGCAGGACACAATACTACCAATATAAGTTGGAAATGCTTTGGATGGTAGCATCCTACATTAAGTCTTGCACAATTGATTTGAAGATTCCGAAGAGGTTGCACCCTTCACCAAAATTTCATTACAACAATGAATTCTTTGACTACTCTGTTTATCAAAAATTTTAAAGCTCCTTAGCACTTAATCAACACTTTGCAGAATGCATTTACTTTTGATCACATTTTGATGAGAAGAGTAGGAAGGGGCACCATATTAGGTAAAATTTTTTCCATGCAAAAAAATTAAAAGCGGCAATGTTAAATTTTGTTTACTACTTAATTTAAATACCAATTATTAAAAAATCTAATGGATTCTAGATAGCTATACTAATTAAAAAAAGCTTTACTGATACAAACATGTATTATTTATTTGTCAAAATTTTTGTTGCATGGTTAATATTGAAAGTGTTTACCTACATAACAATTTAAATACCTTTTAGATTTATTTGGGTTTTATCAGAATTTTATATATTATAAAAGAGTTTACTATATTATTAGTGATGGGAAAGTTTCCAATTGACGATTTGCACGAAAGAAAGTTCAGTAAAAAGTGTCATGGCGCACAGTATAATGGTATCACTGTAATTCACTGCACATGTTGACCAACTCGTCTAATTTCCAAACTTTGCAACAATTAAATACCTATAATATAATAATCATAACATCGTTTTCATTATCTTTAATGTTAAACCTGCTTCCATTGAATATAAATAGTCTTTATTAGGTTGTTTTGTAGTCTAAAATATTTAAAAAATGTCGAATTATGCAATTTGTCAAACACTGTTTCCAACTCTCAGTTTACTAGAAGAGTTGGCAGCAGTGATTGACAAATTGCATAATTTGACATTTTTTAAATATTGTAGACTTCGACCATATATTACCTAGACCCGGTATCTTAGCCAAAGTATAGAGAGTTTGTTATGTATACTAAGGCGGCGCTGACTATGGCAGCCGCGGGTGCTGAAGGGGGATATTTTTCTGTGTACGGGACCCTTGCCAGTGGCGTGTATTCGCGAAAGGGTCTGTATGTTGGATAATATATAAAATTAATTAACATTGTGATGTTTAAAATTAAGACCGAGTAAAAATTTATAAGCATACTTTTACAACAATCTTCTACTACTGGAAAATTGCAAATGGAGATATTAATTTAGCTTTTCTAGATAATAAAAAAATACTTCTGTTATTGTATAAAGCAGAGATGTTGCCAAAAATTAGTAATACAATTATTAGTCATTATTTAGGTTTAGAAATTACTGTTTTTCACGAGGGAAAAAATATATTTTCATTTTTTTTTTTCAAATAGTAATAAATAGTCACTGATGGTATTCCCTTTCTTGTGTGTATTGTATAATTTGTATTGGTAGGTAATGTGTGACATAAATAACATAAAACAATTCACACAAATCACATAAATTCCAATAAAGTTAAGTACATGCGTGCATTAAAAAATTTGCCATCTCAAGCTGCCATTTGAACCCAGGGCTATATAGACACCAACTAGTTTATCCTTGCTCAGTCGGTGTACTTTATGTAGTACACCGACTGAGTTATCGTGGTCGATCATCATATGAAGTAAATGTTTTATAGGCAAAATGTTTTTTCACAAAAAAAAAGTAAGAATTAAAACACACATTTTGTATCGATATTTTATTAAGTATAAGTACATCTTAATTAGATCATAATTTAATAAAGACGTTGCTGAAAACAAACAATTTATAAATAAGTAATTAAATAAACAGTAAAAATATAAAAAGTGTCGTGTTCTTTATTAGAAGATATAAATACATTAAATTAATAATACTAGGTTATTATAACTGATTGCCGTTTATTCTATGTTAATTAACAAATACACCTTCAATACAATAAATGAGTCGATTCTTAATCGCTGCATATATCCATATCAGCTGGGTTAACAAAAACTTATTCTCTACAAAAATTGGTATATATGAAACCCATTCACTAATTAAACTATATACAATATATTAAAAGACTAAAAGCTTTGCGTACTCTTAAGTAACGCTCAAATGTCAAATAAATACTGTCCAAAAATTAAAGATATGACACCAAGACTGAGAATAACTTCAATTATGATTTTAAGTTTCTAAAATTCGCATCACTATCCTCATCGAAGTGATGAAAAGTATATGTACTCTGTGCCAAAGGGGGACGATTTGGAAAAATGAGAAGTACAACAACTTTCTACTATACTCTCTAGCAGGGCCAAAAGTCAAACTTAAAACTACGATAGATATGGTAATTAGTTGCGTTGTTCACATAACACATTCTCTTGGCTGATGATTAGGCAAAAAATTTAAAATCTAATGACCAATTCATTATACTATATTGAGAAATGCACCCAACATATTTTACAGCCACTTGCATTATCTTTACTGAATGTCTAGTGGCATTTAGGTCAAACCGAGAAAATTATTTGATGATATTATTTAATCTTATTTTAAAACAATAATTTTTCATTTAATTAATTTCTACTGAAATCGATATGTTTTTAAAACTAATTTAGAATATTTTAAGGTTATATATATAGAGGTAATAGGTACCTTAATAAATTTGGAAAATCTGTCAGTGCATATCTAGTATATTAGCATTATTAGAAAATATTACTAGCAGTTAGTTCGGTAATAATTCGTTATTATAGCTTAGCGAGTTAAGACTGTCAGCTCCTGTTTTAACGATGTTAATTTTACTTTTTAATTTTTCTAGTGTCGCTAAGCTCTAAAAGTAATTTCTTGTATGTTGAGCTTCATCTGGCTCTTCTTCTTAGACTCTGTGTATGTATATCATCTGATGAACCATCCTCAAAGCAATGTGGTAAAGGTTGGTACTGAAATAAAACATAGAGAGTATTATTTTTAATGTAATATAAGTATACAAAAGTCTCGGAAAAGAAATAAAAGAAAAAATAATTACCTATTGCATTTGATGATGACTTTCCAAAAAATAATGCAAATATATTTGAATCAAATATTATTAATAAACGGTGCTTTAACAAATGATTGTTTGTTAACAAATAATATGAATAATTTGTCTTTTTCATAAAATGTACTCAATGCCAGGTTTATACATGCATGAATTTACTGGCGCCAGTTGCCACGCCAGCCCAACTTGCGCGCCAGTAGAGGTTTACACACAATTTTAAATTTTATCTAGTCAGTCTTATTCTTTGACTTCTGAGTGCAGGTGGTTATTGAGACAAAATGTCAAGTAATAAATTAAAGAAAATAATAATTCGTACCGAGTGCTGCATTGTTCTATGAGGGATTGTTCCAATAGATTAGCAACGTGGAAAATAAACTAAATGATAAGCAAAGAGACCGTATCTGGTTAAGAAAATGGATTGCAAGTAGAGAAAACTTAGGTGCATCAGAAAGAGTGTTAAAACTTTCAATAGAAGATCCTGAATCTTTTAGAAACCGTTTATTGAACGAATCTTAGCCTTACATTCACACTGTCAAAACCATCAATCGCCATTGTTGTTGCTATTTTTTCATGAACAATTACTCGAGATTCTCTATTTTTATAACAATTAAAATGCGCATCCCATAAAAACGTCTCTTTTTCATATAATTCAAGAAATTTTGTAATTTCCTCAGAAATCCACTGTTATTTGTTGTTTTCTTAATGCTCATTTTTAAATTCTATAGACGAATTTATATTAGTATAGTTACTTGTACTGCTGTGCGCAAAAAAAAATGGGACAAGTCTTATATCGTATAAAATCTAGTTTTGTACATCTAACTAATTTTTGTGACATTGTCAGTTATTTGTCAAAATTCATTGCAAGTGTGCAAATAGAGACAGATTTATATTAGGAAAAAATAGTTGTCCTATTTTTTTTTGCTCACGACAGTACCAGCTACTAGTACAAGTAACTAGCCAAGATAGTGTCTCTAGACAACTCAAAGTTTATGTCAATTTTACTTCATAGTGGCGTACAACTTGGTACTGGCGGGCCACAAAGTTGGAAATTCCTAATATTTTTGCATCATTGCATGCAAGGTCAAGACTTGCTCGCCAGTTCTCGCCAGTAACTGTTTATACGTTGAATATTTTTTTACTGGCGTGCCAACATCTACTGGCGCCACTAAATTCATGCACATATAAACTCGCTATTAAAGCAAGTATTGTGAATGTATAAACTGACATTCAGATTTTCATGGAAATGTACATTGTTAACCTAAATTGAATTCAAAACAGCTGTTTTTAAAAAAATGTTTACTGTCTGTATCACCTTTTTTTTTGAGATATTTCAATTTGTTTCTTTTCGTACTCCATACTAAGATTATCCTGATTATTTTTTTTATAAAATAAGTCATTCGGAAATATTCTTTATTATCTTGCAATGTACCAATTTTTAAAGCAACAACTGTTATATGAGCAGAAGTACAAACATTTTATTATTTATTCATGCTATACATTCATAAAAGTCACATAAAAGTAATTGTATTGTATTGAAATAGAATCAAAATTGAACGTCGCATGCAGTTGATCAATACGTTTTAAAATATCATCAGTAGTGTAGATTATACTTACCCAACAGAATGTGTTCTGAATATTTAACGTGCTTGCTATAGATAATATGGTACTTTTCCTAAGTACTTTACTTTATTGAACGACGTTTTGCATACATCTTGTGGTCTCTATAACTGGTCCAATTTTCCGTCACTATTTTTGGGCATCCAATTCTTTTAGAAATCTAAAATATTAAAAATAGATATAATATATTATGACACTTAATAAATTGTACTACCTACTTAAACTATCAGTTTATTAACTTATATTTGATCTCATGCAATACCTACATAATTTAAACCAAATATACAGAAGCTGGTTTAATAAGTAGTTCCTATTTGAGTTTTATTTGCATTGAAAAACTAAGAGTACCTAGTCAATATTAATTAGTCTAAGATCTGAAATGCCTCATAGACAAATTCAACTTTATTAAAAAATATGTATTAAGTCTGTAAAATAATTATCTACTTATATATTATTTTATTTTAGAGAGCACCTGAAACCCTACGACTACGCCTGAGGAATAATTACAAATAAGATAATACTTGCCTACAAAATGATTTATTCCATTCTTTCTGTAACGCGGGATCGTATAAAAAACACTATTTACCGATTTTGAAAACAGAAAAATTGTCTGGATGTTATGGAAGTCTAAGAAACACATAAATAAAACAAAAATAGCCACAAATAACAATGGCGATGTAAACAAAGTTTTAATGCATTTTCGACATTCGACCCGCGACGTTTGAATTAGCCAATAGAATTCAGGGTACCTTGAAACCCCCCGCAAAAACATCTTGTAACATGCGACACGCCCACATGCCGAGTCTAGATAATATATGGTCGAAGATTGTAGACTACGTAACAACCTAATAAAGATGATTTATATTCAGTGGAAGTAGGTTTAATATTAAAGATAATGAAAACAATGTTATGATTATTATATTATAGGTATTTAATTGTTGCAAAGTTTGGAAATTAGACGAGTTGGTCAACATGTGCAGTGAATTACAGTGATACCATTATACTGTGCGCCATGACACTTTTTACCAAACTTTCTTTCATGCAAATCGTCAATTTGTAAAAATTCCTGGAAAGTTTTCGATACAAATTTCCGAAACTCTCCACTTTTAAAATTATTATTTGTTTGAATTTGTTATATTGAGAGCTTTTCAAAAACACCAAACACATGTACTTTTTCTAGAAAGACAAGGAAAATATTCAAAAAATCTAAAATATTAAAATCTTTGTGATTGTTGATGTTGAATAAATACTGTGAAGCACTTAAGTAAGGCACTTGATATATGGTTTTAAACAAAAAATCAAAGATTCAATAATTTTGAAATTTTCGAACGATCATTAATAGTTGAAATAGGAAGAAAGCACCTAATAGGTGCGTGCTTCCTTTCTACTGACAATCTTAGCGAAAATAAAATCGGCCCAAAAACAGAACCTTGAGGCACCCCATGACTTGTATTTAATTTGTTGAAATATGTTGAATTCTTAATTACTCGGTTACGGCTGTTACAATTTAGATCAAGAAATATTACTTCATTGTACTCAGGTTCTTGTAAAGATGATTTAATGTCTTTTTTGACTAAGGCAAGGCTTTTACTCCGGTCGAGTTAGACATAATAAGCAAGCACAGAAAACTACACCCTGCTACACCATGTGCGTCCCCTATTTTTAGGGATTGAAACTTTGAAATTTTACTTATGTATCCATATCTTTTTCCCTATTGCCCGTAGGGCAAAAGTTACACTTTTTGAAGATTCATCCCTCCTCTACATAATATATTACATATTTGCCGTAGGACAAACGGTTTTGGCTGTACGAGGCTGGAAAGGTCGCGCTGTCCAAATTTGGGGGTCTTCTGTACAGGACAAACGGCCATTATTTCCAATCTACAATACTACACATACTAATGCCCTTAAGAAGGGATGATGATTTGTGAAAAAACTTTCACCGAATACCACGATGTTGAAATTTTGAAAACCCCTTTTTAAAAAAAAAGTGAACCTACTTTTTTTTCGCTCATTTTTTTTTTCATGTATGTACGACCCTAATATAAGAAAATTTACGTTGGTTTCATTTTAATACATTCATTGGTTTAGGAGCTAGACAGTAAAATATGCCAAAAATGGCTATTTTGGTATTGTTGCACTAAAAAAACCAAAACCAGTATAATTCTGGTAAATGTTTTTGTTTATCCTAAAAGTCCAATTAATTGCGCATAGAGAATGTGTTTTTGTATTTAAATAGGATCAACACTTATTATGTAATAACGATTTATGTCCTGTGTTCTCCAGTCTCCCTTTTCACAATTTTTTTTTGCGGCCTTATAGTTCATAGTAGGGCAGAAAACAATATACACGTGGACAGGGTACATAATAGGGTGTTAAAATGGGTCTCTTGTTAAAATGCCATAGGACCTACCGTTTTCGAGTAAAACGCACTTGTATGGTTATGTTTGCTTTGAGTTTTCATTGTGTTCTGATTTGTGATCTGATAAATAAATTCTACATTTTGGTATTTTCTTTCTTAGGAGTTTGTTTTTTTAAATCATTTTTCGATGAAATGGACATATAATAGCTGTTTCTCGAGGAAGGTAAAATTACTGTGGATTTTGTTATAGACACAAAATAAGTTGCAATGATGATTTCAGACAAGCATGAACCCTCAAATAGGGGGTGAGAACCTCTATTCCGTCCGAGTCCCTTAATTTTTTCATTAGAAATGTCCCTCATAAACAGAAAAAGCACGAAGCGACACAGTTGTATTTTTTTTGTAGTCAGCGGTGAGTATTTACTAGTCAGTCGATGAAAAGTTTGATCTGAAGTAATTTTTTGCAAACAAGTGCGTTTTACTCGAAAACGGTATGTCTTATCGCATTTTAACAAGAGACCCATTTTAACACCCTGTTATATACCCTGTCCACATGTATATTGCTTTCTGCCCTACTATGAACCATAAGGCCGCAAAAAAAATTGTGAAAAGGGAGACTGGAGAACACATGACATAAATCGTTATTACACAATAAGTGTTGATCCTATTTAAATACAAAAACACATTTTCTATGCACAATGAATTGGACTTTTAGGATAAACAAAAACATTTATCAGAATTATACTAGTTTTGGTTTTTTTAATGCAACAATACCAAAATAGCCATTTTTGGCATATTTTGCTGTCTAGCTCCTAGACCAATGAATGTATTAAAATTAAACCAACGCAAATTTTATTACATTAGGGTCGTACATACATGAAAAAGAAAATGAGCGAAAAAAGGGGTTTTCAAAATTTCAACTCCCGTATCATGGAAACCGCGCGCGGTATTCAATGAAAGTTTTTTTCACAAATCATCATCCCTCCTTAAGGGCATTAGTATGAGTAGTATTGTAGATTGGAAATAATAGCTGTTTGTCCTGTACAAAAGACCAAATTCGGACAGCGCAACCTTTCCGGCCTCGTACAGCCAAAACCATTTGTCCTACGGCAAATATGTTATATATATATTATGTAGAGGAGGGATGAATCTTCAAAAAGTGTAACTTGGTAGAGCTCTAAGGGCAATAGAGAAAAAGATATGGACACATAAGTAAAATTTCAAAGTTTCAACCCCTAAAAATAGGGGACGCACATGGTGTAGCAGGGTGTAATTTTATGTGCTTGCTTATTATGCCCTCTTAAACAACTTCCACAAAAAAAAGTCCATAGGACGCAAAATTTTTTATTGTCTAATTCGACTGGTCTATTTATATAACTATTTATTGGTATGGCAAATATATTTATTTAGTTTATAAAAAGGCCATACTTGGCTAACCCAAATTATTGTCCAAGAACCATACATGTTTGTACCGGTGTATTCAAGTCCATGCGGGTGGCACAGCAATTATATTTCCGGATAATTGTTGTTTAAATTAAGTAGTAAAGTACTATAGTAATGTACAATCTTTATTTCAGCTCGTTGCCACTTTTAGACTAAAATGTCAAATGTTAAATATTTTGACAGTTGGATGCATCCAATGATTACAGCATAGTTGGTTGTTACTTTAGGTATGAAAACTGGCCAATCGCGAAATATTTGCAGCATTCCTTATCAGGATATTATGAACTATTTTCATGTAACGAAATTTTAAAAATCCCAACAAAGTTTATCATATACAGGGTGGGCCACTTAAATAAACTCCCCAGACTTGTAACTTTCTTATTTTTTAAGCGACGACCATGATGGACGTATCAAATTGTGGATATTTTTAAGGCATTTAAACATGTGTAGTGATTTAATTTTTTTTTTAATTGTTAAGAAAGAAAACTTAATTTCCTTGAATATTTTTTTACCTCACCCTGTACATAAACTGCGTTAATGTTTTTTTATAAAGGTTTTAATTAGCTTCAATTTATGTTATTACATCATATTCGAAATTTTTATTGGTTTTGGAGAAAGAAATTAAAAACACTCTTTCCGATTCCAAACTGTTTTTTTTAAAATAACTGAAAATAATGTAAATAATAATTTTTTGCTTTTTTGTAAAACATATTAAAATGTACTAAATAGGAAATTGCAATTTTTTTTATTTTAATAACATAAATTGAAGCTAATCAAAACCTTTATAAGAAAACATTAACACAGTTCATGTACAGGGTGAGGGAAAAAAATATTCAAATATTTCCTTTCTTAACAATTTTTTCAATTTTTTTTTTTTAATCACTGTGTATGCATGTTTAAAGATGTTTAAAATGTCATCAATTTGATGTGCCCAACATGGTCATTGCTTCAAAAATAAAAAAGTTACAAGTCTGGGGAGTTTTAAGTGGGCCACCCTGTATATGTGCAAGAGCCATTTTTTAATTTCACAAAATCAAAATTTGAATGAACATATGGCAAAAGTCGGAATCTTCATACCAATATTAGCTATTCTCTATTAGGGAATGAACATACTCAAACCCACAAACTAATGTAAGAGGGCTCAGTTAGGGCTTACCTTTCATGCCTGAAATGTTTCTCACGGTGAGGACTGTCTTCCTCGTCGCTCCTCGAAGACGTCCGTCTCCTCCTATAATTGGTCCTGAACCTAACCTGATGCCTTTCTTTATCTCTGATTCGTTCAAACTCCTCCTGTTCCTTCCTCTTCCTAACCCGTTCGGCTTCCTCCGCCGCTTCCCTATCGTCCCGCTCTTTCCTCTCTCTCATCTCCCTTTCTTCTCTCTCCTTCTCCTGTCGTCTTTTCTCCATTTCTATCTGCTTCACTTTCTCCATTTCCTGCTTCTGTTTCATCCTGTCTTTCAAGTTCTCTAGCAGACGCTTATCCTTCTCTTGCGGTTGGGACACTGTCATCCATTGGTTTATCAGCGTGTCCTCTGGTTCCCTGGCCTTTTCCATCTCCTTGTCTTTTTTGTCTTTATCTTTTTTCTCTTCTTTCTTCTTGTGTTCTTCCACTAATCGCTCTAAGACGCTCCATTTGCTCGTTAAGTCTTCCTCCATGATCGACTGGACCTGTTTCATGTTCCGCATCGCCACTCTGATGCTTCGAGATCGGTCGGCTTTCTCTTCATCCGAACTACTATCCGAAGAGCTGGAACTACTGCTAGTGTCTGTTGAGTGTTTCCTACGCTTCTTTGAACGTTTTTTCTTCTTCTTATCCTTCATCGCGAATAATTCTGACGAGTGCTTTTTGTCTTTACGCTTCTTCTTTTTCTTTTTACCGTCCGAATCTGAAGAATCTTGTATGCCGTTTCTCGACATCGCCTTTTCCCTGTCTTTCAACCATTCCATCTCCCAATGGGGATTTTGTACGACAAAATTCTGAAAAACAAAGATGTAGAATAATCGTCCGAGGAATATATTGCATCACAATTACTTGTATTTTTTTTTCGTCGGTTGATTCTAATGCTTACCTCGTAGTTTTGAAAGTGTGTTTGCGATTTCAAATGATGCGATGCACAATGTAAATCACCTATCCATAAATCACATAACTTACAATACCATGATGGGGCCGATATGAAAAACTGCAAACCTATAAAAAGTAAAGTTACAGTGTTTCCACATTCTGGCCGAAGTGGTCCAAAAAAACAATTAAAGGAATTAAATGCTTTATTTTTTTTTACAAAATAGGATATTTTCATCAAACCTGAAAAGAAAAATGCAAGGTGCACCTATTAATGCCCTATGTTGTAAAAAATGGCTTTTAATTCTGTTAATAGAGACAAAAATTGTACGAAATAGTTCCGTCATAATATACCAAATTCAAATTCGACTATCCAAAGCTTCAAAACTATAAGGTAATTTTTCAGATAGGTGAAGAAAAGGTTCAGAGAGATCAGATTTTAATTAATACTCTAGATCTCTATTACTGTATTTCAGAAAATATTAATGTTGGTTATTAAAATAAAACGGTATTTTACATGGCAGAGAAAAGGCACAAAAAGCTGGCTCTAAAAAGCATGTTGCTTTGTATATGTAACAACCTCTATAAGTTTTACAAGATTCTATAGGCGAAATTCGAATTTGGGATACAAAAACATATATAGGAAGTGACATAAAAAATAGAACACCCAGTATTAATTACTTAATTTTAATATTTTTTGGTACACGTATTAGGATACATTAAATTATCGGGCATATTATATCCCACTTCATAGATTGTATTTTGACCTTATTCTGCTGAATGGGGGAGTAAACAGTAAAGCAAGGAAGAGTCCATAAAACTGGGATTTTGCGTATGTACGAAAAGCCAAGGTCACAAAGTTTTTTGGGCATCAACCACCTTGCTATCACTCCCACTCCATTATTAAAGAGGATAAAACAAATACAATTGTTATTTAGTGTATGTAACAAAAAACTGTACGAAATTCTGAATCAATTGTTACAACACAAGGAGTCCCTCAGGGAATGATTCTGAGCCCAGTTCTTTTTTTTGCTTTATGTGAATGACTTAGTTGTCGATTTGCTGTAGCAGTTAACTAATAACGTCAGCTATAATGGCTGCTGTTTTTGAACAGAGCACCTGCATTGGTAGACACAATGGAAGCCTGGTGTATAGTATTTAACAAAAGTATCTAAATGAGTCACTATGTGTCAAACAGAAGTCAACTATATCATATTAATGTGTCACATCTTGCAACTTGGATCTGGACTAAAGTGTGCATGTGGTTTCATTGCGTTGGTAAGGTGAAAAAAAAAAAGTACTCAACAACTCTTCTCTTCTACTAGGGCTGGAAGCCTAAACAACTCGTTTTTTTTTTCTTTATTTTGTCACCTAGTGTGTGAATTGATACAAAAAAAATTCAGTTTTTTTAACTATATTTTTTTCCCATTTTGCATTTTGAACCAAAAAATGTACCAAATTTTTTGTAGTCCATAGATAGATAAATAGATTTATTCACGTTAAAAATTATAAAGTCGTACACGTCAAACAGAGTTACACTTACAAATAGGTATAAAATAATACAATAGATTTAAAATTCATGTAAAAATGGACGAAATGGAATAAAAAATCATAAATATCAATAAAAATCAAGTCATACTACAGAATATAAGTTAAAGAAGTAAAATTACAAGTTTACAATTCCGGGTGTAATCAGTTTCATGTCATTTAAAAAAACTGGTGGTGGGGAATGACTAGACAAACAAAAAACCTTTATGACTTTTTTCCCTAGAGGCACTTTGAAAAAACTGACCTAGGTCAACAATTTGAATATTAGGGTAGGAAACATTTGAGAACCACTGCCTTTCTGGGTCAATGGACGTGCAGTAGTTCCCAATTATACAACTTTTAAATTGTCATAAAAAAGTGCAAAGATTACCGACCGACTCGTTCTCGGGCGGCCCACGGTTCGCCTCAACCAAACCAATTATAAAAATATAAACAATTCATTATCTCTTTTTGCAGAACTGCAAAAACAAATGGACGTAGAAGTTAAACACAGCATTTCTTTACATGTGTGTTTTTTTAATTTAGACCAAAATATTGGAGGTTTTATTGTTATCTATAATTTATCAGATTTAAATGTGGTTTATTAACATTAGTAACCTAAATGAGTGTTCTGGGTTAAAAGCTTAAAAAATGCATAATTATTGCATGACATTGGGAAATAAAGAGTTAGACGTCTGAGATACGATAACAGAATTATGTGTATTTTAAGTTAGGAAACATTGCAGATCAGGTATCGAAAACTAAAATTATTCGATAAATCTAGAACTTACCAATAAAGTTGATTCACATAAATTGTTCGAAATGGCTTCCGTCTGCATCAATACACTTTTAGGCACGTCGAACTAAGGACATACGCACTCCATTCAACACATTTGATAAATTAAGATCATTTTTTTATGGTTTCTATGCACATCAAAATACCACACTAAACTATTAACTAATGTTCTCAATAAAGAAAATAAAAATAAAAACTTGGTCCTAAATCCAAAAAGCAACACAAAAAGAACGAACAAGTAGTGTCTGTACGTAATCAAGAACTTAACGACTTGAACGGTAAGTCAATAAAATGACGTGTGTACTTAACGAAATGTCCACAGAAACTAAAATACCGCACCGCTAAAGACCTTACCTTACCCACTTTTGAAAAGCCATACAAAAGTGTGATTATCAACTTGTGCCCTCTCCGACGCGCGGTCTCTAACAAAGGAGCGCGACACTGCGAAAGAGCCGTATTAACATATTTGATGGTTAGAGGCACCGACATACGCGAATCCCAACATTCCAGCAGTTCTCAAACAATTTTATTGAAAATTTTCGAGATTTTTGTTTATTTTTTTTTCTAAAACTGGGTTTTAGACCCCATGTTATATAAGGTTTTTTTATTCGTTTAGTCGTTCCCCACCACCAGTTTTTTTTAATGACATGAAACTGATTACATCCTGTATCTTCGTTTGAGATGAATGCATTTTTGATCAGAAAATCTTTTATTGTAGATCTAAATGGTTGTTTAGGGAAAACTTTAATACGGTCATCTAATAAGTTGTATAATTTAATATCATGGTAATTAATACCATTTAGCCCTCTAGTTAGCCTTGTGAATTTGGTTCTTATGTTATCTCTACAACGTTCGTACTGTTGAAAGTCAGCATGGGTGTTAAAAGTAGATAAGTTATTATGAACATGAGTAATACATTGGAACGCATAAATGTTAGGTAAAGTGAGTATTTTGAGTGAAATAAAGAGTGTCATCCAGGTATAAACTACCCACAATTCTGATTGCCCTCTCTGGAGACCAAAAATTCTATATCTACCAAAAGAATGTCCCCAGGCGAGAATGGCATAAGATAGTCGAGAGTGACATAATGTGTAATACGCAGTTTGTAATATATCCGACAAAACTGAATTTGACAACTGTCTAAGAGCATATATACCTTTTGATAATTGTTCAGCAAGATAATCAACACGATCACTCTATCGTAAAGATGGGTCAATAAGGACACCTAGAAATTTTGTACAATAGGTAGCATAATATTGCTGCGACGTTAGGTTGCCCCGCTAAAGGAAGAAGAAGAAGGGGTTATTTGGTACATTGCTCAGATCATGTGTACTCGATATAAGTTTTACAGTTTTCTTTTCGTTAAATACAAGAGCATTAGGGTAAACCATTTTTTTATCTGATAATACATTTTAACATTAAGTTCTCCACGTTAAGGTTAAAAATTTGTAAAGTCGAGTCATCTGCATTCTTGAAATTTTAAGTCACTTGACTGTTCTAATATGTTCAGTAACTAGTACTGGGTGAACCATATATTCACTTAGAACATTTATGCGAACTATTTGAGTAACGTATAGCATGCTGTGGACAAGCTACATATCAAACGACAACGAATATATACCTTTAATCGGAATGCGTTTCTTTGGGGCACTGTCGTCCGATGGTAAAACGGGCTCGGCCGGCAGCTTATGCCACGGGGTGTTGTCAACGTCGTTTTCTTTAGCCTTCTCCCGATGTTTTTTGTCTTGCAGATGTAAAAGAAAATCTTTGGCCGTTTCGGGAAACTCGTCGCACATCCGGCACCAGTGCAATCCGGTGTCGTAATGAATGTAACAATACCGTTCTGGGGACGTTTTGCCGGGCTCGGGAGATTGACTCTTTGGCTTACTATGGCTCTCGCCATGTACGTTAGGGGAGGAAGGCGACTGGGACGTGTCAAGGGCCATGAGAGACGCCTCTAGATCGGATAATGTGCGGCCGTCTTTTATAATGCTCGACAGCATCTCAATAACATTGTGAATGGCTTTCATTTTGCCTTGGATTTCCTCCTGAAAAGAAAGACGCATTTATAATTTTGCTCGATCCACATATATAATACGAATGTACTCAATACATACTGGCACCTCTCCTCTCCTCTGCATTAAATTTTAATATTACAATGGAAAATATATGAAAATTTCATGGAAATATCGGAGCTGGAGCTATTGCTGGACTTTCAAGCCAAAACTGCGAAACAAAACATTGCTACCAAATGGACTCTCAATAACTTACCCTATATATTTTCTCTTTATAAGACACTAAAACACTTATTATATTATTACCTGCAACTTATCATTTTCTTTCAAAATATTTCCCAAGTCGCGATCAGTGGTGCCATCTCCTACGAGCTCTTGTTTTTGCATGCGGAGTTGTTCCAGTTCGTGACGCAAAACCGACACTTTCCTTACGTAATCCTCACGTTGCTTAGCTAACTGCGCTTTTTGTTGTTGCATTTCTTGCGCCACAGCTACAATAAAGACATCATTAGTGAATATGGCAGAGGGGAAAGATAAAAATGTCATGTAACTTTATGATTATAACTGCCCTTGTTTTTGGTGCAACCCACTTTTACCACTCCAATAGATATTATTGGCGTATGATCCTCCTACGAAAAAATCATATTAAAAATGTGCTTTTATATTCTGCCTATACAAGAATAAGTTAATACAAGTAATAATTACATGAGTACTTAATGTAATATATGCATATATAAATTTCTATGTTGGTTCCGTATTTCGTTCGCTAATCAGGTATATTTTCACATCGGCTTGGCAACTGCAATCAACAGGGACGAGGAATTGGTGACAGAGAATAAGAATATCTATAAGCACAGATATTCCCGTTCTTGATATGTGGTTAAGGTTACAGCACACTATTATTGTGTCATGGAGCAGACTGAATATGTAAAGTTGGAAATTTAACATATTCCAACAGATACAGACCGTCATAGTATTTAGGATGAAAGCTAAAATCGAAACAAACCGCGATATAATAAAATACAATGCACTCACATAAGGCACCAAAAAAAAAAAAAAAGTTCATTAGGAGGATGCTGTTCATATTGTAATCTTACAAATGTTGTATCAACGTTACACAGCTGACCTTTTATTCTACCTTACAATGGCACCTCAAAAACTCTAACCTAACTTTTTATGCTCCTATCATTTTGTTTCTCAAATAGGACCAATAGTTAGCTATATTAAAATACTGTAACCTAAAATGTAAACACATCACTTTTTCTGTAACAAACAGTAGGTACCTATACATGAAAAGCAGAGCTATAAGAAAAATTTCCAAACATATCTTTCAAAATTACTTTTAAATCCTAATTAAACTTGATGAAATTTAATAAAAACGGAAGGAGCTTGCAATCATCCTGTAGATAAAAGAAATCATTACTTAAAAACTTTGCAAAGGTCATCAATATTTTTGTAATGACCACAAAAAACTGCATTGCGATTCACCAACTCATTCCAAAAATATGTAAATATTAATATTTACTAATATTTTAATATTTAATATCAATAATATTTTTAATTTCATATTTTAATATTTAATATTAAATGATATTTAATAATATTAATATTTTAATTTAATAATATTAAATAATATTTCAATTCAATATAATATTTTCCCGTTTAATATTTTTTCAATATCCTCTTTAATTATTCACTAGTTTATTATCGGAACTAGCAAAATATAAAAAAAAATGTTGACTTTTTGAGTTCATGAAAATAATACTATTATAACTTAGCTGGGAAAAGAGGATAGTGGTGACTTGGACTGTCAATAGTGTCAAACGGCAAATGTAACAGAGCGTCGTTACTTATTTTGAATTACGTCCCCTTCAAATTCAAACGCCAATGGGATTTGTTGCACATACTGATCACGTGCATTTATTATAGCACGTCGGATGGCTGGCTCTAGCGTTCACTAATCCAATACCGAGGTATAACCAAATAAAACCTATTTCATTTTATTCAGCAGGTATTTTTACATAGGAAATCACTTTTGACGACACTCTCCATTGGTCGAGACTGAAGTTACAAGAAAAAAACTAAAAAAAAAATGTAAATAACAAAATTCAAATTCAACCACCAATAACTTTCAAACGAAAAAAGATAGAATTATATATTTTCTTTAGTTTTATAGTACAAACGATTCTCTTTAATTTGATGTATAATTTATTACAAAAATAATAACTTTAACATTAGAGAATTGACGTTAATTTAGATGGTACACAAATTGTCAATTTTTTTGAAAGCTATAACTCGTAACTCGCTTATGTATTGAGCTATTCGAATGTTTTTTTCACCAAAAACTGCCAAATTTCATAGACTTCATTTTGTCTCAATTAATGCTGGATCTAGCTCTGTAAATAAAAGCGGTACAGCCTTTTAAACGCAACGAAGCGCACTACGGCGGCGGAGTCGTGAGGCTTCCCCTCTCGTTCCCGGTACATCCCGCGTTTGCCATAAATCGCGCAATGCTTCCATCAGTGGCCGTTACAAAAGCTTTAGAATAATTTTTCTTTATTGTAAGATGATAAAATTAGCAAATCAAATTGAATAATATGATATTAGTTGTAATAATCCATTATATATGGTGTCGTACAACGCGGGTGGTGAGTGTATCAGACAGAGATTAACTGATTTTCAGATATGTCATTGTTGAACTTATGCCAGCTAGTAAAGTTTTTACTTTGTCTCATATATTTTAATATTTTCCATAAAGTGTCAGAGGTAACCACATAATCAAAACAATTATTTGAAATGCTTTCACTAACTCGTAGAGGCTCTGAATGATTAGTTGGATTTTTGTACATAACTATATTTTTGTTTTCATGTAAACTGGAAGGGTTAAAATCGGTTAAAATTGGATAGACCATCTAAATATGCTTGTGTAAATAGGCTGTTCTCTTTTTTAAATAATACTATTCCAAGTGGGATTTTTTCCATCTAGCATGTCTTCGTTTTAATCAAAATTATCGATTCTATGAATGTAAATGTTTTCTTCAGAACTTACTGGAGGAACTCCAGGTCGTACAAAAATGTCGTCACTAGTTTTTACTAATACGTCACTAGCTAAAAACGTTAAAAATGTCCGTATTTCATTGTAGGAATAACCATAGCCAAAAGAATAAAGCATATCATTAAGTTTTTTTTCTTCTGACGACACAATACACATGTAGTAATATGTAAAGGATTAAAAAATGGCCTGTGATTTTTTTTTCATACCCATTATTAATATAAATTGCATTACTATAGGAATAACGTTTAAATCAAATTTATCTGTCATGGCATATTTAGTATCCACGACATAAATGTTTATAACAAATCTGAAACTTCTTGTTTACATTTATGTTCATTCAGATTAGTAGTCGCGTTTTTTTTTACCCCTGACCTCAAAAGAGAGGTGTCATAAGTTTGACGCGTATGTTTGTATGTTTGTTTGTTTGTTTGTTTGTCTGTCTGTCTGTGGCTTCATATCTCTTCAACAGGTGATCCAATTTTGATGTAGTTTTTTTTTTATTTGAAAGAGTATTTTGTCGAGATGGTTATAGGCCATATTAGATTTCGATGTTTGGTCGCCATCTTGAATTCGTCATGTTGAACTTCTCTAGAAATTGTCCGATTGAAGTAAAATTGAAAATGTGCAGACAATTATGGTAGCCAAACATGATTTATGCCTCATTTTGATTCGGTCATATGAGACTGGTACGATTAGATATATTGATCGGGGGTTTTTAAAAATTTGCAATTTTACTTTTTATAGCTTTAACCCTTTCGCGGCGGAAACCGGATATCTACGAACGACAAGAGGTGCACTTAATTACTGAAAACATATGTATCCGCCCATTACACATTGTTACACAGTCTTACTCCTCCCACCGTTAGTTCAATTTTTTTTTAATTGCTAGTGTACATATTTACATTTTATGTGTGGTAAATAAAAGTCTTATTTCTATTATGAGCATTTTTTATTGATATTTCCCCTAAATTCATAAAAATGTTGAGTTTGTTAAGCCGTACGTATTTGAAAAAGCTACAGTTGTGGCTGCAGACGGACAAATTTGCAAGCGCAGTCTGCTGCCATCCTGAAAGGGTTTTAAAATATCCAGCTGCAGCTTCACTTAAGATACCGGCAGCTTCATCAAGAATTGTCAATTCATTCTCATGAACCAAGTTTTCTTCGCCTGATTCAGTTGTGACTGACAACAAAAATCCTTTTAGCGTTATTATCACTTGAATGAACTGTTGTATTTTCTTTGTGTTCGCAAAACACTTTGTTTGCTTAGATGTTTTTCTAATTACTTTCTTATATTTCCGCTGCTATAATAATCTAATTTTTCTTCCGTCATTTCTTCAAATATATCATTAAGGTGTTTTTAGAAATGTTAAAGTTAAGAATAATTTTTTTGCAAAACAGCAAGGTAAACCTCCCTAAATAAGATGTTTAACACTACTTTAAATTCATTTTTTTCTTTCAGTTGTTTAGTTTGTATACATTTAATTTTTTTTTGCTAATATATTTTGCATAACAAATTTTATAATAATTTTGATCAGCCCAAATAAATCTGAATAAATGTGTAACCTGCCTTGTACTTCTGTATCACAATGCGACACTGCAGCTTTCTAGTTTCCGCACCCGTTCCTGTACAAATTGCTACTTAAAAATGTTCTTAATTTATTCTTAATTTTTCTGGATTTTCCACAAATCAGACAATGACATTTTATTTTAAACTAATTTTTTTTCTTCTTTATTATAACTACATGAAGGCTCACTTGCATTTTTTATCGCGTTACAAATATCACAGACAATACATATTGCCTCTGCTAATATTATTATTATTACAAAAAGATGTCCTACAAGAATAATGAAATCGGTATCGATGGGTGTGCAAATAAGTGCCACCACTTTTATAAAAATTTTAATGAAACAGCATATTTTCTTTCATTTGCACAATTTATAATAGAGTTGGTTTTTTATCATTAGATTTTTTTCGCTGTTTTCAGCAGTTTCGCAAAACAAACATGTAGTATTTCTCCACTGATAAAAACGAATCTACCCTATACATAAACTGAAAAAGCCAAAATGTAAATAAAATAGTATATACACTTATTAATACTTATCCAGATAATAATGAGGAGAGCAGCCGATACGTTTCTTGATGGGCCGCGGAGAGTAGCGGGGGCGAGAGAGGAAGCCTCCCGTCTTCGTCGCCGTAGTGTGCTTCGTTGCGTTTAAAGGGCTGTAGCGCTTTTAGTTAAAAAATTAGATCTAGCATTAATCGAGACAAAATGAAGCCTATTAAATTTGACAGTTTTTGGTGAAAGAAAAAATTGAATAGCTCATTATATAAGCGAGTTATGACGAGTTAAGAATTAGAAAAAAGCTGCTGATTGGTGTATCCTTTTGAATTTTGCCAGTTTTTTTATGTTAATTTTTTTATTATTGCAATATACTTCAAATTAAAAAGCAAGGTTTACTTGTCAAAATCAAACAAATTTTATTTTTATCTGCTTTAGTTTTAAAGTTATATTTGATTGAAAATTAAATTTCTAAATTTCTTTTTTTAGTTTTTTCTTATATCTTCGGTCTCGACCAATGGAGAGTGTCGTCAATTTTGATTTCCTATGTAAAATAACATGCTTTAATAAGTAGTGAAGGTCCCATCTGGTTATACTTCAGTATTGGGTAGGTCAAGAAAGAGAAGGCTTTTCACGCTCTGCCCGACGGGCTATTACTATCCCTCTTTCCCGGCAAAGTCGGAATATTTTTGAAAAAATGACATCATTTCCTAATAGTAAGATTGCCTACTTAAAATAAAGTATTATGAAGTTATCGTGTCAATTTTGTCTTTATCGCGAAAAACAGAAAAACAAATTTCCATTAGCTAGATTCCACATAGGGGGCGCTCATCATGTGTCACACATAACCTCAAACTTTCAGTATTTGTAGATTTAATGAAAGTTTTATTGATCATATCCGTTTTTGATATCGGTCTAAAAGTTATACTTAAAAGCTCTAAGAAAAGCAATACATAGGATGTATCAACATTGTTATTGAAATAAGGTTTTGTTTCCTGGTTAGAAACTTAGCCTATAACTACCAGTTTCTTTTTTTTTATTAAGCAATCCAAACCACGTGACTTTTAACATGGCGTTGAGGGCAAACATCCGGCAATCCTTTATTTTCATTCGTTAAATGAGTTTTTTTTCGGTTGCCTTGGCTACGTTTCCGCGAGTTAATTAAAATAAACCCCATGTTTGCCCTCAGCGCCATATTGAAAAATAATTTTGACAGGTCGTTGGATTGCCTAATTAGAGTTTTTAAGCATATCTGACAATAACCTCAAAAATTAATATGATAAAATTTTCATTAAATTTACAAAAACCGCATATTTGAGGTTATGGACGAATTTTGATGCAAGTGCTCTATTGGAGTCATTTTTCTGTTGTGTCACTACTGCAATTTCTAGAACATGAACCTTCTAGGATTCAGTGACAAGATTAGCACCAAATAAAAATTACATTATAATACATACTAAATTAACATACTCAAAATGTTAAAAATTATCAAATACGAGAGAAGGCAACTGGTTGCCCTGCGAATAAAATCTATTCTATTCTATTCCATTCATTTAATTAAGGCCTTCTAAACACTAATGTGTGACATTCATGTTATTAACTCTTAATGAGCTTCCAAAAAATGGTTTTGTTCAAAAAGAACAATTGTAGAAGGTGACGCATTAAGTAAGAACATTCCTGTTTCCCTCAGGTACTTTTAGTCCAATAATTATAAAAATTTCCATCACAAAAAATGTTATATGAGATTTTCCTTCAGTAACTGTTAGTGGTTATACATCACAAAACCACAAAAATCCGTTCTGGGGGTGCCGTGCAACCCACCCAAAAAACCACCCCTTCGGTGGAAAAAGCCTTATTTTACTGATAACTCGTTAACCGTTGAAGATATAAAAAAATTGCTCATCATAAAAAAGAAAGCTTGACCGATTTCCTAAAAAAAAGTCCTATTGTAATTTTGTTGTATATGCCATGGTTTTCGAGAAAATCGATATTGAAAAAAATTCCAAAATATGTATTTTTAATGCGCGCGAATTTTCGTGTATTTGAAATTTTTTGCATGCGGCCTATAGAAAAAATTGAATTGCTCGAAAACCATACAAGCTAGGAAGAAAAATCAAAATGGGTTTTAAAGAGGATATAAAATACTCTTTTGTGTTGCCATTTTTTATGGCTATTGATATTTATTAGTATATAAAAATATAATATAGTTATCTCTTAATTTTTTGCGTCTCTAACTAGGTATTCACAGGCCCATAAAAAATAACTGACTTTAATATAAGTTATAACTGCATTATCTTTTAGTTCAAGGTAGTACTTCAATGCAGAAAAGTTAGGAATAAAAATATTCACATTTACAAATTTACCAGCATGTTGAAGTTTTTATTGCTTCCTAAAAATAAAAAAAAGACCCAAACATCTTGAAAACTTAGCTCAAAAAATGTTTTTTGAGTTTATATATCATATAACTATTGTTTGTAATCATTTAATAGTTAAAAAAATTGGATAAAAAAAAATATCATCAAAAAATTGAATATTGAAAGGGAATGAATTTGAAAAAAAAAAAATTTTTTACTTACACTATCTCCAAATTACAAAACATATAGGGACTTTTATTATTTTTTATGGTTACAAAATAAAGTTATTAAATGAATGTATTTCATATCTGATACTATTTTTTATAATATGTTAACAATTATTGGCAAACATATATTCAAAAAAATCAGGAAAAATCAATTTTTACTAACACGACCTTAAAAACCCTAGAAATCTAGTTACCTTTATAATTTTCTATGGTGAAAAATTGAAGGTTATAAGAATTTGCTTACTTATTTTCTTAGATATGTCGACAATTGGCGAAGATATTAACGATTATATAATGCATTTTCTAAAAATTCAATTTTTATTATATTTTCAATATCGATTTTCTCAAAAACTATGTGTCATATACAAAAAAATTACAGAAGGACTTTCTTTTAGGAAATTAGCCAAGCTTTCTTTTTATAATAAGCAATTTTTTATATCTCCACAGTTAACGAGTTATCAGTAAAATAAGGTTTTTTTCACCGAGGGTGGGTTTCTTGGGGTTGCGCAGATTTTTGTGGTTTTGTGATGTATAACCCCTCCACTAACAGTTACTGAAGGAAAATCTCAGATAACATTTTTTGCGAGCTTCTGGTTATTTTTTACTTTACCGACTGGACTATTTATAGGTATTATAATTTCATATTTATGGCTTGCAGATACAAATTGTGCACATAGAGAATCGGCAAATTTGATATATCCTGTGATAAACGAGAGCAAGAAAGAAAACAGAGAAATTAGGAAAAGTAAGATGGATGTTCTGCTCCCAACACGTTACACACTTCGTGAAATCTAATTTTTATCACCTTATCGTGTGTCTACGTAGGACATCGGTACCTATCGCTTCTAACCGCCTATGCATTGTACTGGGAATAGTTACGTCTTTCTTTTCCTAATTTATCTGTTTTCTTTTTTGCGCTCGTTTATCTCAGGACCTATATATAAAATTACACTTGTTGAATCTGTATAAACCTAAATATACTACGGAAAAGTTGTAATTTTAAAATAAATATAGTATTGAAGACTCAGGTAGAACTAGTAGTTAAGTAATATAACGATTTATATCGAACAAAATTCATAAAGTTTTGAAAATTGGTAGAAATGTTCAGGATAGCATAAGAATTACTAAACCGAAAAGTTCCTAAATAGTGTGCTTTATCCCCTAGGGCGCAGTTTCCACCCCATTTTGAGGTGTTCTAGATTATCTCAGGAACGGTGCACTTTTTGATAAAAATACCTACATACAAAATTGTTCCTTATAAAATTCTCTATCAAAAACGTCTCTACAAGTTTTTTCCTAAAATTAATAGTACCGTGGGAAATAAAGCGCACACATTAAGGGTTAGTTCCAGTTAACTATAAATGTATATTTATATTATTTTCCATTTACAGATTCGAAAAATTCAAGAATTAGATTTGACAGTTAAAGAACGGTATTGTGTGACAAACCACATATGGAGTGAGAGTCGGCAGTTTTATTATTTACATTATTTTTTTACTGTTTCACAGATAAATAGTTTGACACTATATCATGCAAACTATACGCAGTTTACTAAAGATTGTTAGTTTAGAATACACCTGAAGTTTGTTGAAAACAAAATCTTCCATGGATCACCTACGGTAACCTTTTGTGAATAATGGTGAATAATACTCTTAATATTATTTAAACTACTAATATAACCAGTAGTTATATTTTATAATAACAAATATACCATTAGCAAAGAACATGCAATTATTGTTGGAAGGTCACTTTCATACATCAGAAAAAAGGACTCTAAACAGAATCTTGCTTATGATAAATCTACGATTGTTAAATTTAAGAGCATTTTCTAGAGAAATACTTGCAAAGCAGCACAGCAGCAATGTCTTGTAACAAAATATTCAATGTTTTTTTTTAATGATATTAATAGTCAAGCTTTGACGATGCATGTGTCGCAATTTCATGGCCTCTATGAGAAAATCTCTTATTTTAGTTAATGACTCCCTTATTCTTCAAAAGTAAAGTAGGTAGTGCTTTTATAGTCTGTCCCAGGCGTTCACGTCAATAATTCGTATGAGTAAATGGAATTAAGACAATGTCAGTACATTCCATGAAATTGTTTCGAAGTTTTTATAAGTTAAAAATTATGGGCTGAAAATGGCTCTTTATCAATAACTTTTAAACTTTTAAATTAGAAATAACAGAATTTTATACAGTGTTTAAAAAATGTATCAACATTTCTAAGGCAGATAGTACTGAAAAAAAAAACGACCAAGAGCAAGTCGGACTTGAATGGTTCTGAATTGTAACAACTAGAACTGCAAACTGTCTTAAAAATAACTTAAACCTATAATATAAAATTCCTGACGTGGTTCTGTTTGTTAGCAAAAATATCCAGGACTTTTTAATCACCTAGAAACCTAAAATTTGCTACAGATTTCTTGGCATCTAAGGTTGATGAGAAAATTCCTGAATCCGAAAAATTCGATGTCAGATCTAATATGACGGCCTTAAGAAAAAAGCTTTTGACTTGATGTTTTTTTTTTTGGATGAGTTTATATCACAGTAACAGCCTGCAAAAGTCGAAGATTATTAAATGAATACACGGGGGCTGAAATGGAAAATGGATGGTTTTGCAAGTATTCTTCATCGGCGTCACATAGGGTTTTTTATTTAATAGTTTACTTAAAGTACAAATTGGCTATTAAAATCAAACACCGCTCCTAGGCGAAGAAGTTACTTCCCCAACTGTGTTCTTCAAATATTATTCATGTTAGAATTAGGATTAGCTATTTGTTCTAAGGCCTTTAAAATTTTTTTGCAAGATGGAAGGATGAAAATTGGGGTAGCAATTCATTTCACCGAACACATTATTACTCTGTAGCATAAGTTAAGACATTAGAAACTCTGAAAGAATAATTACTTCTATATCTTCAGCCATTCAGGAGATATTTCAATACTCACATAAGAATTCAGTTATCAGTAAAAACATAATACTGTTGCGTCCTTGCCGTTATTCTCATCCACATGTTTATATTCATTCAGGTATTAATACCATGTAGTGTAAGACGTGTAGATTAAGATATTAAAAACTATTACTGTGCAGCTTAGTCTACATTAAAAATTGTAATAATTACTTCAATATCTTTAGTCGTTCAGAAAACAATTTCATTTCATCGTATTTCCTGGATAGCCAACCACTTCAGGGAATATGCAGCAAACATCTCTAGACCTGCACCTCGAGAGCATTAGAGCTTTAGCAAGTTTGATTTTGATTCCAGATTTTCCAAGAAATACATCCTTCCAATGCGACTCTCTAGCACTGTGTTCCCCCAAATTTTCTCATTTTTCGGTCACATCAACCGGAGACAGAACAATTCACAATGGTTGATAGTTCAAGGAAAACCAGATGGCAAGAGGCCAAAACGTTAGGTCATCAAGAAGCTGATAGGCTTGATAGCGGATAGCTTGTGACAGATGAAGTAAAACTGTCAGTAAAGGGACCAGAATAATGCGTAGATCACAAAATGTCTGCCAAGACACGAGAAGAAGAAATGGGTATGTTCTAAAAGATGACAAACACGTCGACAGTCCTATTGTGATATTTCAGAGGGTTTCATTGAAAATTTTTCGCCTAAATTTTGTGAGGTTAAGTTTTAGAATAGCTCTTGAAAAATGTGATGAATCGTTTAAAGGACCCCCCACATTTCTTATGTAAAATAATGCCCGGCGGATTTGGTTAAAACTGAAATATGTATTTATGAAATCATCCTGAATAAAAGTCTCCATGGGAGCAAGGCCGAAAAATTAATAGTTTTTAAGCTATGGAGCTTTGACGTCGTCTATCCATGGTATATATCACAGGTACCAAATTCGGAACGAATTATGATGTGGCTGAAAAACAGCTCGAGTTTGACACGAATTTTCAAAATTAGAAATCCAACAAACTAATTAACCTCCTTCCTAGATATGGACCACAATACGAACCTGAAGTTGCATGATTAAGTCCATTTTTTAGGGTGAAAACTTTTTCAGTGTCAGTATAGACATGCATATTAAGTATGTACATAGGGTAAATAAATGGATTTCAGGCCTCCTCGCTAGATATGGACCACAACAACACAGGGCTGAAGTCCGAACTGGAAGTTGCATAATTAAATCCATTTTTAAGGGTGAAAACTTTTTCAGCGTATATATAGACCTGCGTAATAATTACGTATTTCGGGTAAATGGACGAGTTTCAGGCCTCCACGCTAGATATGGGCCACAATAACACAGCGCAGAAGTACGGACCAGAAGTTGCATGATTAAGTCCATTTTTAAGGGTGAAAACTTTTTTAGTCTCAGTATAAACCTGCGCCTTAAGTTGGTAAATAAATGGATTTCAGGCCCCCTCATTAGATATGGACCACAATAACACAGGACTGAAGTCTGAACCGGAAGTAGCATAATTAAGTCCATTTTGAAGCGTGAAAAATATTTCAGCGTATATATAGACCTGCGTAATAATTACGTGTTCATGGTAAATGAACGGGTTTCAGGCTTCCTCGCTAGATATGGACCACAATAACACAGCACTGAAGTGTGAACCGGAAGTTATTATCCAGGTCTATCTACAGACTGCATAAGTTTTCACCCTTCAAAATGGACTTAATCATGCAACATCATACTTCCGGTTCATATTGTGGTCCATATCTAGGGAGGAGGCTAATTAGTTTGTTTAATTTCTAATTTTGAAAATTCATGTCAAATTCGTTCTGAATTTGATATATAGTTCATCTCAAACTTATAGCAACATGAGACCCAGTGTTTCAATGCAAAATTAAGCACTTTATCCTACAAATAAATCAGTTAGAAGTTTAGAATATGCTTTTATTAAACACTTTAATATTGTAACTTCACATTCTAACCTTCTAGCTAATTTATTTGTAGGATAAAGTGCTTAACTTTGCATTGAAACACTGGGCCTCATGTTGCTATAAGTTTGAGATGAACTATACCACAGATAGACAACTTTAAAGCTCCATAACTTAAAAATTATTATTATTATTTTTCTGCCTTGCTCCCATGGAGATTTTTATTGAGAATGATTTCATAAATAACATTTCAATTTTAACCAAATCTGCCAGGCAAAATTTTTATATAAGGAATGTGCGGGGTCCTTTACACAAAAAGGAAGAATTATTTAATATGATGTACTGATACTGTTTTGACTTTGTCTCTTGAATACTGACATGAATTTCTGGGGCACCCCGACATATTGGTCAAAGGTCCTATTTTATTCACACCGCCGGCATGTTTGTTATAAATATTTACACCTGTAGTAGTGTTAGTGTTAGTTCGGCATTGAATGTTGCATTATATTTTAAACATAACATTGATTTCAATCACTGGATAATAGTCAGAAGAAAATTCCAACACCTAATCAGGTGCTAAAAGCGGGTTAATAAACTTTTTCACAATTTAAATAACGAACAATCTGGTTTTTCTAATTCTTTCATTGTTACATTTCTTTTATCAACTACCTTCTCTTAATTTACCTAACTATATTTGCACCTAATCCAGTTAAATACAAAAAAAACTTTATATCATAAATATTATCGTGTAAATAGGCAGGAAGACCTTTGGTCGTTAGCCTTTTGGAAGTATTTTCTATACTATTCTATTAAATGACCAGTACAAAGTTCATCCTGAAATTAAAACCAAAAATTAATTTGAATACTCCCATTCTAAGGATCGTATTAAAATGTTCCCCTATAGATATTTTTATATGTAATTTTTTTATAATCGCTCTTTAACTATTACTCACCGTCCTTCTGGGATGATCCATAACTCGCTACACTGGCTACGCTCCAGTTATCCGCAGGGAAGCCTTCCCCAGGTGGAGCAGGCTGGAGATTCGTCTGATTCTAAAGAAGAATAATTTTTTTTACAAGGTTTACATACATGCAAACATTGTTTTATTTGAAAAAAAAAAAAGAAAAAAAATGAAATTATTTAGGCTTTATAACTTAAAAATAGTAATTTGTAAAATCTGTCCTAGACAAAAGAGCAAAAAAAAAGATCGAATTTTGATTTAAAATATTCACAAAGTTCAGAGCAGACAAATGTAACTGTCACCTACATTGAGGTTATGATGTATTATTTGCTTATCCCACAGACAGATGCCCTATTTGCGTACACTTGTGTATATGAGCCCGCTTCGTCCAATTCGGTCAGTAACCCGCCGAGCACGAGGTTCCACAGTAGTAGGAACAGTACCTCATTTGGCGGACATATTGAATTACACAATAGAATTTTTAAATGCCCTTTTTAAAGCAAAAAATTATATTAAGGTACTTAAAACATCTACTGATATAAGTCATTAACAACAAACCAATCTTGCATCCTGTATTAAATAATTTCAAACTGAAAAGTTGTGTCAAGTTTTTTCGAATAAGTAGGATATAAAAACTTTTGTGAATTAAATAAAAGAACTATTAAGTTGAAAAGACTGAAGCAAGCAGATGCTTTTTAAAAATTGATTTATGAAAAGGATTGGTTCAATCAACATTAACGTTCAAATAGCTCACCTGGTCAGTATACTGGGTTCCATAATCTTGGTAACCATAATTACCGCCATAACTCTGCTGATACTGTGGGTAAGCGCTCTGGTATCCGGTAGGATAGTGCGTTGACTGCAAAATGTAAAATATTTTAGTGAGTCTATAGATGCATCAATTCATACAGATTTTAGTAATATTAAAAGGCATTATGGTGCGGTTAATGCAACATTCAAAACACATGTTTACAAGAAATATCCTCAAGATTTATAAATTTCATCATCTAAGCCTACATAATTATTGGAATACATTAAATAAGGAGTAAAAAACTGTTTTACTTACATTGTTATACATTTTGTGACATTAACCAAAGACCAATATCAGTCACTCTCTTAACAGAACCCGTTCATTTGATTAATAATTCCATGGGCACATATCTCGTGTTGTCTTGGATTAATTAAAAAATAATCTGCAACATACTTCAATTAATAATTGACCAATATATTAAAATGTCTACAGCTTACCTAATTACATAAATATAATTTTATGTAAATTTTAAATAAAGCGCCTTTGTGACAGACGCTTCGGTATGTCAATACTACACTAAAAATAACTGCTGATATCAATTTAGCCGTACGAGTTTAATTCTTCAAGAAAAAAGATTCTAATAACTCACATAAATATATAATCTCAATTTTTCAATTATTAAATACAATTTACTTCCTCAGAGAAAATATAAAACACGTTCGACAAGAAAACTCACATTCACAGTCTTACGCAGTGTTGCCACTTATGAGACAGAATCGCCAACCTAAAAAATTATCATTCCTTTATATCCCTAAAAATCTTATTATATTTTAATTAAAGGAAATAAAGCTATTATTACACCAATCTCACCTAGAATTATATTTTTTACAATCCATTGGATCGCTGTTCATGACTTGCGATTTGTCCGCCATGTATTAAGAGAGAATGAGTTTAATCACCACTGATAAAAAAATCGAAGAGTACAGCCGCGTTCGGGAATTCATACCAATGCCTATCATTTCCTATTATTTGATTTCCAATCCGTATATTATTAGATCTATTCTTGTTAATAATAAAAACAATAGTTTTTTTATTATTATATATTCATTCATTTTCAAATGAATATCTGGCATACAAATATGTTTAGCCATTATTACTGGCATCGAAAACAAACAGAGCCGCGCTTTAGGTACCTATACGAAACTACCGAAGCTGAAAGAGAAACTTGCTTGCACTATTCTGCCCTTGTCCTGGAAAGATCTGATCGGTTGAAGGAAACGTTAACCGCCTATGTATATGTGAAAAAATATGGAACAGTGCACGCAAGTTTCCTTTTCTGCTTCACTTTCTCTAGTCGAGTGCGCGTTCCAGTTTGTTATTAATTTCCATGATTACTGGTATTCTGGACGGTATTCTACCATTCGTATCAGATATATTAGTAATTACCAGAGCTCTACATAGGGATCACACCCTACAAGTAGTTCGAGGGACAGTGACATTTACAAACCATATTATCCACTAGCCAAATTTTTTAAAACTGACCAGCTTTATCAGGGCCAGTTTTTTAGTGCACAATTAAATATAAATTAGTTCCGCTATGGCTGTTATGGGAATTTGATGGCCCTGTAGATTTTTAGCCTTTGTGGTCAACCTTGGGAATAAAATTAAGTACTACAGATATCTTACTTAATAGGTAAATTCGGGTTCTGAAAAGTATCGTCCGAGAACTGTCAGGAGTTTGCGCAGTTGCTTTTGATGTGGTCGGATTTGGAACTGCGCAAACTCCTGACAGTTCTCTGATAGTTCTGGGACGGTTATTTTCAGAACCCGAATTTACCTAATTCCTGGAGTAAATATAATCGTTCAACGTGTATTAGTACTGAAACTCATTGACAGATGTCGAGTCAGCGATTTTCTATTTTGAGATATTTGTAATTAGTGATAATAGGTGGCGCTATAAGAGTGAATTCAACATTACGATTTTCCCGCTACATTCTTCTATTCTTAATCATGTAATCAGTAATCACGTAATTCTGACGAAAATATTAATTATTTGAAGGTATAAAAAATATAAGTCGATTTATGTGTCTAAATGTTTCATTTTACATATTTATCTATACAGGGTGCGCCACTTAAAACTCCCCAGACTTGCAACTTTCTTATTTTTGAAGCGATGATCATGTTGGGCACATCAAATTGTAGGCATTTTTAAAGCCTTTAAACATGCATACACAGTGATTAAAAAAATTTTTTTTGGAAAAAATTGTTAAGAAAGGAAACTTAATTTCTTTGAACAGTTTTTTACCTCACCCTGTACATGAACTGTGTCAATGTTTTCTTATAATTAGCTTCAATTTATGTTATAAAAATAAAATTTTTTAAAAAATACAAATTCTGCAGTTTCCTATTTAGTACATTTTAATATAAGTTGGTTTTTGAAAATATTTATTTCTTTTGTTTCTTGTTACTATTTTGTTACGTTGAATATTGTTTGTGATATGTATTTTACAAATAAAGCGTACAATTATTATTTACATTCCTTTCAAAGTTATTTTTAAAAAAATCAGTTTGGAATCGGAAAGAGTACGTGTTTTTAATTTCTTTCTCTAAAACCAAAAAGAATTTCGAATATGACGTAATAACGTAAATTGATGCTAATTAAAACCTTTATAAGAAAACATTAACGCAGTTCATGTACAGGGTGAGATAAAAAAATATTCAAGGAAATTATTAAGTGTTCTTTCTTAACCATTTTTTCAAAAAAAAAAAAAAAAATTAAATCACTCTGTACACGTGTTTAAATGCCTTAAAAATATCTACAATTTGATGTGCCCAACATGGTCGTCACTTAAAAAATAAGAAAGTTACAAGCCTGGGGAGTTTTAAGTTTCGCACTCTGTATACACGATAACTCAAATTATAATACTTACTTATTTTATGTGAAAACTAAAGAGCAATACTGTCTGTGTGTCCATCCGTCACATTTATTATACATTAATAAAGAAAAGTTCGATTGTATTGACATTTGGGTAGTAAGTTGGCCAAGTTAGCTAAAAGAAGAATCCTACTGAAAAAAAGAATTGATCAGTAAATGTAAAAGTCATGAAACATTAAAAAATTGAATAGACGGATAAGAGCGTTGTAATCCCTAATAGCACAACATTGTCCTATGGATATCTGAAGGACGTCCTCGGCGGACATACAGGAGATCCGATTGACGTTCGTTTTTTGTTCAAAGTACATCCAACGGACAATTGAGGGACGTCCAAATACCACAACTTTGTACATCAATATTTGTACATCTCTGAGGGATCCCATACAGCACACCAAATAACGATTACGATGTGTTCGCATTGTGACGATGTATCTAGATGCAGACACAAGGTTACACAAATTGTGTAACATTGTGTAACATTGTGTCTGCATCTAGATACATCGTCACAATGCGAACACATCGTAATCGTTATTTGGTGTGCTGTATGGGATATCATACGGATGTCCATAAAATACGATATATGAACATCCTACTTTTCGAAAAAGTACAACTTCGACATGTAAGTACTTTACTTAATTGATAAAAATGAAGTTATGCATAAACATTGGTGAACGTTCAATTTATGTCCATGGACGTCAGTACATTAAATGGACAGAAAACGGACGTCCGGTGGACATCTTGTACTATTAGGGATTGTACAAACAGAGAAATACTATATAGTATCTTTACTAGCGTTTCACCAATCAAGACCCCATCATGGGGAATGAACAGAGAATTACAAAAAATACGGCAATAAGGTTATACATACCTAAAAATTAATTTATTCTTATTTTATATCCAATTATAGGTATAGAAAATTCAACAATCCACACTTAAGATGAACATGAAGACACCACCACTCCTGTTTTCAATTTATATTCATTTTCTTAGAGTACTCAACTCAAATGTCAGATCTAACTCCAGTCTACTGAGATTTAGTGAAGGCCAATTCTCAATATTTTATATTGCGTTAGAGATGTCGAAAAAAGTTACTAGAAAAAGTTGTTGAGAATCTTATTTTAACTTTAGATACCGAGGTTCAAGATAGTGCACCCAGGGGGCGAGCGCCTTCACTGTGTATGTAGTGAAGCAATATGTAGCGCGGTTAGTACCTGGATGGGTGAAATCCATCTTGGGAAACACAGCGATCTCATCCCACCTTCTAGCAGCTTGTATAACAGTGTATACGCGGAAACTATGTAATTTCAAGACGAGGATTACGTAGTGGGTATACCATCCTTCGGAGGGGATTTAAAGCAGGCGGTACCTTGTCTATTAAATGTTAGGCAAGTAAAAGATCCCTACTCTTCATACGAGAAGAAGTTTCGGCAAAATTTCCTGGCGTTGGTGATAGGCCCTGGTAGCGGAAACAGGCCGACGTTAAATAAATACACACAATACAATACAAACTTATGCCTATAAAGAAGCACTACATACTCACTGCATTGTATTCAAGGAAACCCACTGCACATCCTTAGTACTCGGAGAAACCCACTGCGCATCGCAATTTGATAACAATTCATTAAATTCTGTTTTTGTGTTAGAACGAGTTATATGAAAAAATAATTATTTTAATCGACAATAAAGCACATGGTCGGGTATGTGTCAAATTTCATGCTTAAAAACATCCTTCTCCCTGTTCATCTGTACGGGAGGGGAGGGTCTCTTTTTGAAAACCGTCAAATACGTGTCTCCTTATTTCCTCAGAAGAGTCCATCGCTCGAATAATCACGTTTCTGACTTACGCGATTTCAAAAATACGAGTGCCCTTTAAACCATCTTTTTCATCCCTTCAAAAAGTGAAAATCGAACACGTATCTAATAGATTTCAACAAAGAATGTTTCTGCCAATTTCTCGTATCTATGTCTAACCATTTCCGAAAAAGCCTAAAATTTCAACCCCCTTTTCACCCTCTGAGGGGTCGAATTTCGATTGTCGAATTTAGTGGTTGCCTACGTTATTCGAGGAACCTCTATGCAAAATTTGAAGTTTCTAGACACAACGGTTTGAGCTGTGCGTTGATAGATCAGTCAGTCAGTCAGTGAGTCAGTCAGGGTATTCTTTTATATATATATATATATATATATATATATATATATATATATATATATATATATATATATACAGGGTGTCCATTAAAGAATAAGATTTAACCAAACTTACCTTAGTCCAAAAGTTGATATTAACACAGATACAGGGTGTTGAAGTCAATATTATATTTATAATTTTCCTACACAACTTTTGAAATTTTTCAAATATTGGTACGAAAATTGGTGGATAGGAGATTTTTGATATGAAAAATTCAAATCTTATCCTATTTTTGGCGTAAATCCTAGAGGGCGCCACATAAGCAATATTTAGGTTATAAATAACTTTTTCACCCGTAATGTTATAGCCTTTTTTATTAAAAAATCCTGAACCTACATCATTTTGACGGAGAAAAAGTATACTTGTCATCAGCCTTAGAAATTGACCGTTTTCGAGATAATCGCATTGTAACAGTCAGCCGCATTATTCATTATAAGAAATATTAATTTGAATCTAGTAGGCACACGGTTAAATCTAACAGTTAAATAATTAATAATGATAGTTAAAATGCAGTTATGTAGAAAAAGACAGGTTTTATTATTATTACAAATAAAGCAGTTAAGTAAACAAAAACGATATCAATGGAAATGTCAAATTAAACAACAAAATAATAATTAAAATAATTGCTGCAATTCATTTTCAAATTGTCTTCTATTTAACTCATTACACTTTCGGCATCTTTTAAGAATATTTTGCGTAATACAAAAAAGGATGGAAGCAAATCACGAATATGATTTGCAGCTGCCACTATCTTCAGAGTTCTTGTCTTGTGTTCTTGTGTTACTTGTTTAAGAGTGTATACAAGGCTTTTCATGGTACTCCATAGGAAAAAGTCCATTGCCGTTAGGTCTGAACTCCGTGGTGGCCATAATGTTCACTTCCGCGTCCAATCCAACGCATAGGAAATACATTATCTAAATGATTTCTTACAATCAGAGGGTAGTGAACAGGTGCTCCATCGAGTAAAAACCACATATTTTCTCGGATATCTAAAGGCACTTCATCTAACATATTTTGTAAATCATTTTGAAGGAAATTTAGATAGTTTTCTCCATTTACTAGTGGTGGAAGTTCAAAAGGACCCACAAGATAATCTCCAATTATTCCACACCAAATATTAATTTTAAATTCATATTGAAAATGTCTCACTCTTGCGGTCCTTGGATTCTCTTCAGCCCACAAATGACTGTTTTTTGTGTTAAAGATTCCCCTTCGAGTAAACTTTGCCTCATCCGTGAAAAGAACCTTATTTTAAAAAGTTGGATCTCTTCTTTGCTTTCTTAACATAAATTCGCAAAATTGTATGCGACGAGGAAAATCACCTGGCAACAAATTTTGTACTGGTGTGAAATGGTATGGGTGTAATTGTTGCTCATGTAGAATGATACTGTGCTACGGGTTAGTTCAGTATTTGCAGAGATTCGGCGAATACTTTTTTTTTTATCACTTTATTTATATTAATGTCCTGGCGGAGTTTAGCCGTATGCTATTCTACCACTCAACCAGGACGGACACACACACACACACCGACAATATCACAACACCCATTCCCTGCGACATTGCCATCTGCCACAGCTGAGACTCGAACTCAGGAGAGGAGAGCGACTAGATTGTGTTGTCTCTCACACAACAGCAATCTAATTCACTGCTACCATCTCGGCAACACATGAAAAACGCCACTACACATCCATACCCTAGCCAGGATTCGAACCTGGGACCCCGTGGTCGCAAGCTCAACACCTTAAGCTCTGCGCCACCGAGCCAGGATCGTCTTCAATAAGTTTTAATACTGCTTCCTCTTGTTGGACACTACGAACTACAGGGCGTCCATGGGAACGTCTAGGACGACAAGAACCCGTTTCTTTTAATCTTGCAAAAAGTTTTGAGAATAATTTTCGATCAGGTTGCCTTCGATTTGGATAAGTATCCGAATATTTTCTTGCCGCAGCACGTCCATTATAATTTTCTTGAGCATAAATAGCCACCATATCAATCATTTCGCTATTTGAAAAAAAATTATGTCTCGGCATTATGCAAAAAATATAATTTTTTCGTAATAAATTACAACATAGTAACTGTCAGATTTAGCCGTATTTAATTGTCAAAAGTATTGTTGATATCGGCGCCTACTACGTTAATATTTCTTATAATGAATTATGCGGCTGACTTACAATGCGATTATCTCGAAAACGGTCAATTTCTAAGGCTAATGACAAGTATACTTTTTCTCCGTCAAAATAATGTAGGTTCAGGATTTTTTAATAAAAAAGGCTATAACATTACGGGTGAAAAAGTTAAGAGTACATTTACACCCTAAATATTACTTATGTGGCGCCCTCTAGGATTTACACCAAAAATAGGATAAGATTTGAATTTCTCATATCAAAAAACTCCTATCCACCAATTTTCATACCAATATTTGAAAAACTTCAAAAGATATGTAGGAAAATTATAAATATAATATTGAATTTAACACCCTGTATCTCTGTTAATATCAACTTCTAAACTTTGGTTAAATCGTAATATCTTAATGTCAGGAATCCACTGTTCTTCTATGGCCCATTCTTTAATGGACACCCTGTATAGATTTTTTTCTGTCAGCGTCATTTAAAAATGAACTAAAATTTTCTCTGAACAAAAAGTATTCATAAAACAATTTTTTTAGACAGATAACAGAGTTGATGACAATGCTTTTATTGGAAAGCACTAAAACCCACCAAAAACAAAAATACTTCCAAACAACCCATATGTTTTTTCCTTATAATTCTTATAATTTAAATTTATTTTATTATAAATTTAAATATAATTTCCGGGACACTTTGTACAGTTTTAAAAAAGTCGTTTAAGCTAATTCGAAGCAATGAGTGAATAATAAACAAAGAAAACATTATATTATTAGAAACTGCTGTATATTTAAATATATGGTGAATGCGCCAGTATTAAAAAAGAATGCTTTCAAATCGTGTTCTCCTTACATTTGAGGTATCTTGATGCAGCTACAATGAAAAAGAGTATCAGAACAATATCCTGTAGTTTGCAGAAAAAAATTAAAGAAATCGAAAGGACAAACTTAAAAGAACATTCGGATGGATTTAGAATTTCCTACTTTTTGAAGTTTATAAAGTCGGTTAAAACTAAATAAAAATAGGAACACTCCCTAGGAGTGTCCAGTCTATTTCAAAACAAACAATTTTCCTTATGAATAACCAATATTTTAGTAAATTCTTAACTTATACGAATTTTCTAAATTAATTGCAAACGGCTTCAAATTTAGGACATAGATATACCGCTTGCGCATAATCGATATTATGTTTAGTCCTGTCCAGTGACGCCATCGGCTGTTCAGTGATTTTAAATAATAATAGATAGCGAAAATACTGAGGTACTTAATTTCACACAAAGATCATTAGTAATGGGACACGAAAGGTAAGTGCACTTACCCACTGTTAATCGTGTAGGTAATTTTAAAATAATATTTATTTTAATCTTATGTTCATGAAAGGTTATCTACTACTTAATTTACTATTATCTCTGCCAACTTAATATTAGGGGTGATATTGTTATTGATTAGGTATCACCATGTTTATATTAGCATATTTATCATTTATGAAAAAATCTAGTCAAGTAGCTATTTCCCCAAATATATAATAATGTAAAGAGATACGAGATGAATTCTCAATGTTTGCCAGAGTCGGACTTACTTCATAATGAAAGATGAAGATTTGGGTATCAATTTTGCTTACATTAGTATATTAGTATCATACTCTCGTTATTAATATATTTTTTATATTTTCCATATATAAATTATTCACATCGCATGCTGTTGAGATAGATATGGTTTACCACCTCTTCCAGTTTATTCTCTTATTCTGTAATATACTGGGTACAAATGTTCACAGGTAATTTCAATGCTAATGCCATATTTAATATATATGAAATGCCAAGTACAGAGTGGACCAAATTAGATGGGATTTAAGGTTTACTCTAAAACTATGGCAGATAGACAAAATCCAATATAGGTGTCCTGAGCTCGATTTTCGAGAAACAAACAATTGCGAAAACCGCGATCGTCTATCTCTTTCGACATTTTTGGATATACCTCAATTACCAAATGTCGAATCGAAAATCGAGTAACACATTCTTAAGGCACTTTTTTGAGCAGAATCTCTTGCTGATAAGAAGAAAATTATGCCTCAATTTTCGAGATATAGACATAACTTTTGTTTTTTAAAATGGAGCACCCTGCAAATTATTTCATTATTCGATCACAGCTTAAATTAGCTATCCAATGATATATTGTATGTCATATTTATCTCTAGAAAAAGTGGTCAATTTTCGAGAAATTTAATATATTTGTGAGGAGGTCATGGAAAACTAGTAACACCAACACTTCTTATAATGTAAAATATTTTTGCCAAAAATAGGAGAACTAACCACCAAAAAATGTTCGAATTGTCTTTCATTGACATCTATGCGTATTTATCACATTTCTAATATTTATTGATAAAGCCATGGTAAAAAAAAAGAAAATCGAAATAATCGTAATTTGTGAGTTAATTGTGAGTGAGCATTGTTAAAAATGGTTCAATTCAGAAATGGTGAAAAATATATGATTCAGTGTTTTACAAAATGCGGAGAAGATTCAAATTTAGCGTCCGACCTTTATTTTAATGGGTAAGTTATAGACAACAATACGTGCTAAAAGTGCCGCCTAAACAATATTTTTAGATATCCACATATCCAAAATCGTCTTTTGGATACCATCTTTATAGATCTGTAGCTTCCTTACAAAGCATTTTAGGGCATACCTTTATTAGAACTTTTATGCTTGAAATTGATCATATGAATTGAACTTTTTAACGTATCCTGTATACTTGGTGGAAACGTGCCGCCCCTGCCAGCTGCATTTTTCAAACTTTACACTTAAATATCTTGGAAACCTTTGACTTTAGAGGCTTGGGCCCATTGAGACATTCAATCAGCATGGTTTAAAGTACAACATACTCCAGTTTAATGACATTTGACTGAAACCACTTTTTACATAGGTTCAGATACGGGTTTCGCCTTTTAATCTACAGAGATTACGAAAATTAAGGTTTTTCAATTTCGCCTGTCTGTCTGCCCGTCATTCTGACGTCTGTCTATCTCTGTTGGCGCTATATTTACAAAACTATTTGATGAAGAAAAGTAATATTTGGTAGGTAGTTGACACCTTTGTCGAAATGGGATATACTTTTAATGAAAAACATACAGAGTGGTCACAAAATGTAAAGGATAATAATAATATTTGGCCTGTAGTTACACAACTGTCGAGAAAGAAACCTAAAGAAACTCATTTATTTAAAAATAACAAATTTAGAAACGATGATGGAAAATAATATTTGGAATATAGTTGATACTGCTGCCGAGGAAAAATTCTATTATACTTTTAGTAAAAAATGTACAGGGTGGTCGCTATAAAGAATAATTAATTGGGCGAAAGCGCACGACGCAAGAAAATAATATTTTGAATGCACTACTTACTGTCAAGAAGAGAATCTAATATAATTTTAGTTATTTAGTTATTATAAAAATATGCAGGGTAGTCATTCAACAGAAACATAATGATTAAATAAGCTAAAAACATACTCTTCGTCGATTTGTTAAACATTTTAGAAAATTGTGGCACATTCTGAGAGATACTCTTCGCAGTGTCTTTGTAAATAATAGTAGTTTTAGAAGTTCTTAACATTTTAACCATCCTATTTGGTGAAACATTTGTCAGTGCAAAATAAAATAAAAGTAAATAAGAGTATAATAATAGAGAGCTCAGAAGTTGAAAATGTTCATCCTGTAGGGCTTTAAATACTGAAAGCTGACAACTGGATAAATCGATAGCATATATATATATATAGGTACACTTCAAAAAAAAGTTGTCCAAAAATTGTCCTGTGCAAAAGGGCGTTATTCAAAATTTTCGAGTTATGTAGTGCATCACCTAGCCGAAGTACATATCTCTCTTTGATAAAAATTGTATAATATTCTCTATAGCTGTAAGGCTATATGTGCCAAATTGGGAGGAAGGTTTTCCGTAAATAATTTTACAGATTTCTTTAAATTGCCAGCATTTTCTTGTACAATTTACCTGTCCAAAAAACTTCCCTTTAAGAGTTTTTTCCAAAAACCGAAAAACAGGCTTTAGAAAACAGTGAAGAAGTGACACTATAGAAGATTGAAGACAAAGTAAAACACTGAAGGAAATATATTTGCATTTGTTTAATGACAAATATCGTGGAAATCTAGTAGCAATTAATTGCAGTACCGAACCACAAATCAACAAAAAGGAAATCATAAACTTACATACGATTTTATCGAAAACTGCTAATCCTAGAAAAAAATTTTAAAGTAAGAAAGTTATCTCTATCCTTTATTTTTATTTCTTCGCAATATACTTGGTATTTATTTCGAAAGATAAAAAAGATTCTCGCTTGATACACATACCTCTGCAAATTCTCACATTTTATTGACGCAGCCTTAGAATATAAGTCATATTTCCTACACTTCTTTAAATTTAACTTTCATATTAACATATTTTATTAACAAATATGTAATGATAACACATTGGCTCGGTGGCGCAGTGCTTAAGGTGTTAGGCTTGCGACCACGGGGTCTCGTGTTCGAATCCTGGCTAGAGTATGAATGTGTAGTAGCGTCACGTGTTGCCGAGACGATAGCAGTAGGTTAGAGTGCGGCACCTTTAAACTGTTGATTTTACAGACTCAAAGATTACATTTTCTATAAATTTATTTGCAATTTTGTACTACTGTACGTTTCGTCTAAAAGCCGAGTTGGCATCGATTTTCTTCTTTTTTTTTAGTTATTTCTCATACTGGTTAGGCACCTGGGAGTGTGAATATTAGGTATAACAATTAGAATCCTATTTGTCATCGAATATCGAATAGATTCCAGATTATTGAAGAGCATTTAAGTAAATTTTTTGCTATAGAAAAATCCTAGATTAACCGGCGGGCCAAGCCCGGTCCTGCCTTTTGACAGAAATTCTCTCCCCTTAAAAATCAGTTTTTAATTTAAACTAACACGTATACATATTTTTTCGTTAAATATGATTACAAAACGAAAATTTCCAATCGAGTGCATTGATGGCTGCAAGTGTGGGGGATAATGGAGGACTGAGAATTAAAATCAATACCTGGCATCTCGGCGCTCTTCGTGACGTAGCAGGCCGACGTCCATGTCCGCCATCGCAATCCACCCGGTGTGAAAATTCGCTGAGTACTCGTTATATCGGTAGTCAAACGAGAATGTGCAAAATTTTAGTGCTCTTCAGTACCACATAAATAAAAAGATGTCATGAAAATGTAATAAAACGGATCCCGAAGGTTAAGGTAGGGCACATCATATAAGTTAGAGAGAAGGACGAAAAAATTAAAGTTTTTTTTATTTTTTCGTTGTTTAATGTACATATATTTATTTTTGATAATAACGTATTATATTGTTTTCAAAATATATAAATTATGAATATTTTTACAAACATGGATGGCATTATCAAATAAAAAAAATTGAATTTTGTTTTAAAATAAATTCTATAATATCTGAGTTATTAGTTTAATAAATTATATTATATTCCTTATCTAAAAACGAAACTTTTGTTTTGATTTTCATTTATTACATAATATGGCATTTTTTTAGAAACAATATAATATTAATTGGACATTGAATTCAAAATTAGGTACACAAAGAGAGGAACAGAATAAGAATGATCAATCCACCCCAACGCGGGTAATGTTTATTCTTTTTTTATTTTAATTGTGAATAGTTGCACTTACAATTTTGCCAAATACTGGCTCTTAATATTTAACCATTTAAGTGTAATAAAAAATACTTAAAAGTATCAAAATTAATATTTTTATCGGCTGGGCAGGTTTAAATAAAAAATATATAATATATAGATATAATTGGGGCACATTTGTAAAAAAACTTAAGAAAAATATTTGGTGAACGCAACATCAAAAAATATTTTAGCTTTTATTAATCATCATATCATTCCGGCACATTTTTTAGTAGAATCTTTAAATACTATCTCACAACATGTAATTTTTTGGATTCGATAAAATGGGTGGATCATCAACCATAACAAAAATTACATATTTCTCCCGATTTTTTTTAGTGCCTCTATATCCTTTTGGTATTACTACCGGTATGGTAGTTCGGTCGGTTATGACGTATTGTGTGACGAATATGCTGGTTACACTGTATATCGTGTGGCACTAACAATGTCGGTGGATAGTGCGTTATTCCAACTGTGTAATCGCTGTGTAAATAAAGTTAGGTGTACCAGAACGACTAAAAAGAATCTAGAAAAACATGCAATTTTTTTTGGTGTTCAAATATAATTTATATTTTTTTTTCTACTCTCATACTTTAATTCGTTTATTAGACATTTCCTACTTGTACTTTAATGAGATTTATTAAGATGCAGATTTTCCATTAAGATACAAGTTTATAACCAATAGAAACGCGACAGACAGCAATATTCTGTCAATATCAACTATTGAACATCTCACAGATCTAAAATTTATCAATTTTGACAAGTCATTGTCATGTCTTGTTTACCTAGCAATTTCAGAAATAAAGTGTTAATTTTCTGTTTCATATTATGACTGGTCATACAAAAAATAGTGTATGCAACTCACATTGAATGGCAATTAAGACACTTGCATTCATTATGACATTCGCCAACGTCTCATGTCATAATTCTCATGCTCGTGTCCCACTAGCTATCATTAAATGATCTTTGAATAATATACTGTTAACAAGTGTGCATTCATTATGTCAACAACACATTTTTTTTTTTTTTTTAATTTAAATCGGCCCAGTGCACTGTGGGGAAATTCCGGATTTTACTGTTCAAAAATCTCTAGAGACCTTAATATCCATCGGATCGGGATAATTTTTCTTTAAATTAAAGGTAATTAAATTCCCTACACATCTGTTCGAGGCAAATTTTTAAATGACTCGGTCAACTTTTATTAATAACATAATAAACTGTCACAAAATTGTAAAAAAATATATTACAAATATAAGTAATAAACTAATATCGCTATATTCATATGAAAAAAATTTTTTTGTCTACACATAGTACATAAACTATATAGTAGTAAAATCAAACTGCCAAACACATAATTTGATAGCTGACAACTATCCGTTGTCCGCTGACCGCTGCCCAAGGAATCACTACTTCCACATCCAGATTTTCTATCCAAGTCACTCACAACGAAAAAATTTTGTACGTGGAAATAATTGTTTATGGAACTTTAATAATATAACATTTGAAATCCTCTGCCCCAAAAACCCATAAAACAATACCCCACATCGGTAGTGGTGTGAGGTTGGTGATAGGGGGTAGTGGGGGTGGATGAAGTACAAAAATATTTTGAGGTTTTTGGTTCTTGTACACAGTACACACACTAAATCACAAACTTTTCTCATCCCCTTTAATAATGAGGTGGGATGGTAATGGGGGTGGCTAATGCCAAAACATTTTATGAGACCTTAACTTCTCTTGTATATACTAAATACCAATTTTATTATGAACTCTTACCTGCTTCATTTACCTATTTACCCTCATTTACCAATTTACCCCCCAACCCTTCGACGGAACAAGATGAAAATATAACCCAGTTCCAGATCTCGTTAAAATACATACGTGTACCAAATTTCAAGTCAATATCTTAAACGGTTCCAGAGTAAACGTGCGCACAAAAAAAGTTACAGACAGACCGACAGACAAACAGACACAATTTTTTTTTCTCAAACTTAAAATCTCGACGTTTCATGACATTCTAAGCCTATTTGAACAATAAAAACTTGTCGTTACTATACTTCCACTGGACGTGGAAGTAATTAACACAAAAAAATATTAAAAAAAAAAAATAAATTAAAGATTCGCCTCGACAGATGTGTAGAGAATTTAATTCCCTTTAATTAAAAAAAAAAAAAATGATCCCGATCCGATGGATATCGGAAATAATTTACTTCTTTTGAACCACTGCACTGTTGGAAAATTCCGGATTTTACTGTTCACAAATCTCTAGATTCGACCATTTATTGTAGTTTAGTTTTTCCTATTTTTGGCAAAATTATTTTATATTATAAGAAGTGTTGTTGTGGTTAATGGTTTTCCATGGCCTCCTCACAAATATATTAAATTTTTCGATAATTAACCACTTTTTCTAAAGATAAATATGACATATGATATATCGTTGAATAGGTAATTTAAGTTGTGATCGAATAATGAAATAATTTACAGGGTGTTCCCTTTAAAAAAAAATACCTCGAAAACTGAGGCATGCATAATTTTCTTCTTATCAGCAACGGACTCTACTCAAAAAAGTCCTTTACTCGATTTTAGATTCGACACTTGGTAATTGAGAAATAGAGGTCATCCAAAAATGCCAATTTTCCAAAAACGCTCTGTAAATACTTGACTCTTAATAATATTATTTTTATTTAACATGATCAGTTCTCTAAAATTATTCTTTCTCATTCTTATACAGAAAAATATGCTTATGTATAGAATTTCACTAATATTCTTTTATGAAACTTACGAACTGAAAGTATAACATATCAAATAAATCTGAAAACATAAAAATGTGATTTTTAAAATTTTCATTTAATTTCAAGTATGAAACATTTGATATGAATAGCGCGTATCTTTCTTCACGATTCGAAAAGTGTTCTCCCTTAGTGTCTCGCAAACAAAGAAAGATAAAAGAAACTTAATGTCACGTTTCTAGAGCTATTGAGGTTCACCACATTGCGTAGTCTATGCCTCTTCAATAATCATTGTTACACTCCCAACCACCCCAACTTCTCTGGCACCCTACCACAGTGTAAGTACTGAAGTCCTGTATCTTGTGACACATCATAGTAAAAGTTCTTGAAAGACCTTCTGATGTAATCGAAAATTAAATGGATTGGCAGAAGAGGATCCACATACTGACTAGCGAGATTCTCGGTCAACGCGCCTTGATTTTTATCTCTGGTGGTATTTAATATCTATTGTTTATAAGAACCAACGAGAAGGCACCGAAAAGCTTCGGAATAATTCACACTTAAAATTCAACATTAGACGAGATTATTATTACATTATAGGGCATTTGGAAAATTGATTGGACCATTTTTTAAGTCTTATTGATTGATTTGATTTGGCTCACCTACGGTGGGCATTACTACTACTCCCAGGATATACCGCTGGGCCGGTTATGTCTACGTTAAATTTGGGTCATTCTTGTTGTCAGCGGTGAGAGCCACATGACAAATGGTACAGAAGTGTTGGATAGGCAGTCTAGGTGCTTATGAAATGCGTTGTCGCATTGTTTCATGATATGGAGTGTTTATGCTCCTCTTTTTGTGTTTCTGCTTCTATAAATACTCTTTTTCTGAGACTTCTGATTCCTCCGTTTCTGATTTCGGTAGAGCATATATCACTTTGTGGTATTAATTTTTTCCCTTTCTTTTCTTTCCCCAGTATGTTTGGTCTCTTCTTAGTTTATTTATGATCCCCTCAATTATTATTCTCCACGTGTAGCATGGTCTCCCTATTTTTAGTTTGTTGCTCATTAGTATCAGCGCTCTCTTCAGTAGATGCGTTGGGTCCTTTCTTTTTACCGGTTCCCAGTATTTTATTGCGTATATTTCTATACCCCTCCTATTAGTGTTGATGTTTTATGTCACTGTTCTCGTCTCGTTGTTTTTGCGAGTAGTTGGATTACGTCCTTTTCAGCTCTTCACTTCTTCTTCTGTTGGCTTTTGTCCTTGCCACGTTTTAACTCCATATGTCATCGTTGACAGTATGATGGCTATGTACAGCCGCTTGATCAGGTCCCATGATGGTTTGCTTTTCTCGACGAACGGTATTATTGTCTTTGTAGCTCTGTATGCCTTTACAGTTTTTCTTCTTTTCAGTTGGTTCCACATAAAATTGGAATTTTTAGTATTAAACCAATCTTTGCCATCATCTCTGTACCCCAATTCCAAAATTATTCTAAGAGCTTTTCTTTGCATAGCAAATACTGCTGCAACATGAGAAGAGTGACCCGAGACAAATTTCACAGGTGATTGCAGAATGAATTAATCCACAATACGCTGCTAATATACCTTAATACTTGCCTGTGTCACAAAATACATAAGATTTCTCAAATGAAATACATTTTTTGATGCTTTATTACATAAAAAATTGGTATGTTTTCCCACGTTAATGTGTTGTCAATATAAACACTTAAAAATTTAGCACAGGGTGTTGATACGATATTATTGTCGTCTACTATAAGATGCTTGAAACTAAAAATAATTTATTCTCATTTAACATTAATTTATTTGGCAAGAACCAGTTTTGGTTAGTGGATTGAGATTTGTGCATCGTGGACAACAATGCATTAATATCCTTGTTCTTATGTAATAATGTTATGTCGTCCTCATATAGAACATATTTTGTTTGGTCAATATTATTGGACAAGTCATTAATGAAAATAAGAAAAAGAGTTGGACCCCGAATGGAGCTTTGAGGTACTCCAAATTTAATATTTATAAATCCAGAGTTCATACTTTGACAATTTACAAATTGAGATCTATCCTCAAAATTTATGGCGTCTAATATCAGGTTTGTTATCAGAAAATGAAATATATCATATATCAATTTTATGTAAATCTGCAGTATTATTGCAAATATGACAGCTTTCTGGCATTAGTTATTTTGAATTCATAATTTATCATTAGATCAATTTTAATGTAACTCCGAGATCACTACGACTTCGGTAAAGCGACTAAAAGAAAAACTTATTTCCAATTCTGGCTCACTTTACACTAGACATTACTTGATGAAACTGTAATGGAGCTTGAGAAGGATTTGATAGACATCTCTCAAGCCAATCCTAGCGTCTAGGGACAGAAATTCCATTTGAAAGCATATCAAATAATTTACTTGATAAGATTATTTTCATTTTCGACGCTTACTCTATTTTTGTTTGTTTGTGTCGAGGTTTGTGTTATAATAAAACAATAATAAGCATAAGTTTTATATTCGTTTTTTTCGCAACGATGAAGGTCTCTATTTTTTAAAACTATATTTTTTTCACAATTCATAGAAAAAATATTATTTTCGACTTAATGTTTAGCATGAAATGTGTGCTTAAATGCCTATATGCTTTGGATTTGGAAACTCAAATGTGACGTAGGTTAAAAAGGCACAAAAAATTGAGAAATTATTTTTTTGCTCATATATTAATTGCTTCTTAACTTCAAAGCAACAAAATCTTGGTGATCAGTTTTTTTAGATGAGTTATATTTTCGAGTTATAAGTTTACACATCACTTTTTTCTGGCATGTCCTATATCTTTGTACTCGTCTTTTGGAAATAATGAAATTATTATTATTATTCCTTTTCCAGCGTAACTGTTGTAGTTGATCTTTGGTATCATTGTGCGATGGCGCATTTTTATATCATCGATTTGTCTATGGAAATCAGGAGGATACTATGTATTTGATATATGTACTATAATTTAAGTTATAGGTAACTTAAATTATAGTGCATATGTCAAATGCATAATTTAAAATATAAAATATATAGTGGATTATATGCGATGTGGAACGTCGACTTCGCAAACATTTTAATACAGAGGGAAGGAGAGCTGGATGCCTAAAATTCATACATTTTATTAATCTCCTTTGTTGTTTCTTTTAGTTTGATCATTACTCTGGATTGAGTTGATTATAATTTTATTTTTTTTTTTTATTTTTTTATTTTAATTATACACCATCTAACAGTATAAACCATTTACAAGATGGGAAACAACACATATTTACTATAGAATACACACCATAGATGAGTATAGTAACTAAAACTACAAATGGAATACACAGAAAACTGAATAAGACTAAAATTAAAATTAAACTTAAGTAAAACAAAAATACGGTTAACATATAATTATGCATACGGCACATAAAAGAATATAATAAAATGGTAACTAACTATAGATAACGTCTCCTATTAAATAAAAATGTCAATATCATTCGGGTTGTTATTATAAGTAGAACAGATGTTATATATCGGTGAGTATTGTAAGACGTTAGTCCGGGTTCTAGGCAGATAAAAAGTTTGGTGATACCGCGAATTCACTCTTGGAGTGTGAAAATTTAATTTATGGAGGATCTCGCAGCAATCAATTTCATGATGAATTACTTTCTTTAAGAAGTTAATGGCGTAGTTGTTACGTCTATCACTTAGGCTGCACATGGAAAACATTTCAAGCAAATCTCCTTGCGGAAAGCCAATAGGTGGATATGTATCATGAGATTTAAAGTGAAGATATTTAAGAAAACGACGTTGTACATTTTCTATTTTTGAGATGTGAATATTATAGCAGGGCTGCCAAACAAGGGATGCATACTCTAACTTAGATCTCAGAAATGAAAAATATAGCAATTTTAGCGTTGCAATATTTGAAAAATCGCGGCTGTTACGTATGATAAAACCAAATGTCTTATTTACGTCACATATTAACGTATCAATGTGGTCATTAAAAGTTAGTTTTTTGTCGAAAATTACACCAAGGTCTTTGAACGTAGACGGTCGCATTAATTGTTCGTTGTTTAGCGCGTAATCGTAGGTAATCATAGAATCTCTATTTGAAAACGACATAATATTACACTTTTGCACATTTAATGAAAGTTTGTTTTTAACACACCAAGAACTAAGATTAGAAACGCTATTTTGCAATGTGATGCAGTCATTCAGATCAGTGATTCTATGTAAAAGTTTTATATCGTCCGCATACATTAAAAAGTGAACTCCTAGGGTATTACCTATGTCGTTGATAAAAATATTAAAAAGCAGCGGCCCAAGAACGGATCCCTGGGGAACACCTGAGGTTGAAACATAATCAGAGGACTTAAAGCCATTGTACGCGACGTATTGTTGTCGTTCAGTTAAATATGATTTAAAAAAAGATATGAGCTGATCTGAAATGCCAAAACTAGAGAGTTTTGTAATAAGTAAGTTGTGGTTCAGCTTATCGAAGGCTTTCGTTTAGTCAAAGTATATTACGTCTGTTTGAACTTGCATGTCGATGGATTCAGATATGTATTGCGTAGCACAAATAAGATTAGTGGTAGTAGAGCGGCCCTTCATAAATCCATGTTGTTGCGTGGAAATTATGTTTTTAACATGTGGGTAAATTGAATTATGTAGTAATATTTCGAAGGCTTTACCAAAATTACAGATTATAGTTATCGGTCGAAAGTTTCTTATATCATTTTTTCACCCTTTTTGTATACCGGACAGACTTTGGAGTATTTCCAAATGTCAGGAAATGAACAACACTTAATAGACAGGTTAAATAAAATCATGAGTGGTTTCGCAAAGATATAAGCACAATCTTTCAATAAGAACGCGGGAATGCCATCAGGTCCCATGGTGAGCTTGGGTTTTATTTTTTTTAAAGCCAATAGTACTTCGTGTTCTGAAAAGGACACTATATTGATGCTACTGTTATTATTATTATCAGACTGATCTGTTAATGTGTCTTCCGGTTCTACAGGTGAGAATGATTGTTCGAAAAGATCAGCATAAGCATTTACAATATCTTGTGGGTTATTCAAATGATTGCCATCGTAATACATATCTTTAGGTATGTTAGTCACTCCTTTTTTATTTTTTATGTGGGCCCAAAACTTATTTGGATCATTGTTGATATTATTTTCAACCTGAGCTGTATAATTTCTGAAAGCAGTTTTGATATCAAATTTAATTTTAGACCTCAATCTCACAAATTCACCAAGTGCAATGTTATCTCCCGTTCTTTTGTGCAGCCTCAAATATTTTTCTTTAGTTCTTATATCTTTGATAATTTCAGCATTAAACCAGGGTGGGAATTTTCTATTATTTTTAGGACACACAGATTTAGGTACACAAGTTGTGAATATCTCCGATAATTTATCATAAAATTGTTGACACGCAGAGTTAATTTCAGTGTAATCTTCGAGGCAAGACCAGTCGACGTTAAGCAGTTCCTGATATAATAGTTCAAAATTGGCTTTTCTAAAATTAAATGTATTTGTATAATTAATTGGGAAATTATTAGTACAGATTTCATATTCAGTGTTTAAGGAAATTACAAGTCCGGGATGATGCTTATCTTCTTTTAATAAAACATCTAAAGCTTTCTCAACTACACAACTGGTATTGCACAGAACCAAGTCAAGTAACCTGTTGTTGTTATTGTACACAAAATTAAACTGAGAGAGATCTAGAAAATTTGTAAAGTTATTGAGAGCTGTAACTTCAGCAGTATTGATGCCATTTAAAACAGATAGAGAATACGAGGGAATATTAAAATCTCCTATTATTAACACATTGTTGTCACAAATACCATTTAATGACTCGATGAATTCAAAAATTGTTTCATAGTTTACGGAGCTTACATTAGGCGGATTATATATAACAAAGATATAGGTGTAACGCTGATTAACTGAGAGTTTAATACCTAGAATATCAACATAAGGTAATATATTTGCTTGATCTAAATCAAGCCTTACAGCATTTAAATTATCTCGTATTGCTAACAATACACCCCCACCTCGGCTACGATTAGCAGCTGCAAAATCTCTATCCTTGCGAAAGATATTATAATTATTGTTTATCAATTCAGAATCAAAAATAGTTGAATCGAGCCAAGTTTCAGTTAGTGCAATAATGGGCCAATTAGAACTAGCAACAGAATTGCTTACTTCGATCGTCTTCGTTTTGAGACCTCTGACGTTTTGATAATAAATGAGTATATTATGCTTATTATCAGCCTTAATCGCAGTAGATTTGCGAATGGAAGTAGGGAGAGATGATATAGGCTGTGATTGCTATTAAACGGATTGAGTACTTAGGAGATCATCTCGCAGTTTCTCTTTAGCTAGCAAATATGCAGAGCAATTGTTGGTATCCCATGCCGCGTGATTAATGGAAATATCTGATTTGTTTTTACTTTTAAGTGCAGTGCAGTTGACACATATGAGAATATCGGATTTACAGTCTTTAACAGCGTGATTATAATATAGTTTTGCCAAAAGCAAAAATTACATTACCGGTATATGCGCAAATTGAACAAATAAAAATAATTTATAATAACAATTTTTCCACAAATTAAAAAAAAACGATTATTGCTCTGCTGTATTTTTCACTGTAGTTTTTTCAGAAATCTGCGCCCAGCGCACAGCGAGCCACACTCTCAAAAAATTAATAATTCTTGTAGGAATTGGATTAGAATTGGTAGTTCGGTATTTTCGAGGCAGATTACACATTATCTCACGTCAAAAATTAAAATTTCAAAATAGCGGATCTACTAAAGCTGACACAATTGCAACATCTTGCAATTTTGCATGAAATTTGGTACATCAATCTTTATGTATAAGGTGCACGTCACTAAATGGCGACGAAATTTTATTATATTTTTTTGTGGTCTTTTTCTCGAAGACAATTCAATTTATTTTTCTCTCGCCTACTAAAGATCAGTATTATAATCTTGAAAAAATCACTCTACGACATTTTTTAAAATTTTCCTGTTTCAATTTTGTTTGTCTGTCTGTCTGTCTGTATGTCGGTCTGTGTCTCATGAAGCTATACAGTGTGTTTCATTGATAACGGACCAGTCGACATAAGGTAATAGAGGACCTCAATATGCATCGATTTGATCCCCATGTATGTTATGCGAACTTTGGTAGTTTGTGAATTACTTGGGTTTTTGTGTATTTTTAGCTAATCTCCGGTTTTACCCATAAATTTCGCAATTCTGTCTTAACTATTAGTACTAGGGTCATGATTTTTTTTTTATGAACGTAGTCCAATAGTGGGCCTAACATCTAGAAAAATATATATTTTCTTGAAACGAAACTATTTCGACAAAAAATTAATCTTTTTAAAAGAACCCCGCACAAAACAAATGGAAAGTGGGTCCCAGTCGATTTGTCTGAAAATTGAGTATGTTATAGTTTTCGACTTTATGAACAAAAGTTCTCATGGGCCCAACTCGATTCTATGTCTAGTTTCCGAGATACAACTATAAATTCTTGTAAAATTCTGTATCTTATTGAACTATCAATTTATTGATGGGGTGTTAGAGGTCAAACGAGCAATTTCAGAAAGATTTTCAATTAAAGTTTCTTGATCAGGAAGACACATACTTTATGTAAAAAATGTTTTAGCCAGTTTGACCGAATATTTTTTCACTTGTTATTTTTACATAGATTTCCCGGCGCCTTCGCTAACATTTTTCAAACTTTAATTCTTTTCTACGCTATTTTACTTCCACATCCAGTGGAAGTATAGTAACGACAAAAAAAATTTAAAAAATCTTTATTGTTCAAATAGGCTTAGAATGTCATGAAACGTCGAGATTTTAAGTTTGAGCGAAAACAAATTTCTGTCTGTCTGTCTGTCGGTCTATCTGTCTATCTGTCTGTCTGTCTGTCTGTCTGTAACTTTTTTTGTGCGCACGTTTACTCAGGAACCGTTTGAGATATTGACTAGAAATTTGGTACACGTATGTACTTTAACGAGATCTAGAACTAGATTATATTTTCATCTGGTTCCGTCGAAGGGTTGGGGGGTAAATTGGGGTAAATTTGGAGTAAATAGGTAAATCAAGCAGGTAAGAGTTCATAAAATTGGTATTTAGTATATATAAGAGAAGCTAAGGTCTCAAAAAAAATTTTGACATTAGCCACCCCCATTACCACCCCCATATCCCCATTATTAAAGGGGATGAAAAAAAATTGTGATTTAGTGTGTGTACAAGAACCAGAAATCTTCACTTCATCCACCCCCCCACTACCATCCCCTATCGCTACCCCCGCCCCACTACCGATGTGGGGTATCGTTTTATGGGTTTTTGGGGTAGAGGATTTCAAATATTATATTATTAAAGTTCCATAAATAATTATTTCCACATACAAAATTTTTTTGTTGTGAGTGACTTGGATAGAAAATCTGGATGTGGAAGTAGTGATTTCTTGGGCAGCGGTTTTTATTGCAAAATATTATATAAAGGGCTAGAATGTATCACAATATAAAATGTATGAAAAAAAAAATCATGAATTCGATATTTTTTTAATTGTACAAGAGATCATTCTTGTACCTTTCTTGAGCTATATCTCGGGAACTAGACATAGGATCGAGTTGGGCCCATGAAAACTTTTGATCAGAAAGTCGAGAACTATAACATACTGAATTTTCAGACAAATCGACTCCATTTGTTTTGTGCGAGGTTCTTTTGTTAAAATAAAAATTTTTCCAACGAAAAATAAAAAAAGGATAAGAAGAAATCTTAAAAAATATTATTTTGGGTATTCAGCAGATACCTTTCAAAGAAAGAGAAAATTTTCAGTTTTTATATGGCCCAGACACTTGTTCTTACTCTCAAACGGTGAAAACCATCTCTAAATTTAGATAATTAATATTTGAAAAAAATGTAACTGATTTCTTATTGAAACGTAGGATAATTATATTTTTGGGGTCGTTGATTACGAATCTGAAGTCAAAATGAAAGAATTCTAAATGGCGGCTCCAATACGGCGGATGGAAATTTTTTCTAAAGTAAGTGACAGCGTTTTTGAAATAAAACTAATTACTAGATAATTACAACAACAAAATGGCGACATTTTGTTAAAACAATTGTGAGAACGCACATTATACATGCCATAACTTCTTTATTTTTTATGATACAGAAACACACAAAAAATTTTAATGTTTGATTAATTATCTTTAATTCTGTTCTTTGGAATTTTTGATGAAAGTGTCATAGTTTCTAAGATATTCAACATTTAAATCAAACACTTCCATCCTATAAACGTTCGGATGCCATCTATAAATTTAAATATCTCCGAAACTATTAATCCCACTCAGATATTAAAAAAAAAAAATCATTTTCAGTTTATGAGCCTTATTTTTTATGTCTATCATTTTTTCGCCAAAACTAATATTTATTGAGATATTTGCAAAGAAACAAAAATTTCACATTTTTTCGAAAATCCCTTTATAGGCTTGAAAAGTAATTTTTTCTAGAGCAAATGCTCTAAACGGACGAAAATAGAACTTCTTACTATATGTTAATGAAAAACAATGTACATAATATATTCTTTTAATTACTGACTACTTAGATTAACAAAATGGCGACGTCTTTATTAAAAACGTGTGAAGTAGTGCATTGTTCCTGTCATAACCTCTTTGTTTTATATTATATAAATAGTCAGAAAAATATTTGAAAGCCTAATTAATAGTCTTTTATTTTACTCATTAGCCTTTTTGATGCAAGTACCATATAGTTTCTGAGATATTTAACATTTAAACTAAATACTTCGCCTTCGGAACCTTCGAACGCCATCTTTATACTTTCAGATCTTCCAAACTATTAATTCTACATAAATTAAAAGAAAAACGAAATTCATCCTTAATTTAGCAGTTTTCTTATTTGTCTCTAGCATGTTTTCATTCAGTAATACTTTTCGAGTTATTTGACAAATATCGTTTTGAAATATCTTTTGTTCAAGCTAAAATCCCAATTCTCAAGTCGTTATAACTTAAAGACCATCAGTGTATATGAAAAGTTGCATAGAACCTTTTCTTCTCAAAATTTGATTCTCTTTACTATTATTTAAGGAGAGATAAATTGTTGTCATTAGTATTCGCAGTGCGGATGGTAAGATCGGTTAGCATTGAAAAGAGACAATTATATCTGCGTTCCGACTATATTCAACCCTAATTGGTCGAGGTCACAGCGTATTATTTGACGTGGAACTTTAGTTCCCTGTCTTTTACTGTATTTTTTTTGTTAGTTGTTTATCGTCTGTTTCAAATATTGGTGGATAGGGCGCGAAGGACCGGCAGCCTGGTTTCCAGAGTATCCGGACTTAAATCCGGTTGACTTTCCTATCTGGGCCATTATAAGGAATATTTTTTGTGATACATCACTTCTTGTACCTTATTTACATAAAATGTTATGTTTGTTTTGCAGGGGTCTCAATGAAACTTATGTTAGATAATGCACAAAATAACCAAAGGACTAAAAAAGAAGAAAAAAGGCAAAAAATCCAAACGCAAAGAAGAAGAGCTATTTAAACCAGAAGAGCTTGAGGTTTACCGAAAAGAACACCAAGGCGTAAGCGAAGATTCCACAGAAAAAAACGAGGAGTGGAAAAAGTTCATCGCTCTCACTTCCGGTGTCGATGATATTTTAAAGAAGACTCAGGGTGACCTAGACCGCATCAAAAGTACCTCTTTCTTTCAAAGGAAGCCGACAGAAAGTGAAGTAAAGAGCAGAGAAAAATCACAGGCTCTTGAAGAGGCGACCCAACAGAAGGAAGAAAAGCAGGAAGTTACTCCTCAACAACTTGGAATCGTTGAACTTTCTGAATCCGAGTCTGAAGAAGAGGATGACGATAATATTTTCGACACTGCTTACATTGATGCAATTGCAGCAGGGGAAGTAAAATTAGCTTATATCCCCGAATCTCCGACAGACAAGGTAGAAGGAGACGATCCTTTTGACACCTCCATTGCTGAACGAGCAATCTTGGGCCCGGAAGTTCAACGCAAAGGAAAGAAACTTGTACCTATCGGAGCGGCTGTTGAGGTCTTAACTGGACGAGTGCAGTTACCTACTTGTGCAACAAAAAGACCTACTAGCAAACGGCAAGTTCTCAAGGAAAGAGATTTGCTTTTAGGAAGTTTTGACGACAACTTAGACACAGCAGTCGGCGGCAGTGGTAAGCAACTATTTTTTCAAAATATCTTATTTAGAAGTTATGTTTTAAAATTTTATTGTACTCGACATGTTCAGCTTGGTGTTCAAAATGTCTAGGTTTGTGTTTTTATACCTGGAGGGAACTGAAATATTCGATATAATGCTCTTTTTATTTCAAGCATACTTTGTTTACTGTACAGATATCTTGCATTGTTTTCATATCGAGTAGGATATAATTGTACTTGATATTAATTAATATATATTGGTGCAAATTCTGTCAACACCCTTGTGAGTTTTTGTTCTCGATATCTGGTACATTCACTATCTTTTCACTGACTCAAGTTCATAATTCAAGAAGGGGGTAGCTTTGCACTCTTTGATTGGTTGTTTTCGTGAACTAAGTTATAACAGATTTATGGTTCATTCTTATTAATGAAGCTTAGAGGGTTCAAGGTTTTTCGCCAGTTATTGAAGCTTTTGTGCAGTTTGGTATAGTATTGGGGTAGTTTCCACCCCCTTAAGGGTGTGTCTCAATTGCTTTGTCTAAGCCCTAGTTAACACCTTCGTTGATGCATTCAGCCAATAGACTTATGTTTCTGTTCATGGAGGCAATATAACTCAACAGCATCATTTTTTCCTATTTTCATCCTTGTATAGGGGATGTCTTTGGCTCTTCTGAATTGATCAATAGATATACGGATTCGTCGATATTAGATATGAATTCTGCGTCCAAAAATACTAAGAATACCTTGATTGCTATGCCATAACTGACAAATATTCACTTGTATCATCATCATTGGTCATACAACCTATAGTAGGATCTCGACCTTCTCCAGCTTCCTTCGCCATTCATTCCTGTCTCTGGACTGCATCGTCCAGTTTGGTGCACCCATCTTTCGTGCGTCCTCGCTTACACCATCCTTCCAGCGCAGCTTCGGCTTTCCTCGCCCTTTTTTGCAGGGTTGTTGTCATCATATCTGTTCACATAACCTGCCCATCGCAATCTGCCGATTTTGATTGTAGTTACTATGTCCTTATTACCGGCCTGTCTATAAGTGTTGTAAATTTCGAAGTTATACCTGCGTCTCCATATACCGTCTTCTTGGATTGCCCCGTATACTTTTCGCAGTATCTTCCTTTCAAAAATCATTAACAGAGATTCATCTCTTTTTGTTAGCGTCCGATCCATACATTAACACGGGTATGGTAAGTGTTTTATATAACCTGAGTTTTGATAGATTACGATTGCGAAGGTGCTTCGAAAGACCAAAATAGCACCTATTTGCCAACATAATACGTCTTCTGATTCACTTGTTGTATGGCTTTGTATTGTTTGATATACTCCTATATTATATTACATTACGCTTATCACAACTTTAATCCCTCATATCTCAAAAAACAAAGATATGCTCATCTTGAAAGTTTTTATTCAGGATGTTCTCATTATTAACAATAATTTAGCACTTAGTTTGAAACAAAATTCGAGGGTTAGAAAATGGTCGATTTTTGAGGTCACTCTTTATAATTATGTTTCTCAGAGAATTTTTATTTCACAGCATCACCAGAAGAGGTCCAAAAGACTCTACTAGATGACGATCCTATTCCAATCACCGACGAACCAATTCAACTAATTCATTCTCTAAATCAACCAACACATTCTGCTCCTCACGAAACCGTTGATAAGAGTAAAGATATTATTAGTGAATTTGATACAATCGTAAATGCATCTGATGACCCAGACGATCAGGAATTTGAAGCATTAGCAGCAGAAAGTCTATCCAAATCTACAAAGGTTCTTCATTCGTTACCTTTAACTCATTCTTCTGGACCTGCAGATGATGTCAAGTGGAACGCTTTTGAAGATAAGTAAGTACCTATCCTCATAAAATCTAGGAATGAGAAGTACCAAATCAGAATTATTTTGTATGAATTCCAACAAGCACAATGTGGCTGTATAGGGAACGTTAGAAGCAACGTTTATAAAGCAAAATGATTTGTCGCAACACGTTTTTTTCATTCTTATAGGATAATTATTAAAGCACAAATAGGCACTTTTTTACAAAACGTTTTAAGTCGTTTATGAAGTATATGAAAGAATCCTATGTCAATTGTAATTGTTTATGTCAATTTTATAGATTAAAATTCTCACAATAAAAACATGTCTTAAAACTTACAAACTGATAGTGCATTATTGTTATGCAGTGATGTATATAAATAACATGAAAGGGGCAAATTGATTGAAACAAACTAATGGAGAGTAAACTGTTTTTTAATAATATTTTGGAAGTGTATTATAGGATTTAAAGAAAGGTATTTATGAAATCAAAATGTTAGGTTTTTATAACTATTTTATACATGTCTTTGAAAGCTGTTATGAATCAGTAAATCAGTAAATTAGTAACAAAATTACTCGCAATGACGTTTATAAGATTGCAATTTAATCATTAATAAAACTATTTCACTAATTTATTTTTAGATCTTTCTTGGAACAAAATAATACATATATTTTGTTTCATAAGTAAAAATATCTTCGTTGTGGCTTTAACAAAATCAAATGTATATTTACAAGATATAAAAATCACGTATACACTAGTATGGTCCGTTTATATGTGCTAGTTAGGATATAATATAGTATTTCTTCATTGAATTTATTAGCTGTAATCCTATTTTAAACTATCGTTTATTTTGTACCTCCTTATAAACACTTTAAAGTGTTCTTCATTGATTTTCAGGAGCTGCGGTAATATAGACGTTGATCCGTTTGATACTTCTTTCGCCGAAAATATCTTACCGGGAAAGGCTGAATTGAAACTAATTGAAAACGAAATTTTAAACGATGCAGATTTCCAATTCCCTGATGAACAGCATACTGTGAATGGAGTTAGTATTCAAATAACTGATACTGTTGGGCAGAGGAATATAATCCAAACAGAAAATCGAGTGTCAGGTAATGAGGAAAAGAAAAAATAATTATTAGTGCTTTCTGGTGATATATTTATTTATTCTATTTTATAAAACTTTTACAACTTAACGAATTTGCATTTGGACTTAATTTTTATTATAATTCCCTTTTAATTTACAAATTCAATATTTTATTTTGCAAAAGCACGTTGAAAGAGACTGCATGGGTCAATGAAAACCTTCTCAGGGAAGGACTATTTAGGCGACACACTGAACCTGTTTCCAAACTATATACTCCTTTATATTTTCAGAAAGTGAATTAAATTTGATTAAACCGATACACAGGGACCTGCTAGGAGGAAGTAATACAGATTTATCCATTTCGAGTACTCAACCTCAGCAGCTTACTAACGACGTTCGCCTTAGTAATATCGGCTATAGCGATCCGTTCGATTCATCTATTGCAGACTTTAATAAACAGCAAGATATCAGTTTATTAGAGAGAAAGTTGGTAGCAGAGGATGATTTAAGTGATGATGATTTTGACCCCCGAGGAGAAGAAAAAACCAGAGAAAGAACAGTTTCTCGACCAGACGTTCTGAACATTTCCGGGACAAAAACCGTTTCGTTTGACGTCACTTCCCCAAAGGAAAATGAACTATTAGGCGTAGGTGAAGGAGGTAAAATTATAAAACCCCTCACGCCATTCTACATACGCAAAAACTCAGTGCCGGAGTTACCTATAGAAGAAGATTTAAGCGATCCGTTTGACACTTCGTTTGCTTCTAATATTGCCCCAGGAAAAGCTGAATTAAAAGTAATAGAAAGCGAGCTGTTTGATCCAATTATCGAGAAGGAATTAAGTCTTGTTGATAATGATTTCGACCCTAGGGATGAGAAGAAAGCTGAAATAGATAAAGTGGTAGAAAAAATTAAGGATATATCAAACGTTAAATTACCCACACCCCCAGCAGCGACGGTGGATTTGCTTGCAATCGATACTAATATTTCTGCAAAAGTGTTAACTCCAGGTGAAAGACTAGGAAGTGAATCTGAGTTATCTTACTGTGACCCATTCGACACATCAGCAGTTGCTGGCAACATACTACCAGGAAAGACAGAATTAAAGCTGTTAGAGACTGAACTGATTCATTCGGAAAATGCAAATTTAAATTCGGACAAACCTATCGAAAATTTATTAGAAAACGACGATGATATAATAATCCACAGACCTTTGTCTCCATCCGAAAGCGTGGACAGATTTTCCTCAATAACAGAGCAAGAAGATTTCGATCCCTTCGATACAAGTATTGCGAATAATATTCAGCCAGGCAGGGCAGAACTGAAACTACTTGAATCAGAATTTATTTAATATCATTACAATGGCGGCTAATCCGTTCCTTTTTAACGAGGGGATGTATGAGTCCCCCCCTTCTGCAACATCAAATCCTTTTCTTTTGGATGACGATGATGTTCCTCATGATGGAGGCGAGTTCAACGATAATCCCTTTTTGTCGTCGGACACTATGGTACCATCATCTACTACTGCTACTACCAATCCTTTTGCTTTTGATCCTATGGACTCTCAGCCTGAAACAGAAAATGTACAAGTTAATATTAGTTCTAATGATAAATGTGTAAATAATAGCGGCGAACAAGACTTTTTTATAAGCAATGGCTCACCTATGTTCAACGAAGAACATTTGACTCCTGTTAAAACCGCGGAAGTCTTGGTACCTTCCGAACCGGTTGTTCCTCAGAAACCAGTGGATTTAGACCTAAGGTATACTCATCCAGGTGTAGGCAATGGACCACCTAGGCCTCCACCTCCTCGACCTCCACCGTCTAAAGAAACCCAAGACTTGCTGATGTCAGTGATGGGTGCGATAGATGCGACCAGTTCTAGCTTGCTCGACAAAATACCCCCCACAAGAACACCCAGTCCCGTATCTATGCGAGACTTACATTCGCCTAGTCCTACGCCTGACACTGCCTTTGGTGACCTGTTAGATGTTAGTGACAGAACATCAGAGACCGCTGTTAGCAACAAGGCAGAAGATCTGTTCAAGTTGAGCCAAGAAGAGGCGAATTGTGATATTAATCAAAATCCAGCAATTGCCGCGGCACCTCAGCAAGCAAAGCCTTCTAGACCTTCCCCACCGGTTAGGCCTCCGAAGCCTCCGCCACCGCAAAAACCACCTCCACCTGAGCTTCCACCTGCACCTCCAGTCGTTCAACAACCCATGAAAATTGAAGAAAAAATTGAATTAGATGAAGAACCGGATATGTTCGGGATGGAAACAGCACCACAGAAAACATCGGTTTCTAAAGCAGATATACTTAATTTATACAACGCTGTACCCCCTAAGCAAGAGCAAGTTAAAACTGATCTGCTTTTTGACACGATGGAATCGGAGGTAATTGTACAACCGGGACAGGATAGCTTTATGCCAGAAAAAACTGAGGAAATCGGTATGAAAGAAGACTTAAATCCGGCGCTTTCTCCAGTGAATCAGTCGGCTGATATAATGAGGGATAATTTTCTCTCACCAGATCCGCAAAATGATATTCAAATGGACACTAGTGACAGTCAGAGCAAAGGATCTGTGTCGAGTGTTACGTTTAATCCATTTGCACCCAACGAGGACTTTACACAGCAAATAAGCCCCCAGAGTCACAATGAGGTATTCGAAGACAATTCTAATTTTAAAATGACTGATAACATCTCGACTAATATATTTGATAACACTACATCAGAGCTGTCGAAAGAAGATGCCTTTAGCATTTCAGATCCTATGAACAAAACTATACACGATGATTTTGATGCATTCGCTGAAAAGTTTGACTCCGTGAGGTGTGATGAAAATAGGAACGGTTCCTCGAAAATTATTAGCGCCTGGGGAAACGAGATATCGACCAACAATGAGGTGTCAACAGGATTTGGAACTGACGATACTTTTGATGCTTTTCTTGCACTGGATGAACCACCAAGTGTTCCGCAAAGTACTCCTAACAGGATAAGCAAAACGGGTTCGCAGGAATCTGACGAGGATAAAGACTTTTCCGTTTTCATAAGGTAAATATGAGGCAAGAAATGAGAGGATTTTGACACCACCACGCTCTAAACCTTCCACTACTTTGGATAGGAACACAGAGAGAACACATTAGAACACAGGTGTTCAAATTGCACCAGTAAAAGTACAAACCTGTTCAAAGTGGTGAAGGAGTTTACAGAGTGATAGTAGAGTAGTCTTCTATTTTTTTCCTTACTGACAATGATGAAATACCGTAAATAAATTCTGATAAATTGTTTTAGACCGAAAGGAAATGAAGATTTCTCATCGGGTATATTACCGACAATCGCGCCACCGCCAGCTCCTGTTTCGGCAGCGTTTACAGACACGTCGCCTAGATTTAACCCGTTCGATCAACAGAATGATATCTCGGCTGTGACCGCGGTGGAAAATGAAATCCCGTACGGTAAGTACCCCAAAAACATAATACTAGATTTAGCATTTTCTATCAAAGTAGCTCTTAAATAGATCAAGAAGCAAATTATGTAACAGTTGGGTATGCAGCATTTTCTCCTATTTCGACCGAGAAGAATACGAAAATTGTGAATGTTAGATCAAATATTCTCTCCCCCGAATTAGTGAACAAGGAGAGGGGTGTTTTTAAGCATGAAATTTGACACATATCCGCCCATGTGCTTTATTGTCAATTAAAATAATTATTTTTTCGTTTAACTCGCTCTAACATAAAAATAAACAAATTGCGATGCGCAGTGGGTTTCTCCGAGTACTATGGATGCGCAGTGGGTTTCTTCGAGTATAATGGATACGCAGTGGGTTTCCCCGAGTACTATGGATACGCAGTGGGTTTCCTCGAGGGCAATGGATGCGCAGTTCATTTCCCCGAAGAGTAAGTGGAGACTAGCAGGCTCTATAGATTTACCTCCTTTAAAATCATATAGACATGATATCAATATTTTACATGTATCTATGAATACCGATCGCTGTTCATAAATAATTTTTTCCGCCATTTTAGAGAGGGAGCTGAGTAGTGTTATTGTCCTGTTCAGTTGTTACATTTCATGATATGAGAAAATGCTTCTAATTTAGATTCGAAACAAAAGTATTTATTTTATGTAATATGATCAAACAATTTGCCAAATAGAAAATAATACTTTGCAAGACATGGATTAGTCTCGTGCAAACTTTATTGTTTTCTATGTCCAAATTTGTTAAAGATTTAATTTTACAAAAGCATTTCGTAAGTACATGCGTTATAACATTTTATAATAAAATAGTATTCTATTTGCAGCTGGCGACTTAAAAAGAAGCGACTCCCAAGAAACCCCTCCCACGCCGCTCTACGACGAGGACGTTTCTCAGCCTCTCGAGCCATTCCCAAGAATCGACTTTACAGCTGACGGATGGGAGATGCACCTACGACAACCCAACAAAAAGAAAATAACGGGCCAAAGGTTTTGGAAGAAGATATTCGTCAAACTTGTGTATCAGCCAGATTGTGTCCTGTTGCAGTTGTTCAACCAGAAGGAGGACAAAGATCCTTTTCAGGAATTACCACTACAACCGTGTTACTCTGTTTCGGAAATAGGGGCACAGCAGTATGATCAGTTCGGCAAAATATTCACCGTTAAACTTCAGTATATTTTTTACAAGGAACGGCCGGGTGTTAGACCTGGGCAAGTCAAAAAGGCTGAGAGAATCACTAATAAGTTGAGTCAGTTTGCTGCGTATGCCATTCAGGGCGATTACCAAGGTAAGAATTTGCAGAAATACAATAGAGTTAGTGGAGGATCGTTACTTTTTTCCGTAACTGTCCTCCACTAAGAATATTAAATTTTAAATTTTCAAACTAGGTGTCAAAGAATTTGGAAGCGACTTGAAAAAACTTGGCCTACCTGTAGAACACGCCCCCCAGGTATCTCAGCTGATGAAACTAGGCTCTTTAAATTATGAAGACTTAAAGCAATTTTCATTCTCTATTGAGGAGGCTCTATTCAAGCTTCAGGCTCACAGAGATCGTGCTCTACATTATAAAATGGAAGAAGTTCAAATAACTGCTGTTGACGAGTTATACGTCGAACAGGATGCCGAAGGTAACCGAGAATATCATGATTTTCTAATTTGACTAATCATTTTTGCATTTTTCAGGCCATGTGGAAAAGCAGATCGCTCGCGTGAGGTTGTTTTTCCTCGGGTTCCTCACAGGAATGCCAGATGTTGAATTGGGTGTAAACGATATGAGGAGACAGGGTAAGGAAGTGGTAGGTCGACATGACATTATTCCGGTAGTAACTGAGGAGTGGATTCGATTGGAGGAAGTCGAGTTTCATTCCTGTATTCAACAGGAAGATTATAATGATACACATATAATTAAGTAAGTATGTACATAATTTAATGCTCGAACAAACATTTTCCTGTCTCAAAACTGTAATTCCAGTCCAACATCTCATATTCCAACATATTGCAAATTGCAATATAAAATATACGATAGGAGGCAGTTTTGAGACAGAAAAATATATTGCAATTTATAGTGTTTTATATTGCAATATAAAATGTAAGGTATGAGGCATTTGAATTCTAATTTTGAGATAGGAATATGTTTAAAAATACTTTTTCAAACAAACACTTCCTGTGTCAAAACTGTAATTACAGTGCCCCCTATCTTACGTTTTATATTGCAATACTAAAGAGTGTATACATTACAATATATTTTCCTGTCTCAAAACTGTAATTCCAGTACCTCCTATCGTACATCTTATATTCCAACATATTGCAAATTGCAATATAAAATATACGATAAGAGGCAGTTTTGAGACCGAAAAATATATTGCAATTTATGGTGTTTTTTTTGAAAAAATTGTTAAGAAAGGAAACTTAATTTCTTTGAATATTTTTTTACCTCACCTTGTACATGAAATTTGTTAATGTTTTCTTATAAAGGTTTTAATTAGCTTCAATTTACGTTACTACGTCATATTCGAGATTCTTTTTGGTTTTAGAGAAAGAAATTAAAATAACTCCTTCCGATTCCAAACTGAACCGAAGAACTGAAAAAATGTAAATAATAATTTTATGCTTTATTTGTAAAACACATATCACAAACAATACTCAACGTAACAAAACAGCAACAAGAAACAAAAAAATAAATATTTTTAAAAACAAACTTATACTAAAATGTATAGGAAATTGCAAAATTTTTATTTTTTATTTTTTTTTATTTTAATAATATAAATTGAAGCTAATTAAAACCTTTATAAGAAAATGTTAACACATTTCATGTACAAGGTGAGGTAAAAAAATATTCAAAGAAATTAGGCTTCCTTTCTTAACAATTTTTTCAAAATTTTTTTTTTAAATAAAGTCTTTATGCATGTTTAAAGGTTTTAGAAATGTCTACAATTTGATGCGCCCAACATGGTCATCGCTTCAAAAATAAAAAAGTTATAAGCCTGGGGAGTTTTAACTGACGCACCCTGTATATTGCAATTTATATAGTATTTTATATTCCAATATAAAATGTAATATAGGAGGCACTGAAATTACAGTATGGAGATAAGAAAATATATTACAATTTATATCCTATTTTATAATTCAATCTAAAATGCAAGATAGGAGGCACTGGGAGGCTTTGGGATAAGAAAATGTTTGTTTAAAAATAACGATCGGGGTTTAAACCACTGGCAGTTTGGGTTATTCAGTCTAGTTAAAGATATATTTATAAAAAATATAGGTGAGAAGTCTAAGATGGGTTCCAGTCGAATTTTTTTGTTTTGCTGAAGTAAAATTTCAATTTAGAGCAATTAGACTAGTTCACAAGTTCAAAGCCGTGTTAATGCTTGATAAAGCTCGTAAAAATATTGAATTCGGAAGGACGTCTAGAAAAATGTGCAAAAGTTTCAAACCCGCACATAAACAATTGCAAAAGTTGTAAACAAATGAAGATTGAAAAAATAACGAGTTTCGTTTTCTGCAGATAACTCGAAAACTATTAATATTTAAGAAACTTTAAAGAAATATTCTTAAAGATGAAGAAACTTCCAATAAAAAAGTCCGGACTCCCGAAACTCTATCTCTATTATTAATAATTTTAATTTAATGTTGAAAATAGAGCTCCGCGCGGCGAACACTAAGCCGTTACGATGCTCTGAAACCGGCCGTAATAAGTAAAAATATTTTTTTATGTTATTAAACATTAATTTAAACATTTTTAAAAATTATGGTATTATTTAAACACTTAAAGGAACAATATCCCGTTGGAAAAAAATGCTTCACAGATTTCTCATAAAATGAGCCTATTGTTAATTAAGAAATTTTTTTAGAGTTTGCGTTTATATTTCAAGTCGGATAATTGTTAAACAAAAGCCACTGAAATCATTTCACTTCTTGGAGACCTTATGTCAACTATACTTTATGGAATTATGATATTGCGATGTTTTTAATTGTTCTAGTCTATTAGTAATTCATTATTTAACCTAAAAAAACTAAAAAATGAAAAAGAAACATTTTTATAATTAATTTTAATTATTATTACTGTTTTTATATTCAAAAATACTATAAGATTACATAAACTTTAAATTTTTATTGCTATTTGTTTAAACAAATTTTATAAACAAATAGATAAATTACGTATTTTGTAAATTTGTTTGCCATTATATTTGTTATAAAATATTATGATTAAAAAAAAAAAATTCTTAAGAAAAATTTTTTTAATTGTTTATAATCATTTTTTCCTTTTTTCATTATTTAAACAAATTATTAAGAAAAAATTTTATTCTTAAAATTTATTATTTGCAATTCTCCACAAGATGGAAAAAAGAAAAAAAAATTTTGTTGTTAATTTATTTGTTTATTTCATAAACAATTTGTTATTAATAATTGCCGAATGTGTTTACATTATTTTTAGATAGAAAAACAAATAACAAAAACAACTGTATACATAACCATGTCAAAAAAAAATTTAATTTAAAATTCTATAAAAAAATATTAAAAAAATTTTTTGACATGTTTATGTATACAGTTGTCTGTGTTATTTTTTTTTTCTATCTAAAAAAATATGAAGACATTAAGCGATTGTTAATAACAAATTGTTTATTTAATAAACAAATAAATTAACAACAAAAAAATTTTTCTTTGTAAAGAATTGCAAATAATAAATTTTAAGAATAAAATTTTTTCTTAATAATATGTTTAAATAATGGAAAAAGGAAAAAAAAGTATTGTAAACAATTAAAAAAATTTTTAAGAAAAATATATATATTTTTTTCAATCATAATATTTTCTAACAAATATAATGGCAAAATTTTTTTTTTTTCGAAAATACGCAATTTATCTATTTGTTTAAACAAATAGCAATAAAAGTTTAAAGTTTATGTAATCTTATTGTATTTTTTAATATAACAACAGTAATAATAATTAAAATTAATAAAGAAAAAGTTTTTTGTTAGGTTAAATAATTAATTACTAATAAACTAGAACGATTAAAAACATCGCAATATCATAATTCCATAAAGTATAGTTGACATAAGGCCTCCAAGAAGTGAAATGATTTCAGTGGCTTTTGTTTAACAATTATCCGACTTGAAATATAAATGCAAACTCTGAAAAAATTTGTTAATTAACAATGGGCTCATTTTATGAAAAATCGGTGAAACAATTTTTTTCCAACGGAATATTGTTCCTTTAAGTGTTTAAATAATACCATAATTTTTAAAAAAATTTAAATTAATATGTAATAACATAAAAAAATATTTTTACTTATTACGGCCAGTTTCAGAGCATCGTAACAGCTAAGTGTTCGCCGCGCGGAGCTCTATTTTCAACATCACATTAAAATTATTAATTATAGAGCTATAGTTTCGGGAGATGGAACTTTTTTATTGGACATTTCTTCCTCTTTAAGAATCTTTCTTTAAAATTTCTTAAATACTAATAGTTTTCGAGTTATTTGCAATCTTCATTTGTTTACAACTTTTGCAATTGTTTATGTGCGGGTTTGAAACTTTTGCACATTTTTCTAGACGTCATTCCGAATCCAATGAGCCCTCACTCATATTTTTACGAGCTTTATCAAGCATTAACACGGCTTTGAACTTGTGAACTTGTCTAAATGTAGTGAATGAGTTGTTTTGAGCAAATACTTAGGTTTGTCATATCATTTTTTTCAGATTTAAACCCCCCGATGCATGCTACATAGAACTGATGAGGTTTAGAGTAAGGCCCCCGAGAAACAGAGAACTTCCTTTACAACTGAAAGCCCAAATATGTGTCACAGGGTATAAAGTATGTTGCTATAAAGTGCGTAATTCTAGCTAATTATATTACCAACGGTGATATTTTAGGTTGAACTTAGAGCGGACGTACTAGTTCCTGGTTTCGCATCCAGAAAACTTGGGCAGATTCCATGTGAAGATGTGATGATTCGGTTTCCAATTCCAGAATGTTGGATATACCTCTTTAGGGTCGAGAAGCATTTTCGATACGGATCTGTAAAATCGGCTCACAGAAGGTAATTCTTGTCTTTGCATATTGTTGATATTTACATTCTGTTAATTCTGAATTTCAGAACTGGGAAAATTAAAGGTATAGAAAGGATACTGGGGACGGTAGACTCTCTGCAAGAAAACTTAATCGAGGTTACTTCTGGGCAAGCGAAGTATGAACATCAGCATAGGGCAATAGTCTGGAGATGTCCGAGATTGCCAAAAGAGGGCCAAGGTATGGTAACACTTTTAGTAGAGAACCGTTACGAAAAAGATTTTTCACTATTTAGATTTAAAATTTAACTTTTGTCATTTTTTAATTTTCTGTCTCTCTGCCATTTAAAAACGGCTGATTTGTAAAAAGCGAAACTTACTTTATTATACGTTGTGGTATTGTTGTATTTGGTTTTAGGAGCATACACAACTCACAATATGGTTTGTCGGATAGCTTTAACAAACTATGACCAAATGCCGGAAAAATTGGCCGAATATTGCTACGTAGAGTTCACGATGCCCGCAACGCAAGTTAGTCATACCACGTGCAGAAGTGTCAGCTTACAGAATTCGGACAGTGATGAACCGCCAGAAAAATATGTTAGATACTTGGCAAGGCATGAATACAGGTAATATTTTTTTCAAATTAATGAAGGCATATTGTAGGGGCGTTAAACCACCGATACATGAAATATGAATAAAGTTATGGCTTTCAAAAAACTTAAAATTTTACACTTTTGATCGCCAGTAAACTATTTCTATTTGGGGAAGTAAAAAGAAAACAAGATAAACCTCTCTCTAAATACTAGATTTATAATTTGGTTTAGACTCGTTGATTAGTATATCCACTATATGTCTTTATGAGTTTTTTCTTTTATGCTCTCTTCTTTCGATATGTTGGAACGATGAAACGTCGAAATCTCCAATTCCATTTAGCTCTACCCTACAAGGCTCTTCTCTCTTGTCGACTCTCAAGGGTAAAAAGTACGGGTATTAATTCTTACAACTGTTTTTGTATGTATTTTGTAATAACAGGCTGCGGTGTGATCGCCATCAGTGTGAAAACCTTCCACCCTTCAAAGCTGATTGACAATTGACATAATATATTGAAGAGTTCTTCCATTTTCATCACAGTTCGTTTGTTTTTGTCGATTCTATCTAGGCCCTGTTGAAATTCCGAAGAGAGACCAGCGTTCGCATTACTTCAGTCTGATCCGTGCCGTCCTTGTTGTGACGCCATCTGCCATCCTCACCATTTCTCTACATTCTCCGTCTACTGCTGTGAATAGGGGTTCAGCAGTGTGGTCTCGATGCTTTCTGCATAAGTCTTGTCACGTTCTTTCTCCTCTCGTTTTTTTGTCGTATCGCCGTCTTTACGAATTTTGATACTGCTTCCCAGCAATGTTTGCTGCGGAGCATATTATCCACGATGTTGTCGGGTGGTGCCAGTTGGGCAGTTGGGCACTCACTTCCAATGAAGTTCTTTCCCGAATCTATCTGTTACATTCGAAGAGCGTGTGGTGTGCATTGTCTTCGTGTTCCATCTCACAGTAGACGTATCCTGGGTTCGTTGTTCCAATTTAGGATCGGAAAAAACCATGTCCGGTCAGAAACTGCGTTAAGTGTTAGTTCAAGTGAAGTGGTAGTAGGCAGAATAGTGCTTCCATGACTATGCTAAATTGCGTTAACATTGGTCCTGTTATTCCTAGATACGCTAGTCTTTAGATCTTCCATAGTTTCTTCGTCGTTTCTCCTTTTCCGGCTTTATACCACGAGAACTGGGAAACATTAGTTTCCTCTTATTTGAGAGTCTCAGCACAGTGAATTTTCCTGTATATACGGTTAGACTTTTTTCGGCACGTCATCTGTGGACGATTCTTTACATCATTTTCAATGCGGCGCCTTAAAATTTTCCTATTACTAGGATGATGATATTGTCTGCATATTATTGCGTGTATACTCTCGCTATTCAAATTAAACTGAAAGTTTATCCATGATCAGACACTACAGAAGGAGTGATAGGACCTCGTCCACTGTGGGCATCCTCTGTTGACGGACACCTCTTCTAATGTGGATTTTTCTGGTTCTGAGTATCGAATAGATCGATTTTCCGATCCCGCGTCTCCCTATTACATCATTGCGTAGCATACGTACATACCTTTAATAACGTAAAAATTCAAAAATTAAACTCATTATATCTTCTAGGGTTGGTATTGAACATACGGAAGGAGAATCACCGAATGCATATGCCGCTGCCACTTTTGTCAGTAAACCGGAACCAGTAGTTGAAGAGAAACCTGCACCAGTCCCTGAAGAGTCTAGTTCGGATAGTGACTAGTTATAATTTGTACTTAAATACTATTATAATATGGTTTATTGATAATGTAAGTATATTATTAGATTGTAAACGAGTTAGCTCTTGATCTTTTAGTTTGTACTGTATAAAATTATTAATACCCGGCTGATAAAGATACATAGGGCCACTGTTGAGTAGGTCATATAAGGGCTGCAATAATTGACTAATATACAAGATGTTTCGGATATAACTCACGGGCCACCGCTGAGGGGGAGGTTCTTGGTGCAGGGTGGTAGACATAGTGGAAAGGGAGGCTGGAAAAAATAATTTGAACCAAAATCCAGGAGAGCATTTAAAACGTGTAAAATATCAACTACTCTAGAGCCAAGTATCTCTTAAATGAACTTTAAAATCTCTTTGGAGGAAATTTCTCTAATCTCAGTGGGTTCTAGTACTTTCCACCCCAACCCCAGTACAGTGAAAGTACTTTATTTGAGTCGGGATCTCATAGTTGCGCAAGATATGTTTCCTCGTTTCCTTTTCCTCGTGGCAATATCTGCAAATCTTGAGAGCCTTAATCTGTGTATATGTTTGCTGATAGGGCAGCACTCAGTAAGAAGGCATGTTAAATTTCTCAATTGACTTTTTCCAATCTTCATACATTCCATCAACTTCCTTTGCGAGAAGTTAATAGTGAGGATTCTCTTCTCGTTTGTTCTTGCTCTGGTATATTTTGCCAGGGTTGCAGAGCTGTTTGTTTTGTCCATTTGTTCAACTGGAGTTTACTGCCACAACAAAAGCTTCAAAATAAATTAGACGTGGAAGTCTATCTTCTTCTTATTCATGACGTTAATCCATGGCAACGTTGATTCATGAATTATTCTAGCTGGCCTTTCATTGCTGTATGGCATGTTTGACAACATCACGCCCTCTGTCGTGGTTGCCTGTTAGGCGCACAGCCTCACCAAAGCTTTTCCCATCAGCTTCTTGATGATATTAGCCCAACGTTTAGGAGGGTAACCTCTTTGCCTTTTGCCATCTGGTTTTCCCTGGACTATCTACAAGGTGGACCATTAATAATAGTCCATAGTTCAAAGGTAGATCCTTTGGATTAATATATGGGGATATAACCGAACATGCTTTAGTAAATTATTGCCCACAGGGTGTCAAAAATTGTATTTTTTTTAATTTTTTTTTTGCAATATCTCAACTACCTCTTAACCGATCTTCTCCCAATTTGGTAAGGAAACGTTTTTTAAGCTAAGAAACAATAATTTATGTATCACATCACGCTAATCCATGTAGGGTGCCTCTTGAGCTATACCTGATGATGAATATTTTCTCTCCTTTTTTTTACGAAACGTTGTGGCACTTTTGACTAAAAAATCTCATGCAGCAGTCATTTCTACGTAAAAAAAAGGTAAACTTGATAGAACTTTATAATTCCAACGGTTTTCGAGAAAACGGCAGCAAAGATTTCAAGAGTTCTTTGAAAGCAAACTCAATTTGAAAAGGACAAATTGTTATTTATTGAATAGTGTGCTTTGGTGACGTCTTAGTTGTGTGAAAATGTCAAACTAATGAAATTGTACGTAAATGACAGAACTAAGACGTCACCAAAGCACACTTCTCAACAAATACAATGTGTTCTTTTCAAATTGAGTTTGTTTTCAAAGTATTTTTGAGATCTATGCGGTAGTTTTCTCGAAAACGGTTGGAATTATCAAGTTCTATCAAGTGTACCTTTTTTACGTAGAAATAACTCCTGCATGAGATTTTCTAGTCAAAAGTGCCACAACGTTTAGAGAAAAATATTCATCATCAGGTATAGCTCATCCATGGGCTAGAGTGATATGATACATAAATTATTGTTTCTTAGCTTAAAAAATGTTTCCTTACCAAATTGGGAGAACATCGGTCAAGAGGTAGTTGAGATATTGCAAAAAAAAGGAAAAAAAATATTACAATTTTGACACCCTGTATCTTTTTTCACAGCAACAATTTACTAAAGCATGTTTGGTTATATCCTCATATTTTGATCCAAAGAATCTACCCTTGAACTATGGCCCATTATTAATGGTCCACCCTGTATATTGTCCTCTCTCCGGTTACTATGGCCAAGAAATTAGAGGATTCGGGAGAATACGTTGCTGAAAAGTTGCTTTCGGGGACGCATTTCTTGGAGAATCGAGATATTGGAACGACGGGCAATCCAGAGAATTCGTAATAAAGGACGTCGTCTGTCTGCCACCCTAACGGTCCACTTCTCAGAGGCGTGAAGAAAGATGGAGAAAACTAGGGAGTTAGCAAGTCTGAGCTTTGTGCGTGATATTTCTGTCACATCAAATTTTCCTCAACTGGCAAGCTGCGGATCTTTGGAACTCTATCAATGTGCTAGATTTGGACGTTCACCAAAATTCGTATTCGACAAAGTCTAAGTAAAACGATTTTTATATCTTTGCGCTCTGGGCGCAAGGAATGTTAGCTATTTTCTTTTCGAGCGGTGGCCCATTGTTTTCGGAACATCCTGTATAGGTTTATGAATCTATATCTAGCAGAAATGTCAGCAAAATGTCATGGTTACGGATTTATTTATCTCTGGTTAATGTTTTCCACAAAGATATCGTTGATGTTACGGCCGCCATGTTGAAAAAATGACGACCAAAATAGGTTTTCTCGATTACCTTTCCGGTTAGTTCTACCCTAAAATTAGGTACTACCAATGTTGTAGGAATTAAAAAACTACAGTTTTTATTTAAACGATGTTTCTCTATAATTAATACTTTACGATTTAGAGTCTCCAGAAAGGAGAAAATGTATGCTTCACTGTAGATTTTTGCAATTATCTCCGTCTCCGTTTTTCCTATATAGTAATTAGTTATTATCAATATTGCATAATATAAAGGGGGCTAGCGTAGAGGCGTCTTTACTATACATGTATTTCCATACATAAAATTAAGCAACGTTCATCGCAGTTAGTACTTGGATGGGTGAACCGTCTAAGGAAATACGCGATCTCGTCCCACCTTGTAGCGGCTTGTATATCAGTGTATTGGTCCGGAGCCAGTCTTCGGTCTGCCAAGACACTGTCCTCTGGACAAGCATCTGCACAGTGTAACCAGATATTTTTTAGTAAATCTAGTGCGACATAAATCAGAATCTACTAAAAACTACTAGACGTTTATTAAAAATATACTGAAAATCTATTGCTCATTTTATTCATTGATATTTACGCTTTTATGATTAAAGAAAGAAGAAACTAATACGGATTACGGAGAAACTATTGTAATTTTTAATTGTAAGCGCCATCTATTATTTAATGACCGTATTATTGTCATAAACAAAAAAAAAATGTGTTTAAAATGTAACTTTTCAAATAAAAAAAGGTACCTACTCGGCTCGCGTGCAAATAGCCAAAAAGCCAACGCATAAGTGGCAGCCGATTTCAAGTTTAGCAGTTAAAATAGGTAATTAATCATGAGAGTACAATAATGTGTTAGAAGGTGAACTAGGAAACTGAGATTTAGGAAGTAAAATACAACAGTCATCTATACCTTTTGTTTTTAGGGACAACCTCTCGATGGTACCACATTCCACATTCGACAAAAAATATAGTCGGTTATTATTTACTCGTTTCAGGTAAAGCTTCAAGATGCCACCGTCAAAAAATAATACAGACTCTATTAAATATACTGCAGAATTCTGTCCTACTGAACAAGGTCATTATAATAGTCTATATACAATGACAAGGTCGAATTAAGCTGAGAATCTACTAAAAATGTAGAAGTTTACTAAATCTGGTTACGCTGCCCAGGTAGCAGGGTGACGTCATTATGACGTCTTTTAAAGGTGATTTTTCGTCGCCGACGTCATTGTCCCAATAAATGACGTACCAGAGACGTGATATTTATAACGTACTTCTGACGTCATCATGAAGACGTCAAATACACGTTTCTTTTAGGTCATTATTTTGACATCATTAATAAATGACGTACCAGAGACGTGATATTTAATACGTACTTTTGACGTCATCATGAAGACGTCAAATATACGTTTCTTTTAGGTCATTATTTTGACGTCATTAAAATGACGTGAAATAAATCATTATAAAATAAAAATAAATAGAAGTATTTAGTGACTAGTTCAGTTTTTGCCACATAGTAATAATAATTTTGTTTTACTATTTCTAACTAGGTATACAGCTTTTAAACATATTTAAGTAAAGATGTTCAATGGTTCAGTTAGGTTAAGTGTTACGTTGCGAGTCAAAAGGTCCGCGGTTCGATCCCTGCACATTCCGGTTTTTTTTTCGTCAAAAAATTTATTAATAATTGTGGAAAAATATTATAATGAGAGGTTTGCATCCCTTATCGCAAAATTCACTGATTAACCAATACGTCATATTGGCGTCATATGTATGACGTCATTGGGCTGTGACATTGTGCCGTCTTTTTCACGTCATTTTTACGTCATGCTGAAGGTGAAATTGACGTAATTAATGCCGAAAAAACGACGTCATAATGACGGCACCTTGCTGCCTGGGTGCACTTGCATTATTGTATATAGACTACCTATACAATGCCTGCATACAATGCGCTTGAAAGATGATCCTACTTGTCTGATATAATAATAATAATAATAATAATAAATTGCCTTTATTTCAGTATTATACATTAATACAATACCTAGGGCGAAGTCTAGCCGAAGCTACTCTACTTAACCCTAACCGAACATAAACACTAAGTAATAAAGATAAAAGATATGTTTTTTAAAACTAATGTCATTATTAATTTTGCAAAATATGATACTGAATCTTAAAATATGTGAATAACACTAAAAAATGTTTGTGAGACAGTGACGCAACAAAATACAAAGAAAAAAGAGGAAGGACAGGGAACATATATAAGACTAAAATACAGACAGATTATAGTTGTGAATGTAACCGAAATATAGAATTAAATCGAATTAAATTAGACAAATTCATAACAGACCATGCCGTGAATAAACGATAATATGTGGAGATTATGCAGTGGAGGTTGATACCATCACTCATATTCTATGCCATTGTGTACCAATAGGAGCGTCAAGGTTTAGGTATTTTGAAAGGTAGTTTCTACAGCCGAGGGAACTACTGGATCTACCCTGGAAAGGACTGCTCTCCTTTTCTAGGGGATCCTAAATGTCGCGAATGTACAATGGCCTGAGTACTGCAGATCTGCTCGCGTTTCTAATAATAATATACAGGGTGTTTGGTAGAGCAATGCCGACCTTGGTACAGGGGGTCGTTTGGTATCTATATGACTAAACACACCTATATGGAAAATGCTACGATTTTTTTATCAACGTTTATGTAGTTATTACGCATTAAGTTTAACTTTTGACACTTCGAAATATTTTTCTCTCTGTCCGAAATAAATAAACTTCAAAAAAAAAAAAATTAAAAGTTTAAATCTACCCTTAAATCAAAAAATGTAAATTCTTCAGGTTTTCGAGGCACCGTGGAGGCGTGTTAGGGGCAACAAACCCATATGTATATACATCAAATTTTTTGTTAGATAGTCCTCTCCAGGTCCTATAAGTTTAATGCAAGATTTTCCCTAACCCTGAACAATTATTAAAAAAATCCCAAAAAGTTATTTTTCTCCATGCAATTTAAATGGGAAAGGTCATGTCTCCATAGGCGCCATTTAAAATCAAAATTTTGAAAAACAAAAAAATAAGTACTTACTTTTTTCGGATTTGGAAACAAATTGAGGGGATCGAGACCCTCTATGAAAAATTAAGTCATTTTTGGACCACCCTACGTGTACACACATTTTTAAATTTTTCGTAAGGTTAACAAATTTTTACTTTATACTGGCACTGGTTGTATACCAGTTTTGTAATTCTTTTATTAAAGAATATAGTTTTAAAAAAATATATTCCTATATGAAAAACAATTTGATTTTAAAAATCTGTATGTAAGATAATACACAATAATTTTCTTTTACGTGAAATGGCAGCAGCGCACATATTGAAATTTTACGTATTTTCATTGAGTTTGGCTACATCTGCCAAGGTCACCAAAAATTGATACAAAAAATTAAAGGTGCCGAGTGGAGCATCATATCTATTCTTACTAAGCTATGACTATTTCATGTAATGCATATATGTTCTCAATAGGCAATTAGGATAGGTACATATTATGGTCAGTAGGCTTGAAAAAATAAATAGGCAAGATAAATCTTCTTTCGATGGATCTGCATTATCTCCAATAATTTAATGCATGGAGATCTAATCATTTTATAATGCTACTTTGAATTATGGCGACAATGTTTGATATGCTTATGGCAGAACGGAGAATTTCACGAAGAATTGAAATATGTAAAGAATATATAGGAGGCTGCTGAAACACAAAACTTGAGATCATTTTACAGACTAATTATCTGCCGCCCTTTTTTAAATAGTGGTTGGGTAGCTACATAGAACCATATGGATTAAACTTCCACAGTAGAGACATTATTTGAAAAAGAATTTTTGAGCCTTTCTAGGTGTTTTGTTTAGTGTGTAAAATTATATAAGTAAAATATATTACGGAACTGCTGCGTTTTGTATTGTGAAAATAAACGTTTTTTTTAACATTTTTTTGTTCATTTCTGAAAAATTCTTTTGTAAGATTAAAGCTCTCTTTTACTAGTAAATTTCTATGAACTGTTTGTATCTCCTAGAAATTACTCTCAGGCACTTCACAATTTTTGTGCGTATTGACCAAAGTATGGCTATATAGAAATAGTTATATTTTATAATAAATTGTGAATAAATTTGCCAAAAGTAGTTCTAGCCTTGATTAATGAAATACACTCACGGTTCTAAGAGGGGGGGCCATGGATGCCATCGCCCCCTCATCCAGAGCTCTGATCATAGTAAAAGCTGATCAACACAAATACTAAAAATTCCAATTCCTTTTGTTAAATTATAGAGAAAAGCAATTAAATAAATAATTTTTTGTTACAAAAGTTAAATAAAAACACTTTTTTAGGATTTAGGAAAAAGTAGAGAAAATTATTGATGACTAATCAAAAATGAAAATGAGTCTATTAAAATATCAATTTCTAATCTTCGAATTTTTCTGATAACCTACATTCTGATTATACAAGAAAATAAGTAGCATAGAATGAAATTATTTACAAAACACCTATCTAAAAATATTTGAAGTACAAAGTCAGTCTCCATCAATCAAAAATGAAAATCAATATCTAATCTTCGTTGTAACATAATAGCTGACATTGGTTATGCAAGGCACCAAAAAGTTCTAAAATGAATTTATTTCCAAAAAATACTTAGCCCGAAATTTTTCTGATACACAAAAATCACTCACTTCTTCCATTCGTTTATACCTTGTGAATTTTTAACGTTTACTCCAATATCCGTAGATTATAGCTCGAAATTTGAGATATGGAAGACCTATGTATCTTAATACTATTCTATTCTAATTATTGCCTTTGTGAAATTTGCATTTTCATATTCATTTGTATTTAAAATATAACAAAAATATGCCTCCTTGTCTATCAACTGTTGCTGAGATCAAGATGGAGCACTGACTTGCTATAGTTTGACCGAATGTTTTTAAATAACGTTATTGAAGAAGCCTCAAAAAAATTTTGAATTACCTCACTGTACGGAAAGTTAATCCTCAGGTTCTATGCATGTGTTTTGGACGGTTCTTAAATTCAGGTATTTTATAAAACCTCTAAGAACTTTGTACAATTTTTGCGTATGATATCGCCCAGTTTGTGTACACAGTTTACAAATCAAAATATTCAAAAAATAAAAAAGATTACTTTGCTTAAAGTCCATTCCATATTTTATAATCTTTAGAATACCCTGAATAGTTTATGATAAGTTTGATACTTAATTGTTTATGACTTCCCAAGAACAAGCAAAACTTTTTATATATAATGAGTTTTTATCTCCATTTCAATAATAAGAAATTTATCCGGAGACATATTGTATAATAACGGAGTATTTTATTTTTCTAAAAACTCGAAATAGGATGCGACACATTTTTGACTTACAGTAAGAAACCATCTCAATAATAATTACCCCAATAAATGGATTTGTTAGAAATGGTGCCAAAATAGTCTCCTAGATTCCAGGATCTTACAGAAATTTTCTATAGAGATGCATCAGTAACAATTCAAAACGTGCAGAAACAAATAACAAATGCATTTGGAACTATCAAAAAATAATTGGGGAAACATTATTAAAGAAAAATCACATGATTTTGTTGAAAAAAATCGCGCTGTGATAGGGACATAACGTTATTTTAAATTTTTTGTACCAAGCGAAGAACAATTGAAATAAAATATCGACGTGTCTGATGTTGTGTTTTGTATTGACATAAAAAATTAATTAATTTTGTTGAGCAGTATATTTATAAGAGTTTTATAAACTGTGTATATTGGTCATGTTTCATGGTACTGGTTTAATAAAATTTAAAATTTAATCTTATACTTTTATTGCTTTTTGGTCAATTTTGGCTAGTGAAATAGAGTTATTCTTGGCTTATAACAGAACCTATTGCGTAGTTTGTATGATTTTTGAAATTTTCAGTACAAATGTGTTTGAATAAAAACTAAAAATTTTAATTGGTTAAATTGCATTGTTTTTTTTTTCTGCCAATCACACCATTGTACTCTAATACGATTAAATGATATCCAAACCACAAATAATTATTTTGATAGTTATATAGACAAACAGAACAAATTTTCAAAATACCTAATTGTAATATCTGGGCGGTTATTTTAAAAAATACATAAGGCTTTCAAATTGGACATTTTAAATTACCAATAAAATTTTTTTCCTGTAAATATACTTTTCAGTTATTTCTAGTCAGCAGAAACTTTCAAAGTATTAGAAGTTTATTTATTTCGAATAAACAAAAAAATATTTCAGTGCGTAATAATTTTTATAAAAAGCACAAAATAGGCATTATAAAAATATCGTAGCATTTTCCATATGAAATATAGAATAGAGGTATGTTTGGTCATAGAGATGGCAAATGACCCCATGTACCTCCCTGTTCAGGATCAGCATCGCTCTGCCAAACACCCTGTACACACATTTTTAAATTTTTCGTGAGGTTAACAAATTTTTACTTTATACTGGCACTGGTGGTATGCCAGTTTTGTAATTCTTTTATTAGAATATGGTTTTAAAAAAATATATGCCTATATTCAAAATATGAAAAACAATTTGATTTTAAGAATCTGTATGTAAGAAGCAGTTAAACTGTCCAGTTTTATTCGAAATTAATGCGGTTTAAATTAATTTTCAACTTAAAATATTCATTTAAGCTAAAAATAATAGGAGGCTGTTGAAACATTTTACAGACTAATTGTCTGCCGCCCTGTTTTAAATAGTGGTTGTGTAGCTACCTACATAGAACCATATGGATTAAACTTCCACAGTAGAGAAATTATTTGAAAAAGAATTTTTGAGGCTTTCTAGGTGTTTTGTTTAATGAGTAAAATTTTATAAAATTCTTTTGTAAGATTAAAGCATTCTTTTACTAGTTTTCTATGAACTGTTTGTGTCCTAGAAATTACTCTCAAGCATTTAGACTTTGAGTAGCCGTAGTTGTTCATATCTACTCTGAGGTTAATAACCTCATACTCGACATGGTCGGGATTTTTTGTGCCTTATGACTAAAGTATGGCTATATAGAAATAGTTATATTTTGTACTTAATTAACATTTTAATTGGGTATGTAACAAAAAAAACTATAGCAACATTTATTTACAACACACAATATTTAATTTCCATTATATATTGTCAAAAAAAAAATAAATAAAAAATCGTACGCCCAGTAGTTGTTGCAAAGAATTTCTATCAGTTGCAGCAGCCAGGTTTAGAAATAATCTTGTCCTCCTTCAAAAGTGCGGGAATACACTGGATTACAGGTAGTTTTTAAGAACGAGCACATTGGGTAGTTGGTTGAGGAGATAACTTTCAGGGGCTCAGATTATATATTATCTCCTGAACCTAGTACTGTCTGAAAACTTGGTTGTTATTACTAGAGTGCACCTTGCAATTATGACATACAAATTCTATGCTAATGGCAAAAACTACGACGTTCCAATGATTATCGAAAAAACTTCGCGGCTGATGTAGTATGTACAAAGATTGTTTCGGGACTACCGAGACACTATGTAAAAAAGATCTTCTTGCCGTCTGGCTTACAATCCAATTGAATTTATCCGGTCAGCTGTAAAATAATTTGGTAGTTGGTGGTGGTTGGAAAAATATTACTGTAGCTATAGGCGAATAAAAACTTCCACACCTATTATAATAGTATATATGAAACCAAAATGTTGTCTCGTTTTTATAAGCCTGTACACACAGCTACACTAACAAATATAGCCTAAAGTATTACTTTAAAATTATGAGTTAGAATCAATGAAAACTCTTCCAACTGATATTCAGGAGCTTTGAATAGAACGGAATTCTTATTTAATATCAAGGCAAAGGAAAAATTAAATCGAGTTGAAGATATAGAAACTTCTTTGTTTATTGCATTATCAACCCATTCACAAAACTAACATTTTAAGCTGAAAAGTGTCGTCAAACGAAGAAACATCGGATAAAAAAGGTTAGTTAAGTAAAAGACTGTCGATTTGGCGTTTTTTTTTAATAAATTGGGTATGTTGTATGTTGTAAATAACAGCATTGTAGCATATTAAGTTTAGTCGTATTATGTTGTTAGGATAGTTACATTTTGATCCTATTTTAAGCATATGAAATTTACCTGCTTAGGAATTAATACAGGAAACATACGTTTCTAGTATAGTTTTGAAAATCTGAACAATTAGTTTCGACTTTACGTATAAAAGAACAAGGTTGATTATGATACAGTGGAGCAATACTTTGATCAGCTGGAGACATCATTGGAAGATGTTCGGTAACAAGATATTAAATATTATGTAACAAACTTTAGCAGTAACCCGAGACGAGACTCAAGACGTGGAAACATGATAATAGATTCTTGATAGCGTTTAATATAACTAATGTCATTATTAATTTTGCAAAATATGATACTGAATCTTAAAATATGTGAATAACACTAAAAAATGTTTGTGAGACAGTGACGCAACAAAATACAAAGAAAAAAGAGAAAGGACAGGGAACATATATAAGACTAAAATACAGACAGATTATAGTTGTGAATGTAACCGAAATATAGAATTAAATCGAATTAAATTAGACAAATTCATAACAGACCATGCCGTGAATAAACGATAATATGTGGAGATTATGCAGTGGAGGTTGATACCATCACTCATATTCTATGCCATTGTGTACCAATAGGAGCGTCAAGGTTTAGGTATTTTGAAAGGTAGTTTCTACAGCCGAGGGAACTACTGGATCTACCCTGGAAAGGACTGCTCTCCTTTTCTAGGGGATCCTAAATGTCGCGAATGTACAATGGCCTGAGTACTGCAGATCTGCTCGCGTTTCTAATAATAATATACAGGGTGTTTGGTAGAGCAATGCCAACCTTGGTACAGGGGGTCGTTTGGTATCTATATACACACCTATATGGAAAATGCTACGATTTTTTTATCAACGTTTATGTAGTTATTACGCATTAAGTTTAACTTTTGACACTTCGAAATATTTTTCTCTCTGTCCGAAATAAATAAACTTCAAAAAAAAAAAATTAAAAGTTTAAATCTACCCTTAAATCAAAAAATGTAAATTCTTCAGGTTTTCGAGGCACCGTGGAGGCGTGTTAGGGGCAACAAACCCATATGTATATACATCAAATTTTTTGTTAGATAGTCCTCTCCAGGTCCTATAAGTTTAATGTAAGATTTTCCCTAACCCTGAACAATTATTAAAAAAATCCCAAAAAGTTATTTTTCTCCATGCAATTTAAATGGGAAAGGTCATGTCTCCATAGGCGCCATTTAAAATCAAAATTTTGAAAAACAAAAAAATAAGTACTTACTTTTTTCGGATTTGGAAACAAATTGAGGGGATCGAGACCCTCTATGAAAAATTAAGTCATTTTTGGACCACCCTACGTGTACACACATTTTTAAATTTTTCGTAAGGTTAACAAATTTTTACTTTATACTGGCACTGGTTGTATACCAGTTTTGTAATTCTTTTATTAAAGAATATAGTTTTAAAAAAATATATGCCTATATGAAAAACAATTTGATTTTAAAAATCTGTATGTAAGATAATACACAATAATTTTCTTTTACGTGAAATGGCAGCAGCGCACATATTGAAATATTACGTATTTTCATTGAGTTTGGCTACATCTGCCAAGGTCACCAAAAATTGATACAAAAAATTAAAGGTGCCGAGTGGAGCATCATATCTATTCTTACTAAGCTATGACTATTTCATGTAATGCATATATGTTCTCAATAGGCAATTAGGATAGGTACATATTATGGTCAGTAGGCTTGAAAAAAAAAATAGGCAAGATAAATCTTCTTTCGATGGATCTACATTATCTCCAATAATTTAATGCATGGAGATCTAATCATTTTATAATGCTACTTTGAATTATGGCGACAATGTTTGATATGCTTATGGCAGAACGGAGAATTTCACGAAGAATTGAAATATGTAAAGAATATATAGGAGGCTGCTGAAACACAAAACTTGAGATCATTTTACAGACTAATTATCTGCCGCCATTTTTTAAATAGTGGTTGGGTAGCTACATAGAACCATATGGATTAAACTTCCACAGTAGAGACATTATTTGAAAAAGAATTTTTGAGCCTTTCTAGGTGTTTTGTTTAGTGTGTAAAATTATATAAGTAAAATATATTACGGAACTGTATTGTGAAAATAAACGTTTTTTTTAACATTTTTTTGTTCATTTCTGAAAAATTCTTTTGTAAGATTAAAGCTCTCTTTTACTAGTAAATTTCTATGAACTGTTTGTATCTCCTAGAAATTACTCTCAGGCACTTCACAATTTTTGTGCGTTTTGACCAAAGTATGGCTATATAGAAATAGTTATATTTTATAATAAATTGTGAATAAATTTGCCAAAAGTAGTTCTAGCCTTGATTAATGAAATACACTCACGGTTCTAAGAGGGGGGGCCATGGATGCCATCGCCCCCTCATCCAGAGCTCTGATCATAGTAAAAGCTGATCAACACAAATACTAAAAATTCCAATTCCTTTTGTTAAATTATAGAGAAAAGCAATTAAATAAATAATTTTTTGTTACAAAAGTTAAATAAAAACATTTTTTTAGGATTTAGGAAAAAGTAGAGAAAATTATTGATGACTAATCAAAAATGAAAATGAGTCTATTAAAATATCAATTTCTAATCTTCGAATTTTTCTGATAACCTAAATTCTGATTATACAAGAAAATAAGTAGCATAGAATGAAATTATTTACAAAACACCTATCTAAAAATATTTGAAGTACAAAGTCAGTCTCCATCAATCAAAAATGAAAATCAATATCTAATCTTCGTTGTAACATAATAGCTGACATTGGTTATGCAAGGCACCAAAAAGTTCTAAAATGAATTTATTTCCAAAAAATACTTAGCCCGAAATTTTTCTGATACACAAAAATCACTCACTTCTTCCATTCGTTTATACCTTGTGAATTTTTAACGTTTACTCCAATATCCGTAGATTATAGCTCGAAATTTGAGATATGGAAGACCTATGTATCTTAATACTATTCTATTCTAATTATTGCCTTTGTGAAATTTGCATTTTCATATTCATTTGTATTTAAAATATAACAAAAATATGCCTCCTTGTCTATCAACTGTTGCTGAGATCAAGATGGAGCACTGACTTGCTATAGTTTGACCGAATGTTTTTAAATAACGTTATTGAAGAAGCCTCAAAAAAATTTTGATTTACCTCACACTACGGAAAGTTAATCCTCAGGCTCTATGCATGTGTTAAATTCAGTTATTTCATAAAATCTCTAAGAATTTTGTACAATTTTTGCATATGATATGGCCCAGTTTATGTACACAGTTTATAAATCAAAATACACTGACGGTTCTAAGAGGGGGGGCCATGGGGGCCATCGCCCCTCCTCCAGAGCTGTGATTATGATAAAAATTGATCAACACAAATACTAGAAATTACAATTCCTTTTGTTAAATTAGAGAGAAAAGCAATTAAATAAATAATTTTTTGTTACAAAAGTTAAATAAAAAACACTTTTTTAGAATTTAGGAAAAAGCAGAGAAAATTATTGATGACTAATCAAACATGAAAATTCTATAAATACCTATGCTTTTTAGTTTTTTCTAAAGTAGGTATTTTTCTTTTAGAAGTTCATTTATTTCGAATAAAGAAAAAAATATTTCAGAGTATCAAACGTTAAACTTGGTTCATAATAATTACATAAACGTTGAAATATTGAGATTTTCTAAAAAAGCGCAAAATTGGCATTATAAAAAAAACGTAGTATTTTCCATATCGGTATGTTTGGCCATATATATAATATATATGCCAAATGTACCTCTCTGTTCAGGTTCAGTATCGCTCTACCAATCACCCTATATAACAAGTGTAAACGTAAAAGCTATATAAATTCAGATGAGGATTACGTAGTGGATAAACCAACCTTCGAATTGGACGTAAAGCAGTAAGTCCCTTGTCTATTAAATGTGAGGCAAGTAAAAATCCCTACTCTTCGACAGAGAAATGGTTCGGCAAATTTTCCGTCTCCTGGCGTCGGTGCTAAGCTTTGGTAGCGGAAATAAGCCGACGTTAAATAAATAAGATAAAAAAAGTATATTAAAAAATTTCCTAAAGCTTCCGTTCAGACAGTTTTCTTCCATGACCAAATGTTTTAAAATTACAGCAGATCAAAGTTAAAGTTAAGTCAAACAATTGACCCTTGAAGAAAATTGTTCAAACAAAAGTTATAGGAAATTTTATAATCTCATCTACTCTATTAAGAACTCATTACTATGTAGGAGTAACGGGGACGGAGATAATTGCAAAAATCTGCAATGAACTACAAAGTTTTACCTTTCTGGTTGCTGTAAATCATGAAGTATTAACAGAGAAATATTACATAGCCCCCAAGATCTGAGAAAAAAATTTAAAAAAACAAAAAGATACGGGTACAAATTTTTATTTTTACTTTTTCTCGGATCTGATGTGGGATCTTGTCAATTTGACCCATTTATCGGTACCACCACAGATAAAATGCGAAAAAAAAACGCGATGTACAAAAATTATACACGATAGAAATTAATATGGACCTGAGATTCGGATTCAGCGCGCCAAAATACGTGGGGTATGATGGTTTCTTTTCTGGTACAACATACTTTTTTTGCGGGGCCGTGTTATTTACCTAAATAAAAGTTGTAGCTTTTTTCCCTACAATATTAATTATACCTAATTTTAAGATAGAACTAACAGAAAAGGAAACACTCAAGAGAAACCCATTTCGACCGTAACTTTCTCAACATGGAGGCCGTAGAACCAATGTTATTTTTGTGGAAAAAGTTAATTAATGATTGTGCAACCCCCTTTACAATATACAAAAAAAAATCTTGTGGGAATTATTCACGGGTCAAATGACAGGTTGACTGTATAACATGTGACTGATAAATTGGTTTAACCGAAGCCCACAACTCAAAATAGATTAAATACAACTCACCTTGGGAAATTTTTTATTGATGAATGATCAGCCGGACATTAATATTGAAATATTCTGTATATTGACATATCCAGTCAAGGTTGTTCTCATATATTTAAATTTTGTTATACTGTATGAATTCTATTTACTTTGCTAACGTTGAATGTAGCTCTTAAAATACTTCTTGAGGGTAATTTAATTGCAGTGTAAAAAATATTGACGTTTTGAATGGATTTTTATGTAAAATTAATAGAAAATAAAAATTAGATATATCTACAATTTAATAGAGCCAGTGTCTGGGACAATACCTTGAAATGAATAACTAGCTTTAGATATATAAATAAGTATATAAAATATAGATATACGAGTACATAAAGTTAAATGTTAATAAACATATTTCTTCAATTAATGAAAGAAATATATCATATTTATATCATGTTAAAAATTATTATTTGAGATGTACGCACACACCCTCAGAATCATCACAGTAATATTAGTTCGAGATCGGCTTCCTTCGTGATCTTTCAAAACAGGCGATTGATTTATACCATAAGATTTTATCCAGCAAATGGACAGTAGAGCGCTCACGCTAAGAAAAACTTAGTTCTTAATCTTTTAGACTAAAATTTACAGAACCGTACTAGGCACATGGGCTGCCGGAAATTTTCCCCCTGAGTCATTGTCGTAGGGCGCCGGGGCCCTAGGTAAGATTGTCTACTTTCACTTTATTTTGCGAAATACGGGATCTGTTATTTTTCCATTCACTCTTGCTATATTATGATCTGTTTTTTTATTTATTTTTTACGAAAAAGTAATTTAAATATTTTAGAAAGTCTATAAGAGCATAGTCCTGGTGGGTTACTTCAGACACAGTATGTATGGCCTAATCTTGTTACCTATGCCCTATAGATTAAAAATCCACTTGTCAAAAAGTCCTTGAGCTCGAAAGGACTCAGCTGACTAAACATACCACGTGATAGAGCTAATCATAAAAAATATTTTCCTCGAGAACTATAATGTTCTCTGTAGAATTTCTATAATTTTTTTCACAAAAGAGAGGATCACGCTGTTCTCTTGTGAAAATTGATTTTTGACAGTGACGTGGCCTCTTATAGTTTTTACAAAAACCAAAACATTTCAACATTATTCTTAGATACTATCAATCTACTCGCACTTCGCCAACCATGTTGGCCTTATCTGAATTTGAGATGTTTGTCAAAAATTGCTCAAAAGATACAAGGTATAGGATATTTCCTGACGTTCGGTGGAAAATATGGCGCACCCTAATACAGAATCTTTTTTAAAATAAATATAATAGTTAACGTCGGAGATAATGTCATGTAAAACAAAAAATAACTGATTTTCAGCAGCCACTGTTATAACAATTTTTAGTTTCTTATTCCATGTAAAAGTTTTCCTTCATTGTTTAAAAAATATTGGAAATTGTTCCAGGGCAATATAGTCCTGTCAATGAATGGTTTCTAGGGGGAAATGGCGAGATCACAATTTTTGACTTGAGAGCTGTGTTTGGACTATTTAGGAGGTAAACATACCAAAAGTTCCCGAACATAGGAGGTGCGGGGGTGCAGGGGGCACGAAGAAAGTCCCGGTTTTTGGTTCTTCGCTCATATCTCGAAAACTGTTAGCTATAATCAAAAAGCGGTTATATGCAAAATTAAAGCTGACTAAATTTTCTACAATAATGTTTCTATTAATTTTTGTAGTATGTTATGGTTCAGTAATGGATTGTATATCTTTTAACTGTATTCCAACTTTATTATACTTAAATTTATCATAAATTGAAAAAAAAATGTAATAATCATCGTGGAAAAAAAATTCTTGTACAGATATCCATTTCATAGCAGACTGAACTCACATATCGAATAAAAAATGACTTTGAGTCTGTAAGCGTATATGTATGTGTGCGTATATACCGTTTCTTGTAAACACGATAACTTCTGTTAGATTTAAAATATTTAATTACAATTTGGAACATATCTAAAACAGGCATAGTACAACAATCTCTATTGAAAGTGGGCCATATCTGTAATACATGGTCAAACTCTCACTCTTACGTAATATTTTAATTTCAGGGCAAAATGCGTTTTTTTGACCAAGCATACAAAAATATGAAGATGTATAAGATTTATAAACCGCAATATACCGGGTGTATGTTAGGTTCAAACCAACTTTATTTAAATTAGATGATATATCATTGTTATCCTAGAATTTGGAACATGGTATTTTTATTAAGATTATTATAGTTGTGAGAGTTTGTAGCTCTCTGATTATCACCAGGCAGACATTTTTTATTCGATATTTGAGTTCAGTTTGCTATGAAACGGATATCTGTACAACAAATTTTTTTCCACGATGATTATTAAAAATTTTTTTAATTTATAATAAACTTATAATAAAGTTGGAATACAGTTAAAAGATATACAATCCATTACTGAACCATAACAGATACGACAAAAAAACCGCTGCCCAAGGAATCACTACTTCCACATCCAAATTTTCTATCCAAGTCACTCACAACGAAAAAAATTTGTATGTGGAAATAATCGCTTATGGAACATTAATAATATAATATTTGAAATCCTCTACCCCAAAAACCTATAAAACGATACCCCACATCGGTAGTGGGGTGGGGGTGGTGATAGGGGGTAGTAGTGGGGGTGGATGAAGTAAAAAAATATTTTGAGGTTTCTGGTTCTTGTACACACACTAAATCGCAATTTTTTTTCATCCCCTTTAATAATGGGGTGGGGGTGGTAATGGGGGTGGCTAATGCCAAAAAATTTTTTGAGACCTTAGCTTCTCTTTAATATACTAAATACCAATTTTCTGGACTCTTACCTGCTTAATTTACCTATTTACCCCAAATTTACCCCAATTTACCCCCAACCCTTCGATGGAACAAGATGAAAATATAATCTAGTTCCAGATCACGTTAAAATACATAAGTGTATCAAATTTCAAGTCAATATTTTAAACGGTTTCAGAGTAAACGTGCGCACAAAAAAAAGTTACAGACCGACAGACCGACAGACAGACAGAAATTTTTTTCTCGCTCAAAATTAAAATCTCGACGTTTCATGACATTCTAAGCCTATTTGAACAATAAAAATTTTAAAAAATTTTTTTGTCGTTACTATACTTCCACTGGATGTGGAAGTAGAATAGAAACATTATTGTAGAAAATTTAGTCAGCTTTAATTTTGAATATAGCCACTTTTTGATTATGGCTAACCGTTTTCGAGATATGAGCGAAAAACAAAAAACCGGGACCTTCTTCGTGCCCTCTGCACTCCCCACACCTCCTGTGTTCGGGGACTCTTGATATGTTTACCTCCTAAATAGTCCAAACACAGCCCTCAAGTAAAAATTTGTGATTTCGGCATTTCCCTTATTGAACGTTCATTGACAAGGCTAATACACCGCTTGCGCTCGTAGAATAAAGGGGGTTTTGAATAATGCAACCAACAAGGCGTGATTGGAAAAAACAATCAACGTCACACATTAATTCATTAACAGTTAGTACTTTTAGTTAATTTCATTATAATTTCTTTTCCTGGATTTTCCACCGCTAAAGATTACATGTCTTTGTATGATCACCAAATAATTTGAACACGTCTAGTGGTCATGTCGCAATATTAATTTGCATACAAGCACCGAATTTTTCCGAATTACCTAATTATCTAAGAATTTGTGGTAGATGAATAACATACGTGACTATACCCAACATAAACATCTGCGAAAACAAAGCCGCAAAAACAAATGGGACATAAACACAGATTTAAAAATTAGTATTCATTAAGTCATTGATGAATTAGGACGAAATTCCCAACTTTAGTTCCTATTATACAAGTAAAAGAGAACCAGAATGGCAAAATGAAACATTTTTTGCTAATGCAAAATAAGTGTTTTTCTCATAAACAATAAAATGTCCCAAATTCACATCTGACACTAAAGTGTAATAAATTATCTGCATTAACTGCATCCATTTATCTCAGTTACACCTCTGAACATGCTCATTTGAATATTAGGTAAAATTTGCAACAGGGTGCCAGTCTAACATTTTCGCAAAAAATTATTTTTAATGGGTTTTTCGAAAAATATTATACTTTTATTTAACTACAATATTTCAGCTATACGAATCTGAAAGGATTTTTTTTAACACATTTCGAGCTCTGAGAAGTGCATATTTAATATTAGACTATTTTTCATATTATTAAAAAAAGACGGCAAATTATTGCTTTATTGAGGATATCTTCTAAAACACTGATTTTAGGCAAAAGTGCCAAGAGAAATAAATTAAATCTGGTAAAATTGACTCTGATTTGATATTTGTATTTGTGCGATGGATGTAATGGAAATTAGACACTTTCAAATTCGCACCAAAATTTTACATTTTCCATACTTAAAAGATTACTTAATTTTAGGGTGCCGAAAAGTCAAACGAAAAAACACTAAAAGGTAGTCTTTCGCAGTAAATATTCTTAGCTTTAAAATGGTATAGTTCATTCTGTTAACATTTCTCTCTAAAATCATTATTTTCCAAAACATTCCAAATAAAGCCAAAATTTCCCGTTTCTTTAATGAAAATTGAAAAAATAATTTCATTTTAAATAAGCATTTCTCAGAATACAAAAGGGTTAGAAAAGAATCCTTCCAGGCTTGTGTAGCTGAAACATTGTCATAAAAGTTATAACATTAAAAAAAACTGATTCAAAACATTTTTTCAGCTTTTTTGCAAGTGTCGCTAACATTTTTCCCTTTATATTTCCTATCTCTATTGAGACTTTAATATAGTCTATTTCAAATAAGAATTCTCATCCCATCATGGAAATCAACGTGAATAGTAGCTAGGAAAATAAAGAGATCACGTCTTGAGTGCCTACAATCACGTGAAAATTTTGTTATGATTGACTTATTTTGTTGTTTACAAAAAAAAATTAAATAACTCGTAAGCATCCTAGGAATTTTTTGCAAAACGTGTCCTTTATGGTATAAATCAATCACCGAATTAAATAATACGCAGTATGCAAATAAGGTACATACTTGTTTGTTTTGAAAAATAAGTTAGGATAAAAAAATATATTTTCACTAATTGAATATTACATGTATATTATTTAGTTTAAATTGTTAACTAGTTTTAAACTGTACATTCATATTTATTTTAACATTTTCTAATAATTAAGAAATACTCTGTTTTAACTTTTGTTGCGCCTTATCTGGAAATTAAAACATTCCAACAGAGTGAAGTCTAGTCACTAGTTTTAAGATAGAATGTAATACCTTAATATTTAAATAAATATAATACAAAGTATCTTGTGTATAGACATATATTGTAAAAGATAATAGTGAATAGTTAAATACGAATAAGTATGTAAATTAATGTAAAACAACACAAATAAAATGTATTAATGCTTGTAAATCTTTATTTTATTGAGATATGACTATGCGAAAAAATTATATATATCCTGTACCTATATAACTTAAAATTATCTCTCTCGTATGAAGTAATTTATAATGGTAAGCTGCGAAGAGGATGCTCTTGAAAAAGTTACCTTGATGATGACAAGGAATTGATGGAGAAGAGCTGTAGTCAGGCCACACGCCAAACAGTCAACCGAGACAAACGGCGTGATGTTGTTAGTGTTCCATTCAGCAAAAGGAGGCCAACTAGACTAGTACGATAGTCCAGTCAACAATTTGAGTGCTAATGAATGGATTTTGATGAAACCTTGTGCAATGTATTTGCAATGACGTCGATTGATTGATTAATTGATTGATTTACCAGCGTGCGGTAGGCATTGCTGCCACTCCCCGGTATATAGCTGTGGGATGGGGAGGTGTAGGTATTTGTGAGATGCGTTACCGCATTGTGTCGTGAGGGAGCGTTTAAGCTCCCTTTTTTGTGTGTTTGGTTCTGGACCTCTGCCTACTCTGACTCTTCTTGTGAAATATGTTGCCGTGTTGTGTCGTAATATGGAGTGTTTTTGCTCCTCTTTTTGCGTTTTTGCTTCTTCGAATCTTCTTTTTTCTGAGTCTTCTGATTCCTCGGTTTCCGATTGTGGTAGAGTATATATCCTTGCGATTTGTTAGTGGTGTTCATTTGTTGATCCTGATCCTTTCAATTGTCGTTCTCCACTGTAGCATGGTCTCCCTATTTTTAGTTTGTTGCTGTGCGGTGCTAGCGCTTTCTTCAGTAAATGTGTTGGGTCCCTTCCTTGGGTATGTCCAATACTTCATTGCGTATATTTCTATTATGTTGATGTTTTGTGCCGCTGTTTTCGTCTTGTTGTTTTAGTTGGACGATGCCCTTTCTGCTTTTCTCAAAAACTTCTTCTGTTGGCTTTTGCTGTTGCCGCGCTTTTGACTCCATATATCATCGTTGTCCGTATGACGGCTATGTACATACATTTGATGGTCCCATGATAGTTTATTTTTCTCAATGAACGGTATGTTACCCTTGTGCCGTTTTGATTCTCTCCTTTACTGTTTCTCTCCGCTCCAGCTGGTTCGTCCGGTCTGTTCCTAGGTACTTCAATTTGTTCGGTATTCTTAGGGAATATTAATCTATTTTGTGTTCCTTTCCGCTGGTCCAACTCTTCTTCTTCTTCTGCATCGATTAGGAGATTATCGACGTATGTGTGTGTTTTCTTAGAGAACACCATTTTTCTGAAAGAAACCTTCACTAGGCATACCTTCGCTGAAGTGATGTGCGAACTCAGCCCTGACGCAGTATATCAACAATACCTCATTGATTATTTCGAGTTTAATTTTAATTATTATCACTACCGTGATTTCTAGCATTTATTCCTTGGATGTTGGCTTATTGAAGGGTCTTCTTGTATTAATTTGATTCATTCATTTATTGCTTTCTCGCTTTCTCTTCTTCCTCCAGTTTATCTCCACTGTTGCCGTGGTATACCTCTTCTCGTGTATGTGTTATCATTTTTTCTGTATGCCCCCCTGCCGCCGCTTTACTGCCACTAACTCGTTCCCCCGTTTCTTTGATTTTGTGGTCCTATGTTCTGTATTCGATTCATCATTCTTGTGTATAGATACCATTTCCTGAGAAAAACTATGCATTTCCATTGAACTGCAAGAAATTCAGCCCCCGACGTATTAAGCCAATAGTACGCCACTGATCAGATTGACCATTTATTACCCAAGTCAACGCTTGTTTATCTAAGAAACTCTGTTTTTCTTAAGGAATAACACCATTATTGCCTTGCTATAAATTTACGGTGACAGCAGTCGATGGTTTCATAATCACTCCTCATACTTTCGAAGAAAGTCGTTTGAATCAGCCCCTCACCAGTTTATTACAGCATTTATGTTGCAGAATGCAACACCACGAAAACACACAATACAAATATAAATTATGTACGTAATTAATCACTAATTGCACCTCCCAAGATATGTATTATTCCTCAAACCTGTCGCTTACTTGACAAAAAATATGCAACACCACAAAATCACATTCTTTTTAATACAAACACAAATTGGGTACGAAATTAATCACTAATCGCACGTCCCAGGTATGTATTATTCCCCAAACCTATCACTCACTTTTGACACCTTAAAAATTTGCATAAAAAACATGCAACACCACAAAACACATTATTTTTGATACAAATATAAATTATGTACGAAATTATCTATTTATTCACTTAACACCTCAAAAATTATATTTTTTACACTTTGTATTTAGCTAGGGCTTGGACCTAAAAAGCATTGCAATGGTTTTATCCGGCAGACACTTGTTAATCATTAAGATATAAATAAACTTAGATAAATAAACTTGGGTGGTACTTTAAAAATGAGAAGATACTTAGCTTATCTATTCCTCTTGTGTATTGCCTGGTCCTTTAAGCTTGTTTCTTTATGCATAGCACTGCACTATCGGTTCTGCCACTAAATACTCTGTATTAGTTATTTTCAAATATTAATTCTATTTCAATTTTGTTCTTTTGTTATGATATATCGATTTGCTCGGAATTCTTTACTCTACAAATTCACCTAATTTTTATCAAATTTAGCGGACTTTTAGCGGGCGTTTTCACGTTTTAATGGCAGCGTTTTGTTTGCAATGACGTTGATAAAAAAGTTGAAAACAAGATTAGAGTAGGAAATGATCGGAAGGGGTAGAAAACACCCTTTTTATCACGGGTTCCGTAACTTGTAGAATTAGGTCAAAAATGAAAAAAAAGGGGAAATGTAAAAGTTGAAAAAAAAATCTGAAAAAATTCAGGTGAATGTATTATCGAAATATAAGACTTTTTTTATGCGCAACTTTTCTATAAAGTGCATTTTCACCGAGTTTTTCCGGAAAAACATGAAAACTACCTCCGTCTTTAAAATTGTAGCGCTTTAAAAACATGTAATGTAAAAACACAGGCACATAAAATTTTAAAAAAGTCGAAACTTAGAGGGTAGACTCCCCTATCCCCATGTATTTTGGGACGCTGAAACTGAATATGACAATAAAAAAAGGTTTAAATCATCTAATTTTCCCCTAGCACCCCATTACAACCCTCCTGCGGGATTGAAATTACACTTGTTCTAAGAATTTGAAAAGCAGGTTTTTTTGGTGCGCTGAAACCGAATATGACGATAAAAACTGATTTGGGGGGGGAGTTGTAAGGGGTAGGAGGGTTAAAATTTTACTTCTTATGAAAATTGGAAATGTATGTATATTCTTAAGTATTTTGGTGCGGTAAAACCGAATATGACGATAACAAATGATTTTAACCACCCAGTCACCCCCTAGCATCCCCTTGCATTTTTTATTCGGTTTTCGCACACCAAAAAACCTAAAAATAAAAAACGTACTTTTTAAATGTATACAACAAGTGGAATTTCAACCCCTCCTGGGACTTTTAGGGGGTGCAGAGAGTAACAGTTTTTATCGTCATATTCGGTTTCAGGGCACAAAAAAAACTTTAAAACCTTTTTTTATTGTCACATTCGGTTTCAGCGTCCCAACATACATGGGGGTAGTGGGTAGTGGTTTCGACTTTTTTTTATTCTGTGCTTGTGAAATTTGAAAGAATTCAGACGTATGCATTGAGGCCTTCTAAACATTTTTTACCTATCTATCTTTTTTATCTTTTTTTGTAACTTACTAATTTTCCGAGTTACAGGTAGTTTTTCACGATAAATAATGTACTACAATTTTTGTTGTCGCAAAGCTGGACTTCATTACACCTCAGCTTGTAAAAAATGCAATGGTGTAGATTATATTAATTGTAAACCTGCCAAAAAAGGTAAAAATATTGTTTTTTTTTCCATTTTTGACCTAATTCTATAAGTTACGGAACCCGATCATTTCCTACCCTAATCATTTTCTCAACTTTTTTATTGACGTCATGACAAACACATTGCATAAGGTTTCATCAAAATGCATTCATTAGCACTCAAATTAGAGATTTTGATCATTTTAGCGCTCCGTTGACTGGACTACGAATCTTGTTATGCTCTCTATCAAAATTAATCTTAAAAAATTTCTAATAATGTCTCATACTAGCAAATTAGAATATTTTTACACGCTATTGTCATTATTATTATTATTTAACTCACTACCTCTGTTTGTTTGTGCCAAATATAATTTGTCTAGTTTCCGTATCAAAATTTGTTGCGTTACAGACAGACCGACAGATAGATTTGTTTTGCTCAAACTTAAAATCTCGACATTTCATTCTAAGCCTATTTGAACAATATAAATTTTTTAATTTTTTTGTCGTTAGTATACTTCCACTGAATGTGGAAGTAAAGTTAATCCACCGTATTGGAGCAGCTTCTTTTTTTTACGAAACGTAGTGGCACTTTTGACTATAAAATCTCATGCAGGAGTCATTTCTACGTAAAAAACTTGATAATTCCAACCGTTTTCGAGAAAACTGTCGCATAGATCTCAAAAATTCTTTAAAAATAAACCAAATTTGAAAAGAAAAATTGCATTTTTTGAAAAGTGTGCTTTGGTGACATCTTAGTTCCGTCATTTACGTACAATTTCATTAGTTTGACATTTTGACAGAACTAAGATGCCACTAAAGCACACTTTTCAATAAATACAATTTTTCCTTTTTAAATTTGGTTTGTTTTCAAAAAATTTTTGAGATCTATGCGGCAGTTTTCTCGAAAACGGTTGGAATTATCAAGTTCTATCGAGTTTACCTTTTTTACGTAGAAATGACTCCTTCGTGAGATTTTCTAATCAAAAGTGCCACTACGTTTCGTAAAAAAAAAAGAGAAAAATTCTTCATCATCAGGTATAGCTCATGAGGCACCCTCCACGGGCTAGCGTGATGTAATACATAAATCATTGTTTCTTAGCTTAAAAAATGTTTCTTTACCAAATTGGGAGAAGATCGGTCAAGAGGTAGTTGAGATATTGCAAAAAAAAAAGAAAAAAAATATAATTTTAACACCCTGTATCTTTTTATACAGCAACAATTTACTAAAGCGTGTTTGGTTATATCCTCATATCTTGGTCCAAAGAATCTACCCTTGAACTATGGCCTATCATTAATGATCCACCCTGTATATTTTTTTTATTCAAGGGTGGTTTCCACCCCTTGGTGGTAAAAGGAAGTGTCGAGGTCATATTGCAACTGAAGAAGATACCTTTTACTACAAAAATCGCGTATATCATTACACATAACATTCCTTCTAAGTTTTCATATTTCTAACCTCTATATCCCAGGCAACACGGTCACGTCATTTTGACGTTATTTTTTCGGCACCTTTATCACCAATGCGACGTTAAATATGACGGCAAAATGTCACAGCCCATTGACGTCATTTAAGTGACGTCAACAGACGTGCCCTAAATGACGTCGATGGGCTTACATATGTAAGCTATTTTTACATATGAGAAATACAATAAATAAGCCAATTTGGTGCAATATGGCATGTAAATCTTAAGGGCTCTAGGATTTCTCCATTTTCTGATGTATGATATGCATTACAGGATAAGCTGCCATGCACGATGCAGATGAATGGACAATTAATAGGTGAAGTGCACTCACTGGTTTTTATGCTATCTCGGCCCAGCCACATAATAATGATCTTTAAACCTGACCATTATAGGTTATAGGATCCATCCAAATCAATCAACGTTTCCTGAATGTATTTGGATATTGCAATTTATATTTTTATTTATTTTCTATAAATTCATTAGAGTATAAGGTACAAAGAAAAGAAGGACTGATTATTTTCAGTGATTTGTATGTGACGCCATCTAGAAATAATTTATGCAACAAACAACGTGGTAATGCATAGTTTGCATGTGGCGCCAACTAGAAATAATTTCTGCAATGAAAAAATTACGTCACCAAATCGACGTCACAACATGACTCCATAATTTAGTCACTATTTGACGTTACTGAGACATCATTTTTTCGTCACGTGACGTCGTCGATCAATGTCGTCAGTCTGCTGCCTGAGGTAAATTTAGATCACTTTTTGACAAAACCAATATATGACACTGGCTAATGGCTATTGGCCAATAAACCCTAGATCGAAAAAAATCCTATACTGTTGATGATATTAATATACAGCCAAAAAAATATAATTATATTTATTCCGACTTAATAAGACGTTTATTATTACAAAGTAATTAATGCTAAAGATCCACTTATTATTATTGTATTTTTGTAGATTCTGTAAATAATTATTGGGGTGGCAATTTTGTAAAACTAATGTTTTTTTGTCTGGTGTTTAATACCACTAAATAAAAACGTAATAATGACGAATTTAATCTACGTCATAATGCCGTACAAATGCAGACGTCTTTAAGACGTCATTGGTGTTTAAAATCACTAAATAAAAACGTAATAATGACGAATTTAATGTACGGCATTATGACGTACAAATGCATACGTCTTTAAGACGTCCCTGGTGTTTAAAATCACTAAATAAAAACGTAATAATGACGAATTTAATGTACGAATTTAATGTTTATTATGACGTACAAATGCAGACGTCATTAAGACGTAACTTTTTCGTAACATGACGTCGCCGACGAATAGTTACCAAAAAATGACGTCAAAATGACGTGACCGTGTTGCCTGGGTAAGGTGGTGCCAATAATTTCGGCACATTTGATGACTTGTGTAACCAAGTACTATCTAAGGAGCTTACTAGATCTACCTGGACATGTTCCTGATGCTGGTTTTTAATAAGAAAATAAAACGCCAAGTTCTTAAAGTATATATGCATTTTATTTACAGTAATTTTTTGCTAATGGTTGTAAATGCGGTACTAACAGTTAAAATAAATAAAAACTGGAACTACCATTTAATTATTTACAATAAATTTCTAGTCTAAATAAAGCATTCATTATCACGTACAGATTTAAATCACGCTAATATAAAAAATAAATTATTAATAATGAATAGTCGTTTTTCCACCACTGATAACATACACTCATTCAGACTCAGCTAGGTACTACATACAGGGTGGCCCACAAAAAACAATCCAGTAAGATTTATGCTATTTTAATTGGAAATTTCGTCGTCACACTGGTAGCAAATAAAAAGAGAAATATTGAAAAATCCTATAGAGCATAAAAATACTCTTCAAATGGGTGAGAAAAAGACATAATTTGAAAACGCTACATCTTGGCGAAGTTTTATTGAAAATATACTAGCTCTGTATAAAGATGAAAGTTTGGAGATTGTCACTTTTACCAAAATAGGAAATAGATGAACCTAAAAACTACCGATTTTTTATTTAGCATTAAAAGTAATATTAAGGTAGTCATAATTTTTTAAAATACATGTAATACCACACGTCATTTGTTTGTGGTAATGGGGGTGGCTAATGCCAAAATTTTTTTTGAGACCTTAACTTCTTTTATATATACTAAATATCAATTTTATTGACTCTTACCTGCTTGATTTACCTATTTACCCCCATTTACTCCAATTTACCCCCCCCCCCCCAACTCTTCAACGGAATAAGATAGAGATACTATACTTCCACTGGATGTGGAAGTAATTATAGAAGAAACAAATTTCAATGTCATGCTTTGTTTACTAATTCTTTGCATTTTTTTGTTAACAGTTTTTTTTGTGTAGTATTGATAACATTTAAATTGTCTAAATTTACCATAATTTTGCAACTTGTATTCCAAAATTTGCATATTAGATATATATTTTATAATTCCAGAGCAAAGTACGAATACAAACTAGAGTAAACATTACACAATTTGAAGATTTATTGAACTTTTTATATAATTGTTTCACATTCTTCATAATTTTACATAATTTTACATGTTGTGATCACAACTTAGTTGGTAAAACACACGCCAGTATGAAACAAAGTAAGTATATGCAACTTATTTGCGTGCCGAATCTGCGACCCTTGGATTTCAAGCCTTTTTATTAATATTATTTTCTAAACAACATTTATTATTCATTAACGTTCTAACAAGTCGAAAATGTAGCCACTACACCACTACGCTTTAATTTTACAGGTGTTAATGTCTATAATATAATGTGTCTAAGATGTCAATCATAGTTCGACGGTTGGATATTATATTATTATGAAATGTATATTAGTGAAATATGTAAATAAATAATGAGAGGAAATAACATTTTATAGAATTTCTATTCGGTTACAAAACATATAAATTAATAAAACAATTTTGTTAAATTTAAATCATTAATAATTTTTTTTATTTACCGATCGATATTGTTCAAACCTAACAGAGCTCTTCCTCTAGCTAATGTTAAGTTACTGCCAAAATTTCAATAAAATCGGATTTTATCGTGCATTTACCGTTTTAGAAATGTGCCGATTAAATGCAACAACTTTACTCTTCGTTTTCGTATTTGAGAAGAGTAAAATAAGAAGTTACTTTATTAGCAATAATCTAGTGTGCGAGACTGAACTTAGGAAAGCAAATTCGAATACTGGTTGTACATTTTAAGTGAGTGATACATAAATAAAAACCGCTGCCCAAGGAATCACTACTTCCACATCCGGATTTTCTATCCAAGTCACACAACGAAAAAATTTTGTATCTGGAAAGAATTGTTTATGGAACTTTAGTAATATAATATTTGAAATCCTCTACACCAAAAACCCATAAAACGATACCCCACATCGATAGTGGGGTGGGGGGTGGTGACAGGGGGTGGCAGTGGGGGGGGGGGGGTGGATAAAGTAAAAAAAATATTTTGAGGTTTCTGGTTCTTGTACACACACTAAATCACATTTTTTTTCATCCCCTTTAATAATGGGGTGGGGGTGGTAATGGGGGTGGCTAATGCCAAATTTTTTTTTGAGACCTTAGCTTCTCTTATCTATACTAAATATCAATTTTATGAACTCTTACCTGCTTGATTTACCTATTTACTCCAAATTTACCCCAATTTACCCCCCAACCCTTCGACGGAACAAGATGAAAATATAATCTAGTTCTAGATCTCGTTAAAGTACATATGTGCACCAAATTTCAAGTCAATATCTCAAACGGTTCCAGAGTAAACGTGCGCACAAAAAAAGTTACAGACCGACAGACCGACAGACCGACAGACAGACTGACAGACAGAAATTTTTTTTTCGCTCAAACTTGAAATCTCGACGTTTCATGACATTCTAAGCCTATTTGAACCATAAAAATTTTAAAAAAATTTTTTGTCGTTACTATACTTCCACTGGATGTGGAAGTAAAAATTATAAACGATTGCAAGACATTAATATGAAAGATTATGTTTGATGTTTGTTGATTTGTTCCTGTCAAATCTAATAGAAATAACTGCACCATTGCGCATTGGCAGATTGATATTTAGAAAGAACATGTAACGTAACATTATTTAAAAAAAATAATTACAGCTTTGATAGAAATTTTAAGAAAAATCCTGTCTTTAATATTTTGTTAGTCCTAATAGTACAAAAATCCAAATTAACTGACACTCCCCATTATCTTAAATTTGAGAGGTACAACAACCAAATAAAGTTGCATTAGAGGAAATTTTTGCCTTCTTGTTTTATGCAATAGTAGGCCAGTCGGAAGAGATTTCGACTAGAAAAAAATCAGAGAAAGCTGGAAACTGTTTTAATCACTTCATTTTGACCTCAAATATAAAGTCTCAAGTTTCTTACAATGGGAGTGGCCGGAAAATTTCGAAATTTTCCAAAACAGATTGCAAAAAATCAGTTCTTCTCAATTTTCCCGTTTTCGATGGGTTTTCCAATGACAAAGGTGAAGTAGACAAAAAAAATATAGGTGCCATAGTTGTGGAGCTAGCACAGCGAGATATCGAGAACCTCATTGCAAGTATTGATGATGACATTATGGGTCTGTGCCACTTGATTTACTCTCCAGTTTATATTGTCAATTTATTATTACCTAAACAACGTCAAGGGTTGTATAATAATTTTTACTTAAATATAAATTAATAAAACACGTCAATTTATTTTTTTCCGTTTTTGAGTTAAATGTATAACACTTCCTTCGAAGTTTCGCTTTTCTTTCTCACTTTAATATTCACTTATCTCGGAATCTGTCGGATCATTGTCGAAGAACTTCAAGTTTTGCATTCGTAACGCAACATCGTCATTCTTCGGTTTTATGATGTCGCAGGCCTTGACATTAGTATAGACGTGGCCCCGGCAATTCGGACACATAGCCGAGCATCGAAGACCTGCTTTTCGACAGCTACATGCACCTTGGCAGCCTTTCGTACATTTGCACGAAATCGTTTTTAAAAGAAACTCCGGAGTCGGATCTTTTTTAGTCGCGACTGGAAGCAAGTAGGGAACGTGAGTTGTGTTTAGATCGTCATGAGATAGGTTAGTTTTACGCTACTGATGACTTACTCGTTGCTGCGTCATCCTGCTACTGAGCAGGATTATGCAACTGACGAGAGGAAACGCAGGTTCAGACATCTGGTTCACGCACTCGCTCGAGCGGAATTTTAGCGTTCCCATACCATATTTGTACTTAATGACGCACAGAGTAGTATGATGAAGGATGATAAAAGTGTAATAATAAGTCAATAGAAGTATTGACGATAGTTATAGGGAGCGGTATTATCAGTTTCTTCGATATTTGCAATGCGATTCATGAATTCTCACGTTTGTAGCTTCTATTGCATCTACAATATAACATCTTATAATCTTCTCTGTAGAGAATTTTGATTTCTTCATTATTGTATATAACCCTGTATATAAAACCTACTAAAAACGAGAAAATGGCCAAAAACCGATTTTTTTTACCTATTTTGGAAAAAATCGGAATTTGCCGGTCCACTCTCATTATAGGAAACTTGATATATTATATTTTATATCCAATTAAACCAGTTTCCAGTTTTTCCTATTTTTTTTTCTAATTGAGGCCTTTTTTCGCCTCTGGCGACTGGCATATGTTTTTTCCTTTCTTGTTAACAAAAAATTGAATTTTGCATCTCATATTGATTTTTTTTGTACATTAGTACCTACTATACTAAAATAGTTATATAAATTGTCTATCCCCCGCCCCCCCAAATAATTTGCCTTCGGTCCGTCCCTGCCACCGTGTTTGAATTTTTTTAAAATCGCCGCCCAAGAAATCACTACTTCCACATCCGTATTTTCTATCCAAGTCTCTCACAACGAAAACATTTTGTATGGGGAAATAATTGTTTATGGAATTTTTAATAATATAATATTTGAAGTCGTTTACCAAAAACCCATAAAACGATTTCCCACTCTTACCTGCTCGATTTACTCCCATTTACCCGAATTTACCCCCCAACGCTTCGGCAGAATAAGATGAAACTATAATCCAATTCGGGATGTCGTTAAAGTACATACGTGTGCCCAAAGCTGGGCAAATAAGTACTTACAAATACCTCATAAGTATTTAAATACTAGAAAGTATTTAAATACCGGGTATTTAAATACTTCTTGCAGCAAGTATTTGTATTTGTACTTGCAAATACTTTATCTGAAATATTTACTACTTAGTATTTGAAAATGATCCTAAACGTATTTGTAAATACTTAAACTATTTAAATAACTAGAAAGTATTTAATTACTTTTAAAAAAGTATTTAAATCCTTTTAAAAAAGTATTTAAATCCTTTTCTGACAGTATTTAAATACTTTCAGAAATATTTGAATCTTAAAAGTATTTAAATAAATACAACAAATATAATCAAATACATCAGGGAGACAGGAAGATACTTGTCAAGAATCAAAACATGTTCTATACTATGTAGCTAATAATTACATTGCATCATTCAGTATTTAGTCATTCACGTCTTAATTCCCAGAAAATTGATTGAGAGCAGACATAGACAGTAAGTGTTAACTGTTAATGGATATGTTTTGTGATTGTGACAGAGAATAGTTGAACAGAATAGTAGTAATCTAGTGCCATAGCCTCTGTGCTTTATTTGGGTATTTGCAGAAGATGCAAAGGTCTACTAGCTCTACGGATAAGTAAAAATTCAATACCCAACTAGAACTGATTAAGTATAGAAGTATTAAAATAGTGTTTTAGAAATTCATGAAAGTCATGAAACCTAAAATAGCCAAATAGTATTTAATATATTAATAATGATGATAATGATAATAACAATAAGTCTTTATTGATTTTTACAAAAATAGAACATACAATTCCGCGAAATTTAGCCGTTAAAGGCTGTTGTTACACGTAACTATGCTTCAAAATATTTTAGTGTTATTAAAATATTTAAATATTCAGAAAGTATTTAAATACTAAGTTTAAACTATTTAATTACTTTTGTTATTTATTATTTAAATACTTTTATCTTTTGAAAATAGTTAATATTTAAATACTTCCAATTTTCTGAAAGTATTTAGTATTTAATATTTAAATACTTTTTCTAAAAGGTTCCAGAGTAATCGTGCGCACAAAAAAGTTACAGACAGACCGACAGACAGAAATTTTTTTTTTGCTCAAACTTAAAATCTCGACGAATTTTTAAAAAAATGTTTATCGTTACCATACTTCCACTGGATGTGGAAGTAATTATCTTTCTCTTTTCTGAATCATTAAAAGCATAATCAAATTTTTTGCCGCTTTTTTGTGATTTCGCAACACTGTGCAAAATTTCGATGATTCCCCATTTTTTTCCTTTATACATATTTTAGAAAACAAGTTATTGTAAAACACAATTTTGATCGGGAGATTTTAAAATTGTGTGTCCGTTGACCACTTGTGTCATTTCAAATTTTAGAGGTAAATGTTACCCCGCTTGGAGGTGAAATGGTGCCAAGGAAAATAGTGAATGTAAGTATCCCTTGAAAATAAAGTCAATCTAGTCAGGCGTATTGTTTAAAGCTAGTTAATAGCCCAGGAGGCAGTAACATAAATTTTAGACCGAGTGAAAATATTGAAAATAGTTGTCCGCCAGGGAGTTTCGACAAGAGTGTCTAAGTTTTGCAAAAAAAATTATACTTTTGACTGCAAACATTAACCAACAATTTCTTTTTATGAATTATGGATATCATTAAATGCTTCATACTTGCGGGACAAAATATGTCTTCCACTTGAATAAGTATGTCAAAGAAACGATGTAGTTTGATTCATGTTCTTTTATTAATAGTTTTATACTACAAAGTATTAGTACAAAAAGCTTCATCTTGGTACCAACACTTTATTGTATAAAATTCAAGAAATCCGTAATCTGCCAGTCTTAGACCGATATTTTTTTTTTTACATAATTGAAACGCCTCTGTCGAGCATTGTTTCGATACTCGCATGGCAGACTCGCCATTTACTAACCAAGAGGACATATATAGCATACACTACGAAAAGTAGCTTTACTAAGTCAGTCAAATAAGTCAACCACACGGCCTATGAGTCATATGTCACAAATCCAGTGGGAATATTTCCGGTGAGCCACTCTGTATTTCATTGTATCATTGTCATCATGTGCTATCCTCTATTATACCAAGTACGGCATAATAACTACCGGAAAACAGGCCAAACAACGATATCACCATTATGAGGACGTTTTTATGTAACACCCAATTCAACATCCCCCAGTTACCCCACTTTACAACAATGTCTATGAAAGCTGGCACGAATAGTCCTAAAGTTGAAAGGAATATGGCACCGACTAAATCTATCAAGGCATCCAGATGATGTCCTGCGGCCGCGGCAATACCAGTAATAAAAATCACAGCCCCAGTTCTTAGTAAAATTTGGCTAATGTTGTGTCGTTTCTCTGGTATTCTGTGTCTGATTCTCCTCCAGGTTATGTCCATCGGAACGTAGTACTGGAGCATGAAGGTGAAGAATACGGCCAAGGAGATGCTGACTTGGACTACTTGGGCAGGTCTGGAACAGAGTATTAGACATTTTGTAATTATCAAAAAATTAACACTGGCTATTGTTTATCTTCTATTCTTTGAGTGATTTTCGCATTTGTATGTGTGCAATATTGATGTTTCGCGATTTTTCTTTATCAAATGTGGGTGTAAGGAGACGAACTACCCCCAATCTGGAAAAATTACCGAACCAAAACAAATTAAATTAATTTTATTGGTGTTATTAACATTAATGTTTTACAAAATAGTACAGTAACTAGAGGTTTTAACTTCGGAATAATGTCATATTGAACGGATTTCGTTCATTTTTGGCAGTATAATAGTAAATACTTCACAGAAAAGTTTCTATATTGTGCGGGGGCTTACTAATTTGTAGGGGGTGGATGCCCTGAGAGGGGGTGTCATCCACCCCCTATCAATTAGCAAGTCCCCGCACAATATAGAAACTTTTCGGTGAAGCATTTACTATTATACTGCCAAAAATGAACGAAATCCGTTCAATATGACATTATTCCGAAGTTTTGCATATTTTTTACCTCTAGGTACTGTACTACAAGTCAATTTTTAGAAAAATGTATAAATGTCATATAACAATAGTACGTTACATACCGAGGTGGAAAGTGTTTCATTGTTGTCGAGAGATAAGATAGTTGACCGAGACGCGCAGCGGCGAGATCAACTAATTCTCGAGACAGCAATGAAACTTTCCACCATGGTTTGTATACTATTCTATTCACAATCATCTCCCTTAAAGAACAAAAAGCCAAAAAAATCGTTTACTAAATTTTTAAATGGCACTTTATGTTTTTTTTTTCAGGTTGGCAAATGCTCACTTTCCAACCCGAAAACTGGTAAGAAAGTGACTACTTTCCAACCTGAAATGTCCCTTATATCACTTTCCAACCTAAAATATCACATTTCAGTTCATTTGTCGAATGAAGTAGAAATGTCATACTTTCTAACTTTTGACATGTAAGACAATTTGATTATTTCTGTAAGATTGTGAATAAAATGTTATAATAACTTCTATGTTAAAATCAGATTAAAACACTAAAATACACAGTAAAATTTACATAAAATTGTTATCCGTTATCTTAGGTTCAATGCCATTGGTTAAATTTAAAAGTGTATGAATACTATAAAAGGCTTCTTTTATTGACTGTTTGCATGTCACCTCTGGTAGTTTTCATTTAATTTGGGACTTTGTTGAAAAAATTCCGGCCATAACAATTAAAGCCACAATCGCTTGATTTAAGTCTATTATAATCTATCACTAAATTACTTTGGTTCCTTGTGTTGTATCTGTGAATATTCTCATGTTTCTCATGTGAATCTATATTTTTATGTGTATCAGGCAATGAAAAGTATAGAGCAATGGAAATGTTAAAATCCTCAATTCAATAAATTTGTCTTTACATCCATTCTTTATCCACGATTCATAATTATTCTGATAGTTTTTCATGGAATCCAAAAATTCTGTCTGCGTGCGGAGAGTGAGCACAGTTTTTACACCACGTGGTAAGAGCCACTATGAGCGGGTAATAAACAGTTAATAATATTACCAAGAATACATTTTCTGATATAGTTTTATGGTGCTATCAACTTGGTAAAAATATGCCTAGAAATTTACTGCATTTTTATAATTTTCAACTGGTCTGTGATAGGAAATAATATTTCTTGTAGTGTTGTTTTTGTTTAGTGACATTTTATTTGAAGTGAATCATTCTAAAGTATTTAACTTAGCTTCACCTATTCGCCTTTGAACGACATACAATTTATTGTCAGATACCAGCGTGGTATCGTCTGCAAATAGTACCAAGTCAACATCATGTATGAACTTACTCAGGTCATTTATATAAATTAAATATAGTGCTGGTAGTAAAATCGATCCCCGTGTCACTCCACTTTTCATATACTGAAATGTCGAGTTAGTATTATTTAGGCTTATATACTGTTATAGACTGTTTTAGAAATGATATTAGTAAGTTGATCATGTCTTTGTAAACTTTCAATTTGTCTATTACAATGTAATGAGAAACATAATCTAGGGATTTTTTTACTTGCCTAACATCTAATTGATAAGGAGCCGACTACTTTACATCCCCTCCGATGGATGCCACGACGCAATTCTCGCCTAGCATTGCATAGCTCTGTCTATACGAAGATAGAAGAGGATAAGGATCGTGGAAAAGTGAGTTAAGGTTGTTGGAAAGAAGGGGATAATAGTGGAGATATCGAGAGATGGTGGAAATGTGATGGGAAGAAGAGGTAAGCTGACTTAAGATGACTGGAAAGGAAAGTAATATCGTGGAAAGAGTGGGATAAGTTACGAGAGGTGGTAAAATAGTGAGGAAGATGATAAGTTTGGGGGGGGGGGGCGATGAGTGGAAAACGTAGGAACTACGCGAGCTTGGTGCAGATATAAGCTAGTAATGAAATAGAATTTAGTTTCGTTTCACAATAACCTATTTTGTCAAGCTACTACAGAATTCTGCCTACTTAGTATACTTATTAATAGTACCTCCGCGAATTACTTTAAAAAGAGTGCCACCTTTAGGAATCATTTGTATCCAAAATGGCGGCTGGTTTCTAATAATCATTTAAAGAGTTTCTTTGGCGTATCCATCAACATTTGATGAACGATAGATAATAAGTATATTTTATTTATTACTATAAACACGCAAAGGGAAATGTATCGTTTTCTATTTTTGAAAATATTGCCCTTATTTTCAAAAAACTCGTAAATTACAAAATTAAACTGTTCTTTTGTAGGCAATAAAATATAAGTAACTTTTTCTTAAACCAGTAGATCCGCTAGAAAATCTCGTCGAATAATTTCTTGAAAATAGCCGCCATCTTAGATTCAAATGATTTTTGAAGGTGTGCTCCTTTGAAAAATAGTCCTTAGGGTAATACCAATTAGTGTAACTTTTTCACGAATAGCCATTCTGTACCGACTTTTCGTCTTTTTCTCCTCTACTATATCTACTTAATGAAACGTAACAAGTCTACCAAATGTTGTTGAAATTATAGCTTTGTTTATTTTGATCTTTTTTTAAATAACATTACACTATATTTATAAAATTATGGAACAAATTCAGTAAATAGAGAAAGGTAAGAGAGTGAGAAAGTAAACACTAATTTATTATTTTCAGTTGAGAGAAATTTAAAATCGTGTTGGCTATAACCAGTATCACTTAAAAAAATTAATTCCCTGTTGACTTGACACACTTTTAATAGCGACTTTGTATAATTTCGCGATTTAGGAATGACAATACACTATTAACATCATCGTAAAACTCAGAGTAAACAATCCGCGTATTATATTTATGTAATTTGAAAGATACTGTGATTCTTCTTAACAGATAAACTTTCTTTAATCTGTTATTTTCTTCGTTTCACTGTTTTTAATCATATTGTTGATTTTGTAAAGCTTCTATTATATACCCATTCATACGCTAAATTAGATATTATTATGGTCCAACCATATCAGATCTTCGTGTCCCTATTAGCCCAATGGGTTGCAACCACTATACCGGGTGTCAATGAGATCAATTTCTGGGTGTATTTTTTTAAATTTTTTAACGGATCGATATGAAACTAGGCATGTGTCACATGCTACCAAAACGACAATTTTATATCTATCTGTCAAGTTTCTACGACTTCCGGAAGTGACTTTCACTGGAAGTGACTAGTGATTTTTAAATAAAACACCCTGAATATCTTCGTATTTTTTGAATTTAGAGGTCATCCTGCATATATCTATGCTAATTTCATAAGTCTTTCAGTTCAAAAATTTTTGTAGCCAATTTTATTTTTCAATACCTATATATTCTTCTATATACATCCCAAGGAACAATTTAAAAATCATTTGGACTTGAGGAGGTTTTAAGAAAGGTTTGTCAGGGTTAGGATAGTCTTGTGCTTTATTGATGTTGTAGTTAAGGCCTTTTAGGCTTCAAGTATACTTACTCTTATATGGTAAGTTTTAAAGCATTCTATAAGACCTAATTATAAAGCTAATTTGCTTCTAAGATAATATGTACTTGTAATGGGTTTATCATACCTACATAAAACTGTTCCTAAAGCTAATTAGTTTTATTAACGTTTTAAATTCCATTTAGATTTAAAGAGGCTTTAAATTATTCTTTATGGTTTTAACAAATTTGCAATAAATGCATTTTAAATCCTTTTTAAAACTAGACATTTTCAATGCCTATTAATATTTATTAAAGGCCATTACAAAACAGGACTCTTAAAACATCCTTGACAAATGTTGTGATGAAACCGTTATGAAAAAAAAAGGCCTCTATACATCTAAAAGATAAATTTTAATTCCATAAAACACTTTCTAAAACCTCAATAAAACATTTATTATAAAAATAATAAACAATATGTCTGCCTGACGTGTCGTTGATGTATGTGTGTGCACGTATATTTAGAAAACATACGCGCGCGTCACACTGTCAAATTATTTTGAGGTTAAGTTTTAAGTTTTTTGTATCAAATGTCAACGCGATTCGTCTTGGAGGAGGTTCTTTTAAATCCCAAACGTTTTATTACAGCTTTTATCAAGTCCATGTGATCTTCGCCAAGTGCATTTGCATTTATGTAAAGATGGGATTATTTGTGATAGTATACAGAAAGACTAAAAGGACTTCATTTAAAGTAAGTTCTAGGTCATTACCATTATTAGAATATATACTGTAAAATGACAATTAGGTTTTTAGTTGGCCAGCCATGTTTTTATTGTTATATAAAAATATTCAAGGTCAATCTCACAGTTATAATAATTATTAATAATTATCACTTTTGCTTTAGCAAATTAAGATAGAATTACGAGAAACGACTGAAAATTATCGTGGGAACCGAGAATCAGCCTACTTTTTTAAATTTGCTGATTACGCGTCTATGCAAATTCTGTATGGATATTAAAATCATTATTATTTCTGACTCGCCCTTGTTTTTGGGCCTTCCTTTTGCAATTTTAACTATAAACTGCCGTTGGTTTTAATTTTTTTGTCATACCTGATGTTTTTTTTATTACCTTTTAAATCGGCCTTAGAGAGGTTATAGTACCACTCTACGCTTTATAAATTTCAAATTCCATTTTATCTTCAATAAGTATGATGGTGTCTTTGATTAAATCAGTTTAGAAGAAATAAATGCAATAATAAAATTATTTGGATTCTTTCGTGGACATTCTTATAGCTTCTCAGTTCTAATATGGACTTATAAGAGTTTTAAAAACCAGTTTTAAGGTAGCCTTCTAGGTGCTTTCTAGAAATGCAGGAAGCTAGTAAAAAGCTTCCGACAGCTTTAAAATAGGTTTTAAGAAAGGTTTTAAAACGGCCCGAACAAGGTTTTCAAGAGCGCCACTATGCCTCACTAAGCAGTTTTATGACGGAATTTAAAAAGGCCTTAACAACCTTCATAAGGGTGGGTCCTTTTTGTCTACAAGTCACTTTATGATGGTAAGAAGGATATTGTAACAGCAAAATAGATTTTTCAAAGAATTTTATGGATAGTTTTATAGCACCCCTGTATATATTTAAGAAACCAAAATAGAACATTGAATTATGTGTTATTTGTATCACACTTTAGCCATCCTGGCAATATACAATATATTTGATAGTTTAGAGGCTGACTTTCTAGAGCTAACTTTCCAATTGTGTGCTGACAACATTTTTTTTTTAATTTTTGCGTAACCCAAATAAAAATCGCAGGTGTGTTGACTTACATTTCTTCTGATGGCAGATTCTTCGTAATAGTTGCTTCTGTGTCGTCCCCAAATCTTATGTAGCCAAAGACTCCTATAGACGTGTACAGAGTGACCACCATACCCATAGCAATGTTCAGAACCCCCGGACATCCCACAAACTGCGGCTTGACCATCGAATTCTCAACGGGCAAGATGGTGCCGATGCCTTCCATGGCGAAAACGACGGTACCGAAAAATGACGGTATTCCAGATATGCTAGTCGCCAGTTCTCTGTCTTTCATGTCCACCTCACTTAATCCGGAGAATGTGTAGTATAATGTTATGCTGAATGCTATAATCATAGTGGTGTTGGCAATGAAGGAGAATGGAACGAGATGTTTAAGTTCCCGTATTTGGCAGCACAGAATGAGCAGCACCATTATTACCACGATGAGGTACGGATACCAGGAGTCCGCGTCATCGTAGTATGATCCGAGTAGCTGAAAATAGAAAGTGCCACATTGTTTATTGTGTTACAATTCATTATACAGTATCGGAAAGTCTTGGATTAGGCATGCAAACAGAGCTGCCCACGCACATGTGCATGTGGTGAGGAAAGCAGGTGGCACGAGTAGGTTGTATTATACGATAAAAAAGAATAGCCTAGTTGCTTCGCTCTCGCTTGCTCTTATTGTCATTACCTAATCAAACGCTTGCCGATACTGTATGTAACTACACAGGGTGTTTTGTATATCGATGGGGGTGACGGGGGGCATTTAGAACCTTTATAACCTATACTATTATAAAATATACTATTATAAAAATTATACCTAATTTTAAGACATAGGCGCTTTTAGACATTGCAGCCAGCAAGGTCCACAAAAGCACCAATGCTTGACGAAATGAGAGATATGTTAAATATTTCCTGTCGAGATAAAGATTGCATTTCGGTAAAAATGTTCATGTCGTCGAGAAAATCTAAAATGTGCATCGGCCTGCAGGTGCAAAGAATGCCGTAATGTTATAATTCAAATTAAACCAATTAATGAAGAACTTGATTTTTGAACATTTTTATTTAATTTTTATATGATTAAAATTCAAATAAAATCAAATCAAGTCAAATGCTTTATTTCCTTTTTTGCCTTATACAGAGATATAGATACGGATGAGGTTCGTCTTATACAGGTGGAAAACCACCAATTGGAGCACTTAAACAATTAATTAATTCACTAAAAGTAAATTATAAAAGTTAATAGTATATATAAAAAGGGCAAATATATAAAAAGTGCAAGTAACATAAAAAACATCAAATTAGGTAAAAGTTTTTGGAAGTATACAGGACAAAAATATAAAAACGAAATATTTTAAAATAATTCATTAATTGGTAATTAAAATTTATTTCTCTTTAACTGTGTTTTATTTCATAACAACAGGTAGGCACCATAATAATAATACCCCATCAGTACTATTGTATTATGTCAGTCCCTCCTTTTTCGACGCGCTAGTTCACGTATCTACTGATCTTTATCCCACTCGAAATGCGCTACTTGACTAATGCGACATGCGCGTGTTCAAATATCTCTATAGCCTTTATTTGTAAAACACGAAAATACGTTATATGACAGAAAATGTTCCTTAAACATCAGGGAAGAGGTTAATATAAAAAAATTTGAAATCGATATCATGAAATAAAAAGTTATGCCTATGTGAAAGCAATACATTAACATTTTTATCAATAACTGCTAAACATATACTGTTTTTTCAAAATGTAATAAGTCGAATTACGACACTTTTCTAATATAGAATTATTATATGGAATAAACTCTATCAATCAAATCTAGAATTATTCACCTAAGTGCAGTAGTTTCCGAGTAATATGTTTCTTTACTTGTAGGCGCGCGGTATAAAAAAAATTGTGATCTTTGAAAGTAAATGATTACAAATTTTGTCTCGACCAAGGGAAAAGGTCGTCAACCAGGAATATAATACATTATTTATTTTTCTATCAGCTGGTCTAGGTCCCATATCTTTCTACTCCGGAATAATTTTCTCCTTAAATAAGCGTGCTACGTTCTGCTCCACTAATACAGTTACTTTAATTAAAATGAAATTGAAAATTTTTGTACATAGTAAAAATTTTAATCAAATTGAAAGGTACAAAATAATTACAAAACTTGCATGTCACGAGTGTGTTATAAATCAAGAACTACTGGCTGATGGTTTCATCCAAAGCCAAGAGGAGGGAAAAAAAATTACAAAACTATATAATTTTAAAAAAATACAGATCTTCAACAAGCGATAGTATGAGTCACCAAATATTACCATACCATGCTTTTTTTATCTTGGCCACGTAAAAAGGGAACCTCAACAATCTTTACTTGTTTTGCGTTTTCTTCAGCAACAAAGTAAGAGGAGGGGAGGTTGTTAAATCCACAGTTAAGCTTAAATCGACTTACATTTCGTAATACAAGGTAAAATGATTATTTTCCGCCATGGTGAATCTCAGAAAGCAAAATAAAATAAAATTGTATATTTTGGTGAATGCGGAGGGACTGATATTGCATATTCGTTTTGTATCGAATAAAGAAATTAATTGAAAGTATGTCATTCATTGCTTGTCATCATAGGAAACAGACCCAGTGAGTATTTTAAAATTCAGTCGTACCTTTTGGTTTGATAGCCGTTTTAAAAACTTTTTGCTTTTTGCAAGAAGCCTTAACTTGCACTTAATATACATTCTCACAATATCTGGTATGTTCAGGGATTTACATATGACTCACTACCAACAGTAATTCGTTCAAAATCTGGAGTATGGGTTACAAAAAAAATGTGTGCAGGGAAAAAATTTAAAAAAAACCGGCACTTTCTTATATTTTTCAAAGAGTTAGAGGCACGAGTTGCAAGATATCGCTAATTAGTGGCTATTTATGTTTCTAGTGGTCACTTTTACTATCGAATTTCAAATATTGTACATTTCCGTACTTTTCCAAAGTTCTCTACGTAATCAAATTCTCATGTACTTAAAACAAATACGTGTTTCAATCGGATGGTATTTTTCAGACATTTGTATAACAGATACGTAAGTTAAAATGGGTCTATGATAATATCTCCCTGGGGCAATTAGGTAAAACAAAGCGATAGTATAGACACATGCGAGGTTATAGCAATTAAAGAACATTATTTTGGGTAAAAGATGAATTATAGAGAAACAGTTCATTTTTTTCATATTCTATTGATTCAAGTCTAATCAGATTAGTATATCAACAAGAAGCCCTCTATGAAACATCCTGTCAGTTTCTTTCATGTACTTAATATCTAACATTCAATATGAAAAATAATAATTTTTATAGCAATAAATAACCTTCTTAACACTTACTTTTGTTATTGATTCGGTGATAAATACTACATACACAGCACATCCAACAAAGTATGTAAGCACCAACGCTATTTCTACAAAATAACTGAAAAATAAAAAAAATGTATAAGAAAAAGTGATATACTTGCAGTAATTACATCGTATTATATTATTAGTGTTACATTATAATAGTAGGCGAGCCAGCGACCAGTCATAAGAATAAGTAGGCAGACTATTCATAACACACTAAACACGGAATGGAAGGTCTGGCATTCTGACACAGCCGGGCGTAGTAGTCCCTAACTGTCAAAGGGAGTTAAAAAAATGATGAAAATGATATATTTCAACAGTGTTTAAAAGCAACTCAAGTAGTTGCTTTTAAACACTCATATACAATAGACCTGAAATGTAATTAGTTGTAGCGTGCAATTCAACAATAATATTAAGTAATTTCTCTGACGATGGTTGAATAAACCGAAACGTAAGAAAAAGTAATTTTATTAAAAAGATCGATAACTCAGGATATACCTACCTTATATTTCAACGGATTAGATATATTATTATGAAATATATATATATATATATATTAGTAAAATGTATAAACAAAAAAAATATAGAGAATAACATTTTGCAAGATTTGTATTTAAATACAAAAATTATTATTATTTTTTTTATTTAAATGATTAACAACTTTTTTATTTACTGATTGATTTTTTTCAAAAATAATAGGGCTTTTCCTCTAGCTAACGCTAATGTACTTTCCAAATTTCAATACAATCGGACTTTTCTTTCTTAAGTTATCGTGCTTACAAGAAACGTGACGGACGAACAGACGGACGGACGGATAGACGGATGGACAGACAGACAGACGGACATTTTGAAAGTTGTTCAGGATTCGTTCACTAACATAATGGTATGAAAATTTTGTCTCTACGAGCGATATTTACTGTTTTAGAAATGTGCCGATCAAATGCAATAGACTTCGTTTTTGCGAAGAGTATAATAACTTAGCAGGGAAGCATCTTAGCTGAATGTTATTAGAGACAAAAAATTATGGCTATAAACTAAGGAAAATGTTGTTTTTTATTTTTTTGATAAAGATACTGTGTTTGAAATATTTTAAGCCAATTTAAACAAAAAATAAATTAAAATGTACTTTCACTCGACTACGTGGATGTGGAATTGTGGAAGTTAAATTGCGTTTGATTTTGTCTATGTTTAGGTTCTAAGTCAGGAACTGAGCGTGGTTTCCAATGGCAGAAATTTGAGTAGCTTAGCCGACTGAAAGGAATGTTTGTATTATGACTTCTCAAACGGCAACGAAGTTATAATAGCGCGAAGAGGAAGGTTTCTCGAGAGAACACATCGGCAGATCTAATCAATTGATTAGATTGACCGGTTGGCTGATGTAATATTAATATTTGTTAATTTCATGTGAGTAAATTATATCCTTATTATACCACCTTCCGCAAAAACGAAAAGTATATTGCAGTATATTGTATTTCATCGACACGTTTCTAAAAGCGTAAATATCTAACAACTATCAGAATGACCAAGACACATTATATTTAGAACTTTTTTTAAATAAGTGGATGGTGGTCTACCTGTTGCACTTTTGACTCGAAGTCTTTCAAAGAGTGTAATGCACAATTTAGGATAAAACACAAATTATCATATCAGGCGTTGCCCATCTTCCAACTAGTCAATAACCTACCATTTGTACTCACACAACTTTCAACTTTAACTCTTCCCTGTCCTTTTTCTTTTTTATTTTTGTCATTTTAGGTTATTCGTTATTTTTGTCCTTCTAAATTCCCTTTCACCACAACAATTTTGAATGATTAATAAAAAAATTTTGATTAACAGAACATTTCTAAAAGAAAATTGTGTGGCATGCTTTTTCGCATTGCATGATTAACGATTTTTCCCCTTTTCGTCAATTATGCTTTTATACATATTTTGCAATAGAGTTTTTTGCATATATTAATTATTTTAAGCTGTTTTTCTTTATCTAATAAATCTCATACACACTTTAATTCTCTCTACTGTGAAATGAGTTTAAATTAATGAACACCTGTGCAATAATATGAATTATTTATTAATACTTTTTCATGATTCTGGTCCATTAAAAAAGGTTTAAGGATATCCATTCAGGTCCAATCGAAGATCGAACTGAAACTTTGTACCTACATCTGATTTTTAAATAATATCCCAACAAACACATTTACATTGGGCCGCTGTTGGGGGAATAACCCCTTGCCGGAAAACGAAACGTTGGTACAATGCTGGCTTCCAATGCATCTCCAGAATCAAAATGCGCCGGCGGCCGCTATTTTTACGACTTAAGCGGCCCGACCTTAAATTCCGACTTAAACCCATTAAACTTAATGGTCCTCTTCAGGCAAGATGCCGTTGTTCTGTACTTTTCGAAGAAGTAACGATTGACTACCAATGCTGGAATTACGTACTATCACATAATGTTTAAATAAGGTTCGCCTACAGTGGAATGTCGTTGGTCACACAAATGATGTACATTGGCATTACATCGGTCTATGCTTAAATAACTGAATCGTCCAGATTACTTTTGAAAGTCAGACCTGCATTGCACCATGGACTGACTACCTAGGAAGCTCCTATAGCAGTTTACCCCTGGAGCAGGGGACATGGTTGCTTAAACAATGTTTCGACAGAATTATGCATATGCCATCAAGATGGCATATGTAAAAACGTTGTTTAAGCAACCATGTCCCCTGCTCCAGGGGTAAACTGCTATATAGAAGCTCCTAGGTAGTGCATGGTGCAATGCTGACTTTCAAAAGTAATCTGTTTCAGTTCAAGCAAATCATGGCACAATTATAATTTATCCATAAACTGAACATAACATATAATTTATAAAGCCATCAATTACTTACCTCTTCATGACAATAAAGACTATTCAATAAATAAAGTAAAACTCCAAAACTCGAAAAAATAACCAATAACGCTACTTATGAGCCTTGTCCACGAACTTTGTCGTTGTGTTGATGACATCATGGCTCATCAATTGTGAATTTGCACTTGCCAGTGCTAGGTGGTGTATATATAATTCATATTTTTTCCTTCATTAATACAAAAAAAATGTAATATTTACCTACATGTAGTCAATTTTATGATTAAATATAACATAACAGCTATATTATATATTGCAACAGATTAATTTTGAAATAATCAACGGTCAATTGGCATTTTATCGTTGTTGGGCCATCAAAGCATATTTATCATCGCCCTATAGTTACTTATAAGACACAGGGCCAGCATAGCCAGCATCATTACACAATAATGCATTGGCCCGGAACTTTGCCGGACTTGCTATGTTTACTGGGATCGTCTTTGATCTTACCCATACCCACAGAACATGGACTAACCCATGACATCAAATAATGCACATCAAATCCCAATAAATATGCGATTAATTCTAGACGTTTAATTTCGATGCTAATCTGCCGTTCAAGTGCCAATTTCGGGCCAACGTTTACCATAAACGTGACTTTTTGCCACCGCTAGAAAAACGTTGTTACTTAATTGGCATTTGATGCCACCGATTCCCCATCATTTCCATCATTAAACCGCATTTCGGCCGATGCTTGTGTGTTTGCTGGGATAATTATTGATACCACATTAGGCAGTAAGGCCGAAAAAATACCATAAAAGGAAAAGGACCACCCTGTGGTGTATTATGTATATTTGTCACCAGTCTTGGTGATTTTAAGTAATTTATATTTTGTTAGATTTAACATAATTTGATTCGGCACAAGTATTTCTTTCGGTGAGAGTTTAGCAATACGAAATTACATATAATTATCTCATTTTATTATGTCACGCGAGCTTGAACCACGTTTTATGCTATTGAGTAATATTTTTATTAGTTCACAACTTTCACTTTCTATTATGTGTGGGTACGGAAGGCAAATACAATGTAAGATTGTCACAATTAGGGTGTCCATTTTCGGGTGTCGTTTGCCTAAATCTATGAATAATGACCGCTAAATAAAAGTTGCAGTCGTGCGTTGCCGACGGCGAATACCTATTTAACTAACGTCTTCTTCTGGATAAATGCAACTACTTAAACAGGACTCTGTCTATGTCTATGATATTTGAAAATTATCTGAAGGTGGTCAAAGAAAGTTCCACTTTTCGTTTTTTCGCTTATATCTCGAAAACGGTGCGTCGCAGGGAAAAATTTTCTTATACCAAATGAAAGCTCATGAAATTCTGTACAACTTTCATTTTATATATTTTTTTCGAATTCGCAACCATTTTCGAGCTACACGCTCCGGAAAAGTGAAAATTTTCGAAAAACAGATTTTTACCTGAAAAATAGAAAATTGTATTTTAAAGATGATAAAGAAAAAGTAGGACCTCCGGTGCTTGTAATTGATACCAGGGTGTCTCCTACATGTTTCCTAGGAGACACCCTGGTATCAATTACAAGCACCGGAGGTCCTACTTTTTCTTTATCATCTTTAAAATACAATTTTCTATTTTTGCCCCTCTTGAGGGGGCAGCTCATTCCCGAGCCACTGCTGCACTTGGTGGTAGATGTGCCGAGAATGCTGTTTAGCTGCGCTCTCAGTGGGTGGGAGGGAGCTGATGTCAGGCTGAATATTGCCACTGACCTCATGAACAACTGGAGCGGTACTGATTGAGGGAAGTCTGTCTTGCTGGTGCCCCATACCATTTGAGGAAGCAAATCTTCCCAGCCTCTTCAATCTCGTCTTGAGTGGAGGAGGGGTTGTAAAAGATCACTGCCGCTTCCTTGATGATTTCTGACTTAAGTACAATTTTGAGAAGCCCACCTTACTTTTCCTTAAAGTTGAAGAGGTAGAAATCTGTTTTTCAAAAATGTTCACTTTTCCGTAGCGTGTAGCTCGAAAACGGTTGCGAGTTAGAAAAAAGTATATAAAATGAAAGTTGTAGATAATTTCATGAGCTTTCATTCTGTATCAGAAAATTTTTCCCTACGACCCACCATTTTAGAGATATAAGAAAAAAAACAAAAGTGAGACTTTCTTTGTGCCCCCCGGCGCACCTCCTAGACGTCAGGACTTTCAGTATGTTCACTCCCTAAACACCTTGAACAATTTTCTAAAGTAATCGCTTAGGTCCCTGCTCACGCACTCTACACCACCCTTTAGGTCATTCGTTGACTGGACAATTTTGGAAAAAATAGAAAACACCAAAAACGGCCAAAAAAATCGAAATTTCGATATGAAGGAGTAATTTCACCAAAGTTGGCAAAAGTATCTATGGTCAAATATAATTCACTAAACCCGGATGCTGTAAGTCGAATAGAATGGTCAAAGATGGCAGACGAAATGAATTTTTTTAATTCTTCGTAAAATCAAAGAGGCATTGTGCGTTACTTTTTTCTTTTCGGTTTTAAGTATCGAAATTCAAGAACCTTCTGTGTTGCATTATATGATGTACAACATTTTCCCAAATACCAAGGTAAAGAAGAATAGAAACACCAGCAGTATCTAACATTCCATGTTCCTGCGGATAAGTTTACATCGGAGAGACCAAACGACATATAAACATCAGAATCAAAGGACACATTAGTCATACAAAGAATGAAAATTCTACAAAATCAGTAGCCGGAATTCGAACATTCAGAAGAAACTGGCCATTTGATAAAATTCGACGAGACAAAGAAATTAGCCAACAGCAAGAATTATTGACAAAGGGCATTCAGAGAAGCCATTGAAATACATAAACATCCGAATAACTATGATCGGGAACCGGGAAAGCAATGATCCAGAACAAGTGCTGATAACCTGTATAAATAGAGAAGCTCACTAAAAGATGGTTGAAACGTCAAACACTGAACAAAGTCAACAAGAAAGAAGACCCGGAAACCAGCAGCTAGATCACCAGCTTCGCGAAAGATTTAAAAGAATGAGAGGATTCGAGAGAACATAATGCTGGAAAGTCGGTTTTGGGAACATAATACTGGAGGGTCGGTTTTCTTGGATAAACAGGGTATTAGTGCGATGGGCTGTTCCGGAAATTCATAATAAACGTCTCCAGACCCACATTTCGAAAGAATCAATAGCCGTCTGTCTGCTTCCCTAATGGTCCATGTCTCTGAGATGTAAAGAAAGTTGGGGAAAACTAGGGCGTTAGCAAGTCTGATTTTTGTGTGCCTCGTGATATTTCTGTCACGCCAAATTTTGGTTAACTGGCAAGTTGCCGATCTTGCCTTCTGTATTTTCTGCCGAACTTCACATTCACCGTGCCAGTCCTCCAGCACACGCCACATCACGTGTTCACTGTAGACGTTAAAAAGGATTGGTGTCAGACCACAGCCCTGTCTGACGCCTTTGCCGACTTACATTTATCGGTGTTAGTGTTATCTACTTTGATCAAACTGAGTTTTCTTCATACAGTCGATGGATAATAAATACTAGATGTTTGGGTGTTCCTATCTCCAATAATACAGTATACAATTTGTCCCATTTCACATTGTCAAAAGCCTTACGATAGTCTACGAAACAGAGGTACATAGGTACGTAATATTCTCTTGCCTTCTCAAAGTTCTATAGAGGTTTCCAATAATAATTTCTCCAACCAAAGTTTTCGGTATATCTTTTAATTTTATCATAGTTTGTTTTCTAAATGTTTCTTCGAGGCTCATAGTGTTTCTGTTCAAGATACACATACATGTTTTTTATTCTATACATTAACCAGACAAGGAGGATAGCAATAAATGCACGTGCATGTGCAACAGATTTCCTTGGTGTTTAAATTTGGACAGGGAGTAATTCAAAATAATTGTTACAAAAGCTTGTCAAATCAACGTCGCTCAATGACATGGACCACTTGACGTTATTGAGGGTTATTTCATCATTATCCTCCTTATACGGTTAGATCCGGTACTTTCATCTCCAGTTAAATTTATTACATATATAGATCCCATGAAAACAATTATTGACACAATTGTATAGAAGGAAATTTTTTGGAGAATAAAAATGGGAAATGAAAGTACTGGGCCTTAATGTATAGTGTTATATGGTAATACAACACTGATATTATTATAGAACATCCTAGAATCGACCTAAATCGAAGACTAAATGAAAGTTTTAACCTAGAAAAAAATTGTAAAAAAGACTTTTAGAGCATAAATAACAAAGCCAAAAAAAGGCACAAAACGTGGCGCCCAGAAATTTGTCACCTAGAAAAATATATCATGTTCAGACCATGAGAGTGAAAGTATATTAAGTATGGTCATAGAAAAGTGTACCGTAAATAAAAGTATATTTTTGGTCAAAGACAAAAATACATTGTACTATTTCAAAAGTGCTTCAAAGTTGGACTTTAAAAATATTTGTGAATATTTTTAACTTTTTAATCGCTTCACGAAACACAATGAAAGTGGAGATATAGTCATTGTGGATATCATTCAAAAGAATGAATAAAAAATTTTAACGATGCAACATACTGAAAGGGCGAAACCGAAAAATGTGGCAAAGGCGCGTAGTGTCTATAGGCAATAACAATAACAAAAAATAGTAAAAACGGACAAGGCCGGTTTCTAGAATAAAACAAATTTAGATACATCCAGCGGCTCGACAACTGTACGAGTCCATTAGATAATCGCTAGAAGGCGATAGTAGGAAAACCAAATGCAGATCTTTCCAAATAACAAAGTTATAGAGAAAACTGTCTTGTGCATAAGTAAGATAGAAAGCCATTTTGCGAAATAGTCGCTCTAAGGCGAAGTCGTGTCACATCCCTCATATTGAACCTATATGAGGACCAGTACGACAGAAAGTTGTAATAACTCATATATAGTTGAACTCAAATGGAACTCCGTTGTTGTGAATGATATAATCACGATAAAAAACTTTAAAGCTAATCAATCACAAGCGTCCTGAAATTCTAAGTAAAATATTTTAATATTATTACAACTCAGGCTCAAGAATGCTCTCATCAATTTCTAGGGAAGTTGTGTGAATATTTTCTACCAAATCGATTGCTATTGCACGCTCTCCGTTGTATGGTAGCAACAAAAGTTCTCTAGAAGAAGTGCCATCTTGTCCTATTTGAGGAAGGCGATTCTATTCAAATTATATAATTTATAGTCAGGTTGCCAAACTGTATATTTTATGTAAATTCAGAATTATTGTATTAAGTTTTTTTTATTTCTGAATTAGTACAAGGACATATTGAACTACAAGAAAATTGATGATGACATTCTGTTTCTGTCACCCTTGGGCAACTCGATATATTCAATATGGCGGGTATAAATTACCTTAATTTGAAAATGATCTTTTCATGCAAGTTTGGTATGTCAAACTATATGTTTTTTAGGATGAGGAGTTCAAAAACATATCTAATGTTAATTTTATTTTTACTTCTTCGCTGCCGCACATAACAGTAACGCACGGTACGATCTACTCTACCTCAGATCAACAGAGAAACTACCTGCATCTACTTTGAAGCATTTCCTTAATGGCAATCATGTTATGCGTCATAATTCTGACTTATGGAATGCTATACGGAGCGATATGTGGATAGAGACCACATTCATGAGATTAGGTCATAGTCAAGGTGGAATAGAAAGACCAGAAACCTTGAAAACATGGGTTTTAAGCTTGCAGATATGTTCACAACTAGAACAGGATATAGAGAAGTAAAGTAAAGAGAGGAATATGTGGTACAAGACACGTACAAAGAAGAAATGCAGTCTAGAATCGCTTCAGATGGAAAAGACATAGAAGGAATAAAAAAACTAAGGTTCTTCATTGACCCATTGGCTCATAGTACCCTCTCACAAAATATAGTAAACATAGCTTCTGGCGTAGTACTATCTATCGTTATTGATGGGTCTGCACTATTATGGTGTGTACAGTGGCCAGAAAAGGGGACTGTAGAGGACTTCATAAAGGCACTCAAAACATCTATAAGCATACATTTGCAGCATGGAAATGTGCACCTCGTTTTTGATCGGTACCAGGAATATAGTACTAAAGACTGCACAAGATCAGATAGATCTACAGGAGTAACCAGAGTTCGCGTACTCACATATACAACACCTCTCCCTTCACGGAGAGATATTTTGAGCTCAAATGAAAACAAGAAGCAATTGACTGATTTGCAGTAGCAATGTTGGTGACGAAACAAGTAAATAAAAGCTAATTTTGACTGTGCGCAAGAAGAACTTTACGACATTTATCGTGCAGAAGTAAAACGAAAGCACGACCTAAGAAATATTCACGAAGAAGCAGATACGATTTTTGTGCAGCAAGTTATCCTGGCTGCTGATGCAGATGACACATATGTTTTTCTGCTTCTTTTGTACTTCTACCTTAAGAAGATATCTGCAACAATTCTGATGGAATCACCTGTCCAGGGTCGTACACTAATTGACATTAGAGCATCTGCTATTAAGCACGATAAAATAATACCTGATGTGCTAGCACTTCATGCTATCACTGGATGTGATACCACTGCCATGTGTTATGGCATTGGGAAAAATAAAGCTATTCATGTTTTGAAAAGAGGATACTCCTTGTCATTGGTTGGAGATCTACATGCTGATCTCTGTCTGACATGAAGTGGCAAGCATCGAATTTATGGCTGTATGTTAGTGTAACACAACTTCAGAGGCTCGTGTCAAACTGTGGGTTGACAAAGTTGTAAGTGCGAAATCACAACTACCGAAACTGTGCTCACTGCTACCAACAAATTCAGCGTTTGAAGAAAACCTTAAGCAAGCTCACTTACAAACCTGCATTTGGAAAAACTCAATGGAATCTGACCCACCAGATTTGGATCCACTTCTTCACGGGTTCTACAAGGATCAAAACTCAAGATGTCTGCTACCCACAATTTTGCCAGAGAATATTGAAGTTGCACCGCCGGAAATTCTGAAATTGGTTAAGTGCCTTGTGAAAGTGTATTGTCATGCAAGAGCAATCGATGTAGTTGCAGGCTACCATGTACTATGATATACCAGACTTGCATGAAAAGATCATCTTCAAATTAAGGTAATTTATAGCCGCCATATTGAGTATATCGAGTTGTTCAAGGGTGACAGAATGTCATCATCCATTTTATTGAAGCTTAATATGTCCTTGTACGTATTCAGCAGTAAAAAAAAATTAATACAAAATTTAATGGTATTAGTTTTGGCAATCGGTCTATTATTATATAGGATATTGCATAATTTTAATAGTATTTATTCTAAACATAATCAAAACATGGTATTATTTGAACGATTTCATTTTACTGATTGAATGACTTGTTTCAAGTCTTATCCCTCGAGGGTCTCGTTTGACAGGCCGGAATTGAGTAAATTAGGTGTATCAGACCCCACAAGTTTGCATCTCAATACTCCGGTGATATTATGAAAGCTCGAGAGGAATTTTTTTATGAAGACTTCAGAGATCTCTAAGCGTGTCCATTCAAACGTTAGGTAAATAAGAAAAATTACATAGAGAGAAAAACCAATTCTTGGAGAGAGCATCGTTAGTAATCTAAGTAAGTGCAGCCTCAAATATCTCATATATCTTATTGAACCCGCCTGGGAGTAGAAGACCACACACGAACAAGGGAGAATGCGAGTGGCACCCTTAATAAATAAATTGGTATCGCGTCACTTAGATACTGTGTGGTTTACAACATCAGTGAAAATCATTTGTGTTTCACACGCTAACATGTCAAAGTGTCAAGTATTATCAGAAATGAACAGTATTATCTCTGTCAGTATCTGTGGCACCGAATAATCGTACATGCAAATTATGGAAAAATTTCATTGTACGCACTAGATATTTAAGAAGATTTCAAAATCTGATAAAATGAGTTGTTTTGACGGACTAAAAATAATTGACATTGTCGCTTCAAGTGTCCTAGTAAATAAATTTGTTATTGTTTAAACATTGTTACGGAGCCATAAACAGGTGAAGGTAAACAACGAGTACAATGCCATGCAATCCTTTCTTTTTACGAATAATGCAAGTTTACCTTGGAAATCATTTATGGTATTTATTTATTTACATTTACATGTATGGATGTAACAAAGTTATGTTCTAGCGAAGAAGTTTTCGGTTCTGATTGAAGTGCTAATGAAGTATCGTGAATCGTTTATACATACAGGGTGTCAGTGCAATAACTCTCGTCCGTATTGAAACTAATTCTTTACGCAAAAATAATGAGAAAAGTTCCTGTAGATATGTGTTCAGAACTGCTTCCTAAGGAAATTACGACATTATGAGTATGGCATCCAAATTGTTTTTACTGATTTTATGAGAGATTTTTTCCCTAACACCCCGTATATCAATTCATTCATTCACTAATGTAATGTAAAACTCAAGAAATTCAGGCAACATCTAAGGGATATACCATATGATTTTTTTTATTTATAATCAAATCGATATAGAAAATCACTTTCTATAGAGTTGCATCAGGTATCCAATAACATAAATGGAGGTAAGAGAACATACAACATAAATAAGAAAAGCGTCTAGATCTGAATCAGACATCCAAATCCAATCAGTCAAAATTTAAAAAAATGTATTCCCAATAATCAAGAAACTAACGATATTTTTTAAATTATAATATCCAATTATCTAATTTTCGTATCAACTATGAATTATATTACTTCTGGCAACTTGGCTCTAGAAAAAATGTATAGATAAAATTTAAAAGCACTAATGATGTTTAAACACACTACATATAGTAGACAATATCCCATACAGCACACCAAATAACGATTACGAAGTGTTCGCATTGTGACGATGTATCTAGATGCAGACACAAGGTTACACAATTCTACGATGTAAATGTGCTACGTTTACACATTGTAGGCAAACACGTATGCACAAAGGTTAAACGTCCGCCTCACAATGTAGCCACAGTATACCATTTACATACACACAAATAATTTGATCCACAGTGTGTTATCGGATGCACAGTGATTGACTTCCTAATGTGTCAGACGAATGACGTCTTATGCTAGACGTTAATTTTTTCAGGTTATATTTGGTAATCCCCCCACAGGTTTTTAGCAATGGGAACATATAAAACTACATACTAGTTAGTAAGTCTACTTGATAAAAATAAAGTAATTAATGCATATACGTTTTGTCCTATGAATTTATTTGTTAGCCATCCGTATATTTTATTTACATTAACTATCTAATTAATAATATTGTTTACCATCACTCCAATTTCTTCTCACAAGGGTTGCCTGTAAATTATAATGTTTATTAAGTTATTAAATTCATTTTTACTTACCTTTGCCAATTGCGGTGGGTAGGGATCGAACCTACACGTTTCTGTTGTCCGTATTACAGTACTGACGCTTCTACCAACTGAGCTATCGTGGTGATTGTTACTTCGGATGCTAAAAGCAGTATTTATGATGTGTATGAAGTCTTTATTATGTGTGAAATTGAATTTCTAGCCTTATTTAAAATATATGAAAATCTTTCAAGTTCTCTTTTTTTTTCTATTTTTTACGTGTTCCCAAACCTGAATTTTTCGAGTTACTAGTATTTTTATTTATTTATAATTATTAAGAACTTATTTAATTTAATTAAACTGTCACCAGTGTCACCTGAGTTAAGAATTAAAGTTTTAAGTTGAAGTACTTATACAAACCTGGGAAACGTGTTGGAGAAAAAACGGTCAGGTATAATATATCATTTACAACATAAATAGAATAATTAATGGTCTAAAACAGACCTAAAATTGAAAAGAAGTATATTCGTACATCGGTTTTATAAGCAATTATTACCTTGAAAAAAACAACTGAAAGTTTTTTCGCAACTATTTTAACAAAAAAAAAAAAGACAGAGTAGTGAGCACGGATCGAACCGCGTACCTCTTGCCTCGCCGCCTAATGTTTAACTCACTCAACCACTGACTTCTGTTTGAATACCTGCTTAAAGACTTTATAGTAGAACACGCAACGACTAGATTGTGCTTTTTAATGCATTTTAATCTAATTTTATTATTAAAAGAACTCGATATCTTTAAAACTGCCGAATCTTTACAAACTCTTTCGAATATAAATTGTTTTGGATATTGTTAAAAAACAAAAATGCCTGCTGTATGTGTGGCTATGACCACTCTTATAGAGGAAAGAGGACACATGAGATACACATGGCTGGTATGCTCACGCTGACGCTTTGCGCGCGCACACTGTTCCATGCTCGAATAGTCGAATGTAGACACGACAAGACACAACTAAAAAGTGTATATATAGTTATTTGTATCATGTATATATATCGCACTTTTATGTGGTGTATGCAGTAGGCACAAGTATTATATAAAGCATCACACATACATATGACTTAAACCTTGTAGGCATCTTCTACGGACGTCAAATTGCAACATTCTAATGATCCTTCTTTACGTTATATAAAAATGTTTAGAATCTTGAGTGCATACAGTATACAATTATTAAACGTTGTATCACATAAATCTGTCAATATAAACATAAGTGTATCTCATATGTGTACGTCAGTACTAGTTTAACAATTAGATCTACCTTAACATATTTTGTTTCTCATGTATATATCTTGTAGAGACGTAATTACAATTGGACGTGCTGTTTGGGATAGTAGTAAGGCTTTTGACAATGTGGAAGGGACAAATTGTGGACTGATTATTGGAGATGGCGACACCCAAACGTCTGGTATTTATTATCCGCCGACTATATGAAGAAAACTCTGCTTTGATGAAAGTAGACAACACTAACTCTGATAAATGTAAAGTCGGCAAAGGCATCGGACAGGGTTGTGTTCGGTCAACAATCCTCTTTAACATCTAAAGCGAACACGTAATGCAATTTTACCTTTTATTCACATAAATACATACGCATTTTCAAAGCGACTCAGCTAGTAAATATTAAAAACTAGCACAATCTGATGGAGGTTGACAGAGAATTACAAAGATTAAAAAATATACATATGTTAAAATAAAATAAACCAGGTCATTTTGACACATTTAATGATTTCTTACTTCCATATCGTGGAAAAGTTAGAATTTTTTTTGTTCAGATGTTTTGAACGCACTGAAAATTTAATTTCTGAACCGTGCACCTACTAAGTTTAAACGATAGTGTGTTTGAAATAAAATAAGAAGAGCATGCATGAGATTGGGGGCTGAAAAGAAATTGAAAGCTGATTGGTGAAGTGAGTCGCTAACCTTTTTACGTTTCTATTTTGCTAACATATGTCTGATTTATAAGATAAAAGTTTATAAAAATAAATTATACTACCTTATTTCTAAAATTTTACGCGAGCAATTTACAGAAAACAATATTTTGGAATAAACAAACGTTCTTTAGAAATGTCGTATAATGAATAGTTTCCAATGTACATACCTGCTTGCATAAATTTATTTTTTGCATGTCACAAACCCAAATATTTAGTATTTTACAGGAATTTACACACAAAATTCCATAGTTTATTAAAGTAAAAAATTTCTAAAAATTAAATTCTTAAAAGACAAGTTACTAAAATATTGGTAATATTTAAAAGTTCCTAACTGACTCAACAGATTAACCGTTGCCAACAGTAAGAAATATCCCTGTGCTACTCCCAACTCCGCCCCAATCCATTCATAACTCGAAAAGTTGGGAGTAAGCCAATGAGCGCTCATCAGCAAGACCACTGAAAATACTAGCGATTTCATTCATAATTCCAGAAGATTCAATTCTGGTACGTTATTCTTGTGGTATAGTAGTTCCTTAGCAGCAGTTTTTCAACTTGTAGCACCTGGATTATATCCGTACGAGTAATCGATATAAAAGATCTCTTGCAACAACAAATAAATTATCAGCAGGTTCTCGTATGCATGTTTACAAAAGCCTTGACATTATTAGCAAATTGCAATTTTTACAAACTTAATTATTAATCAAAACGTAACCGTATGTAAATGAGTAGAATGGAATGTATGACTGATTTTCAGTCGTTTGTCGACTAGCTCACGGAACATGCATGTACAGAATTAGAACCAAAAAGTTTTCATGCTAAAAAAATTTTACCCGACACTGTGATGAACGTGCATGTTTTACAATGACGTACAAAACTTTTGGAAACCTTTCTGTTGTCCAAGTTGTGCCTATGAGAAATTTCTTTAAAAACCCAATTTCTACACCAATTCAATTCAATTCAAAAAGATTGTATCGAAAGTAAAAATATACATTCGCCTAGCCCGAAACCATCCAAACAACCAAGAAGCGTCGCGTCATGGTGAGTAAGGTTGGACGGAGCAGGTCCGATTCAGCCAAGAACGATAATGAGGTGACAAGTTGGTACTCCCATTCGCCTGAGGCGAATTAAAAAACAACAATATCCTTAACTATACCGGCCATAAGGGCCTAAAACTAATTAAAATTACACTTGAAGTTATCGCACTGGGCGCGCACAGATCACTGCAAAAATTTTGATTATTGCCACGGAGAAGCAGAACACAACGAAAAACCCGTTCTAAGTAATCTCCACCCTGGTGGTCTTCCTGCCTACAGGAAAATAGGGGAAGAATAAAAGTTATGGTTTTAAATATTATAATTTCTAAAAGGTTATCGGCTGAGAAGTAAATTTTGGGTCAAAAAAGGACAAAAGAACAAAAAAGGGTAAAACAATGAACAAACCGAAAACGAATAGAAAGTTGATAGGTAAAGATAAAGATATAGTAAAGATAGATTATAGTAGGGAAGAAGTTACCTGAAAATAGGCAACGTCTGGTATGGTAATGGGTGTTTCAGATTAAATAGAATTGCATTATGCTGTCTGATGTGTGTTATGTTGCGGGTTAGCGGATTATCGCCCAGTTTGAATTCACAGAATTTTTGCGCTAGTGAAGTTACGTCGTTACAACGGGCGTACAGATCTCTGAGTGAGGTGTATCTGCCCGAATCAGAAATGAGACGCATAAATTTGTGTTCTAGAACACGGAGTTTTTCCATTGTCGTGGCTGGGAGGCTGCACCACACCGGCGCCGCATATGCGAATTGCCGGCCTGTTCACCATTGTGCATAGCAATTTTTTTATTGGTCCTGTTTTGTCCTGTTTAGACTTGGAGTAGACTTTTCGTACGTTCTCGTTGATGTGCGTGTTGTACGTCAGTCTCTTGTCTAAATTAACCCCAAGTTACTTCACACAATATTTAAAAGGAGTTTGACGCCCCCCCACCGAAATAGGCGTTAGAATGCGATTCTCAGTGAACCGGCGCGTGAACAGTATAGATTCCGACTTTTCGGGGTTGATCCGAATCTTTCACTTGTCATAATACGCCCTGGTACGAGCTATGTACGCCTTCAGCAGCACATTCGCCGCCTGAGCATTGTGCGAGTGCGCGTACATGAGCGTGTCGTCCGCATACTTGGCAAGTTTCGTATTCGGAAACTCCGGAAAGTCGGAGACGTATAGGTTATACAGTTTAGGTGACAGGGGGACGCCCGCGCGAATATCCCGCCGCGTTGATAGATTATTATTAACTTTTGGAAACAGTTTGGAAACCTTTTTCTTGTCCAAGCTATACCTACGTAAAGTTTCTTCAACAATCCAATTTCTGCACCCACTGGTGCAACTTTACTGTAACTAGTTTTTTGAAATAAAGGATTTTTCTATTCTATTCTATTCTATTCTATTCTATTCTATTCAGGTAACACTACATTGTTATGAGCAAATGTTTTATAATCATTGCCACCGCTTCAATTATTTTTTTGGTTTTGAATTTTTAAATTTAAAAAGTGCCATTAGCCTTCACCTGACATAAGGATTCACAGATTGAAATATATGGATGTATTTGAAAAAGAGCCTCTATAGGTTTGTTCAAAATCTTCCTGCAAAATATATGTAGTGTAGTTTTCGTTGCCACTTGTGCAGTGCAATGCAGGTGGATGTAATTTGGTGCACTACACTTTTGCACTAGCTATATCAACGTACAGCAAGAGTGATGCATTGGAAATTTTGAACATCGAATATTTTTTCTGACAGCTGCATTCAGTTTTTAACACCTTATAAAAAATTCAGTATAGTATTGTATGTAAAGTGTTACATAAATACTTTACATACAATATATTATATAAAATATTTTTATTGAAGGGTATTTTTTTGCCATTGAGGGGGTGAACGGATGTCAAACACTCGATTCGTGGTCCTCTCCGTGTTCGGCATGTTCGAAAATGGGAGGGAAACCTTTTTTGTCCAGTGGTATGATGAGAGCGTTATCTCGCCCCTTTGGAGGGTGGTTATTGGCCGTTGGGAGGGTGGCACGCATCCCAGGGTCCTTCCCATAATTGACATGCTCGAATACGACGGGGGATCAATACGTTAGATTCCGTGAAACATTATCAATACGCGTTTGATCCCGTTTAGGTGTGGTTTTTGGCAGTTTGCGGGGGTGGGTCGCCTCAGCGAGGAATTCTGCCACCACCACGGTGTTCAGCGTCCTCGAAAAAGGGGGGGGGGAGAACTACTTTGGTTGCATCAGACAATAGTCGGGTTTTTCCGGCTTTTTTCCGACTCACACAATCCACTGTAGTGCAAGGTTAGGCCAGTCGAGAAAAGATCATCATATCAGTAGCGTACTCAATATTTCTTTGCAATTTTCAAAATTTATTTTCTTGGTTATTCTTGGGCATTTTGCTAAATGAATATATTTGCGTATATCAGGAAAATGTGAGTATTCATAGATCTGAATATATGAATGTATTTTAAAAACACCCTGTATAGTAGTTATTATTTAACTTACATCCAACCCGACTTGTACCGTCACTTCAGGTTGGTGGAGGACGGACGAAAAATAAAAATGGGTAATCATTATTTGTATAGTCAAAAGAAATACCCACTTAAGGTTTTATATTGTGTAAAAATAGTGATAAGATAATCAGTTCGTAGATTTCATTATGGAATACTTAATAGACTTTTTTCCATTATTATTTGAGAGAATAAAATAATACATTTTCACAATAAATTCCGTTTTATAGATTGTTTTGGAATTTTAATTGCAATTGCGTTTATTTACTAAATACTAATAGCGGTAAGTTTTCGTTTGAAATATGTGAAAATTATTTGTAAAAAATTGTACCACCTTAAAGAAAAGGGTAACTAAAAGTTAGGAAATAAAATTGCCCCAGTGGTAAAAAAAAGATCGAATGGAGGCAAATCGGTTCAGTTTGTGTTTGTGTTCGATTGCATTCTATGATCTGTTGTCGATAATTTTTTACACGTCGATATGTATATCGACATAATTAAGTTAATTGTGATAAATCGAATGAGTTTGTGTTCCAATGCTTTCTATGGGATTTTACCGACAATTTCTTAAATCATGATGATTTCGTATGTGGGTCAATGAGAACGAATCGATTGGGATTTAATCAGGCCAGTTCAGGCGCGCAGCCAGGGGGGGGGGGCATCGGGCCCGGGCCCCCCCCAAGCCGTCTTCCATGAACCAAAAAATAAAGAAGCATAATCACTATTAGTACAAATAGTCCCTTCAAATTAGGAAATATTTAAGAAAATTTTCCCACAATTATGAGGCCTATAAAAAGTGAAGTATTTGGGTTATCTAAACATGATTTTCACCCTCCGCAGTTCTAGAAAAGGGTGGTTTTTGAGAAATATATACATATATATCAATTTTAGCGTTTTTTCGTCTTTTTCTCTATATTGAGGAAAACCTATGCATTTTGGTGAAAAGTATCAAGAGAGCAAGGTAGTAGTGCATAAAATTTCCTATAAATTTTGTCTCTACATTTTTTTCGAATTCCGCTTAGTTTCGCCGCTAGAGGGCGCGAAAGAAATAAATATACATATAGACTTTTGCGCCTTTTTTTATATTTTGAACCAAAATTATGCATTTTTATGAAAAATTACAAATTATTTACTTTAATTAATTATAATTTACAAAATTACATGGTGTTTTCTAGTTTTTTTTTTTCCATAAAAATATATATATTTTATGTTCTACAACTTTGATCTCACGTAATTTTTCATAAAAATGCATAATTTTGGCTCAAAATCTAAAAAAAGGCGCAAAAGTCCATATGTATATTTTTTCGTGCCCTCTAGCAGCGAAACTAAGCGGAATTCGAAAAAAAAAAATGGTAGAGACAACGTTTATAGGAAATTTTATGCTCTACAACTTTGCTCTCTTGATATTTTTCACCAAAATGCATGGTTTTTTCTCAGAAGAGGACGAAAAAACGCTAAAATTCATATATATGTATATATTTCTCAAAAACCACCCTTTTTAGAAATGCGGGGGGTGAAAATCATGATTAGACAACCCAAATACTTAACTTCTTACAGGTCTCATACTGTGGGAAGATTTTCCATAAAACAGCGAAAAGTTTTTCTCAACCTCTGGGGAGGCCGGTTCTATTGGCCCCCCCCAGATGAATTTTCTGGCTGCGCCACTGGGCCAGTTTGTGTTCCACTGTACTCTATGATGTGTTGTTGATACCGTTTTAAATTATGGTGATTTTGCCTATAGAAATAGATCAATTGAGATCAAATTAGACCAATTTGTAGTGCATTGCATTCTAAGGTGCTTTATCCATAATTTGGTACGTCGGCATAGGTTGATTGATGTAGTTATCCGGTCTTTCAATGATTTTGTATCAATCGTAAATAGATTCATTTTAGGACCTTTTGTAACTGACCGCAAATATATACCATATCATGGTGTGAGATCAACTCGAGTTTCAAACATAAGTCCGCTTTTTTATAATTTGTTTGTCAACGACATAGTAAACAACCTTACTGTTAACTGCTTGTTCTACGCGGATGATTTTAGGGCCGTTACTTTCGATCCCGATTAAACGTTAACGGTGGGTCAAACCAATTCAGTTACCATGGAAACATTTGTACTTTCAATGATTTGGCCGACGGTTAAAGTTTAATCGGGACCGAAAGTAACGGAACTTAATGTTACACTTGCTTTAAACTACAAAATAACATAAATTGTATTAGTATGTGATAAATGATAAGTAGATGCCCTCTAAATGAAGCAATAAGCATAGCGTTACACTATGGACATTTGTAACAAAACAAAATCGATTACAAATTAAATCACGCACCTTTTCGTTCTCACCCCTATTTTTTCTTGGGTGTGACATTTAATTAAAAGAAAAAACAACGTTTATAAACTAGGTCGAATATATTGTCGCTAAAAGTTAATAAAACCTGGGTTTTGTCATTGAAAACTCCGCTCATTTTGAAAATCAAACTACAAAATATTGTATGATGACTGAATCAAGAAACTTCTTACAGATTAATCAGTGATTATAACTAAAAAACTTACTTTGCTGCTTTCGACCAGCTTCTTAACGACCTAGGTCCATTTTTAAAAACTTCTTCCGCTGTTTCTGCGTATCCCAAGCTAGGAACTCTTGATTTTCTACACATATCCTGAGATGCTACCACCTGTCGACAAAAATGTCGTTTAAATCGTTACTACGAACAAACCATGGGTAGAGAGGGAACAGAAAGCAAGATAGGAAAAGAAATTGATGTTGGTAGGTACGAAATGTATCGAAAACAAAGTGACTGATAGAATTGCCTATTGCTCCAAAGATTTAGATTCTATCGTTTAACTAGATGAAGTATATACGCAAAATTTGTATTTTTTAAGTGTTTATATTTCTGTTAGAGTTCATTGTCATACTAAAACTGCACACGAACTAGCATGGGAGCTATAATGAAGTCAATACACTCTAAACACGTTTTCTAAAAAAAAACGTATAAACTACAACATTAAACTAATAAACTGTAATAATTAAAAACCTGTAAATAAATTGATGTCTCAGTCAAATACTGCCGCAAACGATAAATTAAGTTTTGAGACTTTTATATTTGAATACAGCTGTATCTGACTGAAATTAATCCAGTTGCCTTCAGCAAAATTTTTTGGACTACTATTTAGATCATGGATATTACTTCATAAACATGTAATTGGTTATTCATATTAATACAGTATAATATTACGGTTTTTATGTTTTTTATGAGACATATAATAGCCTTGTGGCAGAATTTGAGTGACAATTTTGAGTTGTTACAATATAAAAACCGCTGACCAAGGAATCACTACTTCCACATCCAGATTTTCTATCCAAGTCACTCACAACAAAAAAATTTTGTATGTAGAAATAATTGTTTATGGAACTTTAATAATATAATATTTGAAATCCTCTACCCCAAGAACCCATAAAACGATACCCCACATCGGTAGTGGGGTGGGGGGTGGTGATAGGGGGGTGGTAGTGGGGGGTGGATGAAGTAAAAAAATATTTTGAGGTTTCTGGTTCTTGTACACACACTAAATCACAATTTTTTTCATCTCCTTTAATAATGGGGTGGAGGTGATAATGGGGGTTGAGACCTTAGCTTCTCTTGTATATACTAAATACCAATTTTATGGACTCTTACCTGCTTGATTTACCTATTTATCCCAAATTTACCCCAATTTACCCCCCAACCCTTCGACGGAACAAGATGAAAATATAATCTAGTTCTAGATCTCGTTAAAGTACATATGTGTACCAAATTTCAAGTCAATATCTCAAACGGTTCCAGAGTAAACGTGCGCACAACAAAAGTTACAGACAGACAGACAGAAAATTTCTTTCGCTCAAACTTAAAATCTCGACGATTCATGACATTCTAAGCCTATTTGAACAATAAAAATCTTTTTGTCGTTACTATAATACTTCCACTGGATGTGGAAGTAATATGACAGTGTTTGATTGGGTCATTGAAATATAATGAACGTTCAAAAAAAGGTTGCTCATGAATGAAAATGTTTGAACTAGGAGTGGTTTCTGCTAACCTGTCATTGACGTATCACATTTGATTATTAATTATATTCTTCACAAGTACGGAAACGAAGAATATATTGCATTTGATCGGCACACCAATGCTAACTAGAGTAAAAACCCCACTGCTTTTGAAAAAAATCGATCAGTAAATATAAATGTTATGAAACATTAAAAGAGAAATTGCACATGAAAAGTGTTGTAACCTTTGATAAAATTCTACAACCAAAAAATTACTGCATAGTGTATCGATGAACATTTCGCCAATCAAGATGGTATCATTGGGGGATGAATAAAACCATAAGTGTAGCAATTATACCTAATAACTGCGAAGGCTATACTACAGAATATTCAAACAAGCTAAAAACGTACTCTTCGCCAATTTACTGATCTTTTACTTCCACATCCAGTGGAAGTATAGTAACGACAAAAAAATTTTTAAAATTTTTTATTGTTCAAATAGGCTTAAAATGTCATGAAACGTCGAGATTTTAAGTTTGAGCGAAAAAAATGCCTGTCTGTCTGTCTGTCTGTCGGTCTGTCTGTAACTTTTTTTGTGCGCTCGTTTACTCTGGAATCGTTTAAGATATTGACTTGAAATTTGGTACACATATGTACTTTAACGAGATCTAGAACTAGATTATTATATTATTTTCATCTTGTTTCATCGAAGGGTTGGGGGGTAAATTGGGGTAAATTTCGGGTAAATGGGTAAACCAAGCAAGTAAGAGTCCATAAAATGGGTATTTAGTATACAAAAGACAAGCTAAGGTCTAAAAAAAAATTGTGGCATTAGCCACCCCCATTAGAGTGAAATTACTTAGAGAAGATAACATACTAAATCTACTAAGTTTACTATTTTCGTTTGTTAATAATATTGGACAGTCGCAATTAAAATAAATTTCATTTCATCTGTTTTATTCATAGAAACGGTTGAATATTCACTATAAATATATAATAAATACAGAACACGACCCAGACAATCGGCATTCGCTAGTGATATCGGTTTGTACGGATGTTATCTTCTCTAAGTAATTTCACTCTACCACCCCCACCCCCTTATTAAATGGGACGAAAAAAAAATTGTGATTTAGTGTGTGTACAAGAACCAAAAGCTTCAAAATATTTTTTTACTTCATCCACCCCCACTACCAATCCTCTACCACCACCCCCACCCTCACTACCGATGTAGCATATCGTTTTATATGTTTTTGGGGTAGACGATTTCAAATATTATGTTGTTAAAGTTACCTTGAGTAGTATGGATGCGCAGTGGCTTTCCTCGACTACTGTGGATGCGCAGTAGGTTTCCCCGAGTATTATGGATGCGCAGTGGCTTTCCTCGAATATTTGGATACTCTTCAAATCAAAATGTTGTTAAATTCTGAATATAGGGGTTCCACAGCATGCCGATCAATAATATTGCATTCGTTTTTCAACAAAAAAATGCCTAATATGATTTCTCGAAAAATCGACCCTTCTTTTCTTAATAAAAATGCACTCAAAAGGGATATAGTAATGGCCTTTGATACCGATCCAAATTTGGTTGAAATTGGATGACTAATAACTGAGCTACGTAGGTGTTACCGTGAAAAGTGGGACACACTGTATATCACAGAAATAACATTTCGTAAGATTTCTATTTAAGTACAAGCGACAAAAATTAAGAAAACATATTTATTTTAAATTAAATGATTAATAACTTTCTTATGTACTGATTGATTTTCTTCAGTAGGGTTCTTCCTCTAGCTAACACTAACTTACTTTCCAAATTTCCATACAATCGAACTTTTCTTTCTTAAAGTTATCGTGCTTAAAAGAAACGTGACGGACGGAGGGACATTTTGAAAGTTGTTCTGAATTCGTTCACTAACACAATGATATGAAATTTTTTTCTCTACGAGCGATATTTACGATTTTAGAAATGTGCCGATCAAAGGCAATATACTCTTCGTTTTTGCGAAGAGTATAATAATCGAGCAAAATGTTCATCAAATAGATATTCGTAGTCGTCCACGCTCCACTGCTACTTGTCTTGCATTATCTATGTAAATTATCACAAGGTAAGGTAACGTTTTTCTTTGCATCATTTTTAATATCAAATCAAGATAAGCACAAACAACAATGGGATTTGTTTCAATAGTGAGAAAGAATTTATTAAAATTAAAATATTTTTCTGTAGCATTTAATTATATTAGGATTCTAATTAATTGTTTTTTACGTCAATGACCTTGTTAAAAAGGATTCATGGATTTTCTAATCTGGTTTTTAGCAGATTCTTAAAATGTTGTATTTTGATTATACCTCATAAATCATGTCATTGTACAGCGTGTTAAAAATCCTTGGGCTAGGAAGATAAATGACATTTATTCAACTCTCTTAGTCAATGGTATAATATATTAATTTTTTCGTCAATGTACGGGTAGCGATAATAATGTGCCACAAGCTATTATCATGGAACACAACAGGCTATCAGATGAACATAGATAGTCACGACATCCTGGGAATACTTTCGGATGTTATGCCTACCATGACCAATCACGAGCTATCTCTTAAAATCCTTAAAATCCTCTTGGAATAAATGATTGGGATCTAAGTAAAGAGCAGCTAGTTGTTGTTTCAAAAACTCCTGAAGGAATTGAAGCCGGGGTATACAGTTGCAACCCAAAGGAGAAAATAACTTTGAGCCTGGGTAATAATACGACTGTCTATCAGGCTGAAATTCATGCCATTGAACTGTGTGTAAGGAGGCTTGAACAGACACATCCTCGACACAGATCAATAAGAATTTTTTCGGAGTTAAGCAGCTCTTAAAGTTCTTGGGTCCATCGTTGACACTCTAAAACGGCTTGTCACTGCCAGAAGGTTCTAACTCAATTGGGCAGAAACAAGTTGACTCTGGTCTGGATACCGGACCATTCTGGCAAGGAAGGCAATGAAATAGCGGATTCCTTACTCAAGGCAGGTGTGGTATCGAGATTTATCAGAGAACCAGTGACTGGCATATGGTCCGGCACTGCTAAAACAACCACCTTGTCCTGAACTGAGAAGAAAAACTCCAGTACTGACAAGAACTACCAAGATGAGTTCATTCAAAGGAGTTTATTACATATTCCTTGAATTCAAGGTCTAAAAAAATATTAGAGTTGAATTGGTTACACATAAGAGCTCTAATTGGGCCCTGCAGACTTGGATTAACGGACAAAGTTGCATGCTGCCTGTGTCTGGAGGAGTACGAAACGGCAAAGCGCCTTCCGCTTCCGCTGCAGAAAAAACCAGGTTTTCACTCTTTGACAAAGGACTAGTGATGGGCGATATATCACGAACTGTGATTTAATCACTGATATTAAGAAATCACAGGTAACGACTGTTGGTAAAGTTGGCAGAAAAGCGTGACGTGATCACGACTTTCCGTATTTCGTTCCCTTGCCGTGGTCTAACCAAGACCAATATATCTCACACGATATTTACTTTGAGTCGATTATTGTTTGCGACTTTGCGGCCGTATGTATTAACACGTAAAGCAAGCGATCCCGTGCCTTATTAGCGTTATTAGATACGCATTTCACACTATTTAGATATTTATATAGATATCTTTATGTCTTTTATTGACTGGCGATGCGATGTGGTGATTCAAGGCAGGGTCGTGACGGAAAATTTTTGTTATAACACCAGAAGTATAACTACTAAAACCATGCGTAAAAATGTTTTATATGATTAAATATACTAGCAATTTTATTGCAAATATTGAGCATTTACGTTTCGGCATGAAAATATGAATAAAAATATGGAATTCGACAATACGCAAATGAAAACATTTTTAAAAAACATCCTTATATATTATAAAGCAACAAAAAAACAACATTACAAAATAAATATACCATTTTAACAAAAATTCATGTAAAATAAACATAAATATAAACAAGAAATTTATTGATGCTTCCGAAATGTTAATGTTTGTACGGTCGTGAGCAAAAAGAAAATATGACAACTATTTTTCTAATCTAAATCTGTCTCTATTTGCACACTTGCAATGAATTTTGACAAATAACTGACAATGTCACAAAAATTACAGTTAGATGTACACAACTAGATTTTAGCAAAAGTACGTTATAAGACCTGTCCCCTTTTTTTGCGCATGACAGTACAACTTTACAAAAATATCCTATTATCAAGTTCCATTCAAAACCTAGTATGCTTTTGCTTTATTACCAATCCATACATCAGAGGTTATTTGGATAAACAAATCATAATATATATTTATACATATTATGCATATCTGCGACAGCACAGATTACCAAAAGTAGCTAATTCATCATTCACCGTCTGTCGGCGCATATTTAGGGATAGGGAACAATTAACAATTTCTCTCGTACGTCGTATTATGAAAGTCGTGATCACATCACGCTTTAAATTCACTGATATAAGAAAATCACAGTAACGATTTACGTTGTGATTTAAAAATCACGATATCGCCCACCACTACAAAGGACCACTACTGCCAGATGACCTGTACAGTCTGTCACCATATTAGTGATGGGCGATATCGTGATTTTTCAATCACAACGTAAATCGTTACTGTGATTTTCTCATATCAGTGAATTTAAAACGTGATGTGATCACGACTTTCATAATACGACGTACGGGAGAAATTGTTAATTATTATATTGGTCTTGGTTGAACGACGGCAAGGGAACGAAATACGGAAGGAAAGTCGTGATCGCGTCACGCTTTTCTGCCAACTTTACTAACAGTCGTTACCTGTGATTTCTTAATATCAGTGATTAAATCACAGTTCGTGATATATCGCCCATCACTACACCATATGGTCGCAGTGGAGGGTACGAATATAAGCCCACTCATATATGAACCTAATCTAACCTAGCAGATAGCGATTTCTTACAGAACATTAATATTTTATATTATAATAATGCAGCTAGTGTTATGTCGAACAATTTGATTCTGTGTGCAATAGATCCGATGAGCACTTCGAGTCTCCAGACAATATTATTTTATAAAATATTTCAAATACAAAATAGCGCAAAAACAACAAAGTCAGATAAATGAATTATGGCCAACTACTATAATATATGCCTAAATATTACATACATATTCATTATAACTTTTCAACCTTGAGTTATTTAAAGAGTTAAGATTATTTATTTTTTGATAATTTTCTTTAAATTATTTACAAAACTGTTAATGGACTTTTGCTTTCCACTGGATTATCGCTAATCCTGACTTAAACACAAATGAACTATTATTAAGGCAGATTTTTTTTATAGTACCTAATCCAGGATTAAAGTTAATCCACACTTGTGTAAATTATCGTAAGCGCTTGTATATTATACAGAGTGGGTTAGTTCTTAATTGAGAGATTTTGGGAATTTTTCGATTATATCAAAATGGGAGGAGGGAAGTATTTTATACATATCTTATAAGCTGCTTGACTTTATCTTATTTATTTTCAAAATAACGAGATAGTCCATTTTCTTGGGTTTACTTGCTCCAGTATTGATGTTTGTGGCGTTGCGTTGCAAGCGACTCATATTAGTGTTATTATTTTGCTTGTGTGCATGCAAAGAAGTGTCAGCTGTTGTCTTGTTTCGTATCAGACTCGTTCAATATCGAATTTCTCTAATTTGGAATATTAATTGAATAATTTTGTTTAAAAATTAAGTATTAAGTATATGATACAAAATTAAGTGTGTGCAACAAATAGTGCTTGAAAATCAGTTGAATATAAATTGTGCATTGTACGTGCATATACATGTACAATATATCTACAGTGTGTGCTATTTAATACTGCGTTGGTCGATTTAAAATTTTTTTTTGGAGATATAATGCTCCATGAGCTGACTGTTTTGAAAAATTTTTAATTTTCATATTTTCGAAGCCTACTAAAACTAAACTCCTCTAAATGGGTCGAAATGTCAAGATCGACTATTAGGCAATTTTTTATCGGCAAATTAAATAGCGTATTTGATTCGCAGTTGGCTCTAATACCCCTATACAAAATTTTAGCTCGATATATTCAATAGCCAAATTTAAAATTTCTCACTTTTCGACTGGCCCTGTTTAAAAGTCAGTTAGGTTTACTAAAAAGGTAAAGTAGTCATTCGACTTAAGGAACATCAGATACTAAATGAGGAAGGAAAAGAAAAGTTATTCTTTAAATACATAGTGCTTCTATACATTATTCAATTGATGTACGTAGGTGCCTTAATGAAAATTTCACAGCCCCACAAAAAAAAAGTTTCTAGTTCTATTTTAGAGTACTACGCAAAATAGAAATCCTGTTGGATTTTACGTTTTCTCTTGTTTTGTGTCCTTTAAACTTAAAGGTGGTTGTTCTCAACCCTATAGGGACAGTTTATAATGATTACGTCGGAGGTATCGAGCTAAAATTTTGCATAGAGGCAGTGGCGGATCTAGGGGGGCACGGGGGTACGTGCCCTCCCCAGAAGTATGAAATATGCCGTGTTAAGGTGGCCATGTCCAAGAAAAAAGATATCCATAACAAGAGTATTACTATGAATTTTCTTCTGGTGCCCCCCCGAAGTCAATCCTGTATCCGCCCCTGGATAGAGGTATTTGAGAGAACTGTGAAATGAATACGCTATCCAAATTGCCGATAAAACATTGTCTAATAGTCGATCTTGAAATTTCGACTCATTTAGAGGAGCTTAGTAGGCCTTGAAAATACGAAAATTATAAATTTTTAAAAACAGTCAAATAAAGTTCATCGATCACTATATCTCAAAAAAAAAAAATTAAATCTTCCAATCCATTCCAAAGTAATGGGGTGTTGCGGTAATAAATAGCACACACTGTATATAAACAAAATACTTTTTACCTTACCTAATTAAAAAAATATATTAGTTGTGAGATACCATTATCAAGCTAAATAAACATTTGGATTAAAGCAGTTTGTTAATGTAAAAATCTTAGGATTTTTTTTTAATTGTTTGATTTATTGTCGATGATGAATGTGATTACCAATGTTTAATATTTTATTACATAAACTAAGTATTTTATTACAATATACAAAGATTTAAAACTTACAATTTTTATCATCGTTTTTTATGATCCGTTAAAAAATTTTTCTAAAATAATTTTTAAAAATTATTTCTGAAAGATGCCATTTGATCCATATTACATCATTATTATAACCATTTTCAGGTCAAAGATGGTACTTTCCTTTACAAGCTTTTTTTGTTTTATTATATTCCATTAAAAATAATTTGGTTATAGCTAATTAATTAGGTTTTTATGAATTTTGTTCCTTGAAGGAATGTATAGGAATTATTTACAATTTTGTTGTATTATTGATTATTTATTTAGAATTAGTACCGATAGTATTTCGTTGGAATATATGAATATATGATCACGAATTCTGACCTTTCCAAATCAAGCCAGCCATATTGGGGCTGCAGTTTTTAAAAAATGGCCCCATTTGAGTGCATCCTACGTAAGTGTAATAAAAAGGCTCTAGGTCAAATACTTCATGAAATAGAACTTTTTTTTAGTAATTATTATGAAATACGTACAAAATTTAAAAATAGAATCTATAATATAAGAAGCAAACTTGGTTGTAATGTAAAAACATATAATATAAGAGAGAAAGAGAGAGTGTGTGTGGTCAACAGGGGGTGGCACTTAAAAAATATATATATTTATTGGAGCTGAAATAGAATCAAATTTTAAGAAGAATAGGTTCTATGCAATTTTTCACATAAATTGATAGTTTTTAAGTTATAACGACTTCAAAATTGCGATTTTAGCTTAAAAAAAAAGGTATTTCCAAACGGCTTTCGTCAAGTATCTCGAAAAGTATTTCTTATCGAAAAAGTGGTACAGATCAATTACAGAAAGAACAAACTGGGAATTAATCATATTTTTTGTTTATTGACGTAGGATTAATAATGTCGAAGATATTTAAGTTTATATTTGTTATCGGTAGTGTTTCGAAATTACCTTTAAAGTTTAAAATGGATTTTTTTCTAAAGTAAGTGCTTTAAATGAGCAAAATTTGAGGTAATGCTACATCTTAACGAAAAACAGTATTTGAGATAATTTTTTTAAATTACTGGCTAATTTGAGTAACAATATGGCGACCTTTTTATATAAAAAAATATAAATACGCACATTTTTCCCTCATTCTTTATTTCTTATGCCATAGGAACGAGTAAAAAATAATTTGAAAGCGCAATTAATTATCTTTCATTTCATTTCTTAGCATGCGTGACGTAGGTGTCACAATTTCTGAGATATTTAACATTTAAACTGCATTTTTCATCTTATAAACGTTCGGACGCCATTTGTAAACCTTGATATCTCCGAAACTATTAAATCTATGTAAATAAATAAACAAGCGAAATTCATTATCAGTTTATGAGCTTTATTTTTGGTCTCTACCCATTTTTCAATAAAACTAATATTTATTGAGATATTTGGAAAAGGAAAAAAATTACGTTTTATCGAAAATACCTTCATAGTTTAAACTGTACTTTTTTCCAAAGCAAGTGCTGTATACAAACTAAAAAATTTGAACATCTATGTAATGCTATATATTAATAAGAAACAGTGTTTGAAATTCCTTTTTTTTAATTACTGGCTAATTACAGTAACAAACTGGCGACGTTGTTATTAAAAAAAATGTGTAAACGCACATTGCTTCGGTCATAACTTCTATGTTTTTTATGCTACAGAAACAAATAAAAAACAGTTGAAAGCTTAATTAATAACCTATTATTCTACCTATTAGCATCGTTGACGTAGGTGTCACAGTTTCTGAGTTATTTAACTCTCACTCTAAATAATTATCTTATGAACACTTGGATGAAAAAAAAGGAAACTTAAATATCTCCGAAATTATTAATCCTACATCAATAAACAAAAAATATAATTAATTCCCAGTTCGTACTTTCTGTAATTGGTCTGTAACATTTTTTCGATAAAGTAATACTTTTCGAGATACTTGACGAAAACCGTTTGGAAATACCTTTTTTTTAAGCTAAAATCGCAATTTGTGGTTATAACTTAAAAACTATCAATTTATGTGAAAAATTGCATAGAACCTTTTCTTCTTAAAATTTGATTCTACTTCAGCTCCAATAAATATATATATATTTTTTAAGTGCCACCCCCTGAGAGGGGGTGGCACCCACCCCCTATAAATTAGCAAGCCCCCGCACAATATAGAAACTTTTCTGTGAAGCATTTACTATTATATTGCCAAAAATGAACGAAATCGGTTCAATATGACATTATTCCGAAGTTTTGCATATTTTTTACCTGTACTGTACTAATTTGCAAGAAAAACGACTTACAACTAACTTAAATAAGTATGCTGGTACTTACCAATATATGTATCGTATGTGTACATAAAAATCCTATAAATAATGTTCCTATAAGTCCAACTAATAAACCTGCACTTTTGAAAGCTCTAGGTATGGCCAAAATACCTGTACCCAAGGAACTTTTCAGTAAATGTATGAGTGCCCCCGTAAACCTAAAAAAAAATATTTAACTTTATTAATGGCTATGCATGGAATACATAGAAATTTTAACAAAATCTGCTATGTATATTGATTTAATAATTTCATACATTTCGATTTTTTTTTATTTATTAACTAAATTTTTTGTGCTTTCAGTTATAAATTATGAAATATTGGCCATTAGTTTTCCCAAATAGTACAGGAAAAGATTGAAAAACCGCTGCCCAAGGAATCACTACTTCCACATCCAGATTCTCTATCCAAGTCACTCACAACGAAAAAACTTTGTATGTGAAAATAATTGTTTATGAACTTTAATAATATAATATTTGAAATCCTCTACCCCAAAAACCCATAAAACGATACCCCACATCGGTAGTGGGGTGGGGGTAGTGATAGGGGGGTGGTAGTGGGGGGTGGATGAAGTAAAAAAATATTTTGAGGTTTCTGGTTCCTGTACATACACTAAATCACAATTTTTTTTCATCCCCTTTAATAAGGAGGTGGGGGTGGTACCTGCTTGATTTACCCATTTACCCCAAATTTACCCCAATTTACCCCCCAACCCTTCGACGGAATAAGATGAAAATATAATCTAGTTCTAGATCTCGTTAAAGTACATATGTGTACCAAATTTCAAGTCAATATCTTAAACGGTTCCAGAGTAAACGTGCGCACAAAAAAAAGTTACAGACCGACAGACAGACCGACAGACAGACAGAAATTTTTTTTTCGCTCAAACTTAAAATCTCGACGTTTCATGACATTTTGAGCCTATTTGGACAATACAAATTTTAAAAAAATTTTTTGTCGTTACTATACTTCCACTGGACGTGGAAGTAAAATTTACCGTAACTCGAAAAAAATTCGTGCAGACTTTAAACTTTGGTTATACGTTTAAAATATGCCCAAGTTTACGAAATAAAAAAGTTTAGGAGTTTTACGGATCCGCGGGAACCTATAGGGGGAAAAGGGGGTATTTTTAATAAAAGAAAATCGAATTTTCTCTACTTTCTCAGGAAATGTGGAATTTACAAAAAAAATAGTTCAAATAAAAGTTGTTTCTGGCAAAATTATTTTTAATTTGGTGTTTTTAAATTAATTTTATAGCAATAATTAACCATGCCATTTTTCGATGGGGGGATAGCGGATGGCGTTTTTTCTAAAACAAAAGTTTTAACGGGACAAAATAAATTGAGCATCTAGGTGATGCTATACCGGGTGTAAACGAATAGTGGGCCACCCCTGTAACTTCCTTGTTTTTAGAGATATTGGGATGAAATTTTGTATGGTGAAAGTAGGTAAGATTTCCAACTTTTTTAGACCTATCCGCCATATTTATCACTTCCGGTTACACCGAAAATGGCCCCAATAGTCTTTTCTAAATGGACCACCCTGTATGTTTTTACATTTTTGAAATAAAGATCACATTTTGGATACATTTATAATATTTTGAACAATTTATATAGTGTTGCACGAAAAATAATTCGAATTTTAGTTGTCAATCTAGATGGCTGCGAATATGTTAAAATTATTTTTGTTCCAATGTAATTCATATAAAAAATACGAAAACGTCAATATGTCCAATAATACATCATACAGGGTGCTGTAAACTCATTAAAATCGCATTTTTCAAAATGACTCATCTGTTTTAAACATTATGATATGGGCCACCGGGATATTCAGAAACCTCTATTTAGTAGGAGTTAAACGGTACAAAAAGTTACCTAATGTGTAATCGTTACCAGCAGAAATGACAATTTTTCTTAAGAAATTTATGATTTATATCTAACTTCAATTAAATTTTGATCAACCCTGTATATTTGTGTTAATATTTTATGATATGCCACCCTCCGCAGGAACCAGAATAGGCCTCTTGCTCATTCTTGTTGCAACGCAAAATTTTAGCCACTGCACCATCACATATTGCTACAAAAATTGATTGTCTGATATATATCTTTAGACAATCATACATATTTCAACCCATTAGATATATTTCTATGAAATATATATTAGTAAAATACATAAACAAAAAAATATATATGTTATGGAAATAACATTTCGCAAGATTTCTATTTAAGTACAAGCGACAAAAATTAAGAGAATATATATTTTTTTAAATTAAATAATTAATAACTTTTTTATTAACTGATCGATTTTCTTCAAAAACAATAGGGTTCTTCCTCTAGCTAATACTAACTTACTTTTCAAATTTCAATACTATCGTGCTTACAAGAAACGTGACGGCCGGACGGACGGACAGACAGACATTTTGAAAGTTGTTCAGAATTCGTTCACTAACACAATGATATGAAAATTTTTTCTCTACGAGCGATATTTACGATTTTAGAAATGTGCCGATCAAATACAATATACTCTTCGTTTTTGCGAAGAGTATAATAATACGGAAAAAATAGCTTCGCTACAACGGTTGGAATCACTCCGAAGCTAAACGAGATTATTTCACTGTACACCCAATTATGGAGAAAGTTATAGAAAAATTGCATTCTTGTAGAGAACTTGCATTTCACATTGAATTAATTGACACCCAAAAGGAAAGAACGCAGTAAGGAAGCAACAGAATTTCGATTTAAGGCATGTAAAAAATGTCGGCGTCTTTGGTGGTGCGATGCGGCGTGTTCAGGGGAGTAGCGAGCCAACTTCTTTGGGAGGTTATTTGCCAACTTCATAAGACTTAAAAAGCCAACTCTGTAAATAAGTAAATAATAATTCCTCCAAAAAAAATGGATGAGCGAGGGGGGGGGGAATTAAAAAAAAATTCAATAAAAATTGCCACCTTGCATCTTGAATTTCCAACTTTTACCCAATTTTTGCCAAATTCCGCCGAAATAAAAGTTGATGAGCGGGGGGAGAAATTCTAAAAAAAAATGTTCAATAAAAATTACCAAATTTCCAACTTTTGCCCTTCGCTACGCCCCTGGGCGTGTTTGATGGTCAAAGGTGCCGACATTCTTTGAGTGCTTCGTAGACTTAAAGACAACTATACCGTCTTTTGCAAAATATAAGGAGCAAATGCGACTTCTTTTACTAGTGTTTACTGCTTGCTATTTATTGTTATAAAAAATTACTGCAAAGATAGCGACAAGAGTGCCGCTATCTTTGTAGTACCACAAATGCTTCTTAGATTTTGCAAAAAGATTTTAACAAGCGTTGTTAGCTACCGAAACTGTATATGGAAATATTACATCATATCTTATATCTATCATCCAAGATCTAGTTAAAAACAAGATTAAAAAAATAAAGCTATTGTTATTGTACCAAATAGGGAGTTGGCATATCAGCATTTGAGCAAAATCATATCATCTATAAATCTGTTGGGGTAAAGACAAAAATCATTGTTGAAGGAGAACAAAAAAAAAAATGTTGAATCCAGATTGGGAGTATCATTTTTTTAATTGGCACACCAGGAGCATTGGCAAAATTAAATGAGGTACAGTACACCGTTCTGATATAAAAATGAACAAATAACGTAACCAGATGAGCTTTTAACCAACTTCAATATCAAGATTAAGTAATACCGTCCAATTAACTGGGTGAAGTTTTATTTTATAATCTTTAACAATAACTTTTTTTTAAAGCGGTTAAATTTTGTACAACTTTCTATATACACTGTCCTTCCTATATTGTAGTAATGGGCTAATAATATCGCATTACTTATTTACAACAATCATAGTACGGGAGCCAACGAGGACACTCTTTTTTGAAAGACCCACTTTTAATTTCTTATTATTTGTGTTATATTTAGGCTGTTTCCACAAAATCGCCAATGCCTGGGAGGATTTTTTTGCTCCTGCCAAAGCCATGTTCCGTCGAATGGTCGGCAGCACAAGTGTTTTAACAATTTCAAGTAATAAACTACTCGCAAAAAAAAATCCAGCTTTAAACATTTCTGTCAATTGACTTTATTATACTCTTCGCAAAAACGAAGAGTATATTGTATTTGATCGGCACATCAGTAAATATTGCTCGTAGAGAAAAATTTTTTATATCGTTATGTTAATGAACGAATTCTGAACAACTTTCAAAATGTCCGTCCGTCCGTCCGTCCGTCCGTCCGTCCGTCCGTCACGTTTCTTGTAAGCACGATAACTCAAGAAAGAAAAATCCGATTGTATTGAAATTTGGAGGGTAAATTAGTGTTAGCTAGAGGAAGAACCCTATTGTCTTTTAACAAAATAGATTGGTAAATAAAAAAGTTATTAGTAATTTAAAATTAAAAAAAATATTTTTTACGTTTTTTTATGGTTTGTAATAAATAGAAATCTTGCGAAATGTTATTTCCTATCACTATTTTTTTTTATACATTTTACTAATGTGTGTTTCCTTATAATCACAATAAATTTTCTAATAGTATATAATACACTCATTAACAATTTTAGTAATAAGAAATGGTGGTGTAGCGGCAAGAGTTTCGTCTTGTATCGATTACAGACTACTCAAATATCTTCCGAGAAAAGGTATTGTGCAGTTAACGTATATCGTTAACGCGGTCCTGCGGCTGCAACACTGGCCTAGCCAATGGAAATGCGCCGTGGTCGTGCCAATCTTGAAGCCAAACAAAAACGCGAAGCTCGTCGACCAATCTCGTTGCTGTCGACGATCTCCAAGTTGGTGGAGAAGGTCATCCTGATCAGACTAGATGCTCTTCAGGATGAACTTCACATCGACGACGAATGCCAATTCGGCTTCAGGTGGGGCAGGAGTACTGTGCAGCAGGTCGTTAGGATCGTGAATGATGTTGCTGTACAATACAATCTCGGGAAGAGCACCGCCATGGTGCTCCTCGATATTGAGAAGGCCTTTGATACCGTATGGATCCCGGGCCTACTTTACAAACTAAACACATTGGACTTCCCCACATACATAACCAAACTTATTCACTCTTTCCTAACAGGTAGATCGCTGCAGGTCAGGGTGAATAACAAACTATCAACGCGGCGGGACATTCGCGCGGGTATCCCCCAGGGGTCGTGCCTGTCACCAAAGCTGTACAACTTGTACGTCTCCGACTTCCCGGAGTTTCCGAATACGAAACTTGCCAAGTACGTTGACGACACGGCCATGTACGCGCACTCACATAACGCGCAGGCAGCGAACATGCTGCTTAAAGCACACATGGTCCGTGCCGCGGCGTATTACGACAAGTGGAAGATTCGGATCAACGCCGAGAAGTCTGAAGCGATCCTCTTCACGAACCAACTCACCGAAAATCGGATTTTAACGCCAATTTCGATCAGGGGTAGAGAAATTCCTATTAAACGGTGCGTGAAGTATCTGGGGGTTAATTTAGACAAACGACTGACGTTTGACACCCACATCAACGAGACAGTACGCAAGGTCTACTTCATGACCAGAAGTCTGTACCCGCTCCTGGCCAGGGGTAGCGGACTGAACAGAAATAATAAAAAACTGTTGTACACTATGGTGATCAGGCCGGCAATCACATACGCGGCGCCGGCATGGTGCAGCATACCGGCCACGACAATGCGCAAACTTAAAGTTCTAGAACACACATTTATGCGCCTCATTTCAGACTTTGATAGGTACACCTCCCTCAGAGATCTCTATGCACGCTGCCACGACATAACCCCACTAGCGGACTACGTCCAGGAAATCTCCCAAAAATTTTACACCACCAAACTGGGCGATAGTCCGCTAACCCGCAACATAACTCAAATCAGACAGCATAATGCAATATTATTCAATCTGAGACACCGCCTACCATACCAGGCGTTGCCTATTTTCTGGCAACTCCCTTAGCCAAATCTTCACCTACCATAACCTTTATAAAACCCTATCCTATCATCTTTCCTAAACTTTATCTTGAATTCCCTTTTTCCTTTTCTATTTGTTCGTTTTTATGCTTCTGTTGTTTTTCTTTTTTGTTCTTTTTGTCATTTTGTTCGTAAATTCTTTTTAGGCCGAGAAAATTCTTGAAAATTATAACATTTTAAACGATACTTTTTTACATTATCATATCTTCCTGGAGGCAGGGAGACCACCAGGCCGACAGTTCTCGTACGGGTTTTTTCGTTTAGCTTTTTACCCGAGTCAGCAACCCAAATTTTGTAAGTGCTTTCCCAAAAGTTGTGTTATTTTTAAATTAGTTGTAGGTCCCTGCGTAGACAGCAATTTTTAATATTATTATTAGTTTTTAAGTTTGTTTATAACAAACAGGAGAGCTAATCCCCCTCCCCCGTTAACCGTTAAGCCGAACCGGACCTGCCCCGTCCCACCTTACATTCACCAAGGCACCACGTGCCATGGTTGTTTGGTTGGCCCCGGGCCAGGATCCGGAAAGGCACATAGTTGTACTAAACTTAAGAATAAAATCTGTTCTCTTCTTCTTCTTCGTCTTGCAATCCAAGAGTCCCGAGTTCGATCCCTCACATGGTGATTTTTTTTTTTCATATATTTTTTTTTTCACAACAAAGTTGGTATCACAAAATTTAGAATGTCCAAAAACTAACATTATTTACAAGACAAATGCGAAAAGTATCCTATAGAATGTGTAACAATTATATAAAAAGCTCAGTAAATCGGCGAAGAGTATAATGCTTCCACTAGTTTTAATTACATATGTATGTTAATGATAGGAGCACGCCGCGTCGCGCCAGTCTAGCATGAAGGCGGCAGGAAATCATTTTCCATCAAACTGTAATATCAATAAAAGACACAAAAAATATCAACTTTAAACACGCATTAGCAGTGAAACTTTTTTTTTAAATAGTCAAAATGCTAGTAATGCTACTGCCAAGCGTTGACCCGGTAACGTGGTAGAAGTTTGTTTTGTGGATAAGTTATATTTATTTAAATCAAGTTTAAGCAAATAGAGCAACTAAAAGTGTCGCCGGGTCCCGTACTATTATAGATAAGTAAATGTCAAAAAATCAAAAAACTTGGAGAATTTACTTCGACCAAGTTCATTAAGTAGATAATAACACCAATATTTATTTTCTAATCAGACTCTTTGCATAACAAAGGAAGGGCAAAACAATACAATTAAATATATGGAGTGCGGTAGACAGGTATATAAATAAACATATTTATTTACCTAGATGATAGCATAAAACAAGTATGTGGCCTTTATTTTTAATTCAGCGTTTGAAATTTTGTAGCATAACAGTTTTTATACTTAAGTTTTGTAGTAGAATAATGACCAAAAGTTTGCGACGAACGTGTGTAATTTATAATAAATAATTGCATGTATCTGTGGCGGCTGGTGAAATTTCAATAATTTTTTTCTCGTCTCTGGCGCATGGGACCCACACGAAATATGGGAACTAACATCTAGAGCACCACTACTCTAACGACCCGTAAAAAATTTTGAAAAAGCAGTTTGCGAAAATTTTTTTCAAAATTCGGTTGCCCCCCCTAGGTCTAGGGACTCCTGTTGAAAATTATTTTTTTTTGTCATATACATTTTACTTTTCATAAAAGTACGACAATAGGTTCTCTAGTTTATGAAAATATTTTCATTATTAACTGAAATACAATGAACTGAAATTTTGTAATTTACAATTTAACAAATTATAAAATTTCAATTCGTTGTACTTCAGTTAGTAATGAAAATATTTTCATAAACTCCAAAACGTATTATTGTATTTTTATGAAAAGTAAGATGTATATGACAAAAAAAAAAAATTTTCAACAGGAGTCCCTAGACCTAGGGGGGGCAACCGAATTTTGAAAAAATTTTTCGCAAACTGCTTTTTCAAAATTTTTTACGGGTCATTAGAGGAGTGCTTCTCTAGATGTTAGTTCCCATATTTCGTATGGGTCCCATGCGCCAGAGACGAGAAAAAAATTATTGAAATTTCACCATCCGCCACTGGCATGTATAAAACCATCGGTAGCGCAGCGGGTTAATGCGTGTTGTTTGGCAAGCACTCGTGCTTATACACTAACTATTGTGTATGGGTTCAATCCCCAGCTTCGACACCAGCAATGTCAAATGGTAATGGATGTTATCTGTGTCTTTTCAAATGCATAGCCCCCTTTCGGACCGCCTTGGCTTGACATTTGTGTGTTATCTAATGTGTGTATGTTGTGCTTATGTTGTAAAGAAAAGATATAATAGCAAAACAATAGCAAAAGAATGATGTGAAGTCACATTTATTCGTAGACAGTGTATTCCAAACGACATATTTATAGTTGGTCTAACTGATTCAGCCCAAACCCGTTCCAGAAAGATGTCCATTCGATGATTTTACGTACATCAAAGAAATAATACGATCTTATTATTTATCTGTGTCATAAAGGAGTTTTTCTTCAAACATCAGAAAAACATGACATTTCTTAACTCATTTCATGATATTAAAGTTTGACTTTTTAGACGGCTGTGCATTGCCATTAACAACGGAGGTAATAGTATATTATATTACTAGGAGTAGAACGCACTCTTTTTTTATGTTGAGCCCAGGATTTGCGGCTGAGGCGAAGCCGAAGCCGCAAACTGGGCGAAACACAAAAAAAGGCGTTCTACTCCGTGTAATATATACTATTTTTTCTTCAAGCGTATTAAAATGCAAAAATTCATTTATTTATCATAAATGTACAAATATTCAAACTACAGTCTTACATGTTGACACAATATGACAAGTGGCTAGTGGATAGCGCGCCACCGGTGGCTTTCAGTATTAACATTATGTTACTAGTAAAACAATACCCACTACGGCGGCGCTTTCGGAACTAACATTATGTTACTAGTAAAACAATGTCCACAACGGTGGCGTTCGGTACTAACATTTTGTTACTAGTAAAACAATGTCCTACTTCTACTTCTGTTTTTGGTGACATAATTTAAACATTTTAATACGCTTGAAGAAAAAAGTACTTTTTCTGACGCTGCGAGCGTATTTTATTTAATATGCCGGCGCCGGCCATGCGATATTAACACAATGCGTTTTTAGTGCCGAAATTCGAGATTTTATATTTTTATTTTTTTTATAGCTAATCGACGTTTGAAGAAAAAATAGCATGTTTTATTCCGAGTAAAAGCCACTTATTGTGACTCGTCTGTAATTGCCGGACGAACGAAGTGAGTCGTCACAAAAGTATCCCTTTTACTCCTAATAAAACATTATACTATAGTTGCTCAAGTGAAGGAAATAATGAGGCTATTATCTAACAGAAATAGAAAAAGTGTTTTTTATTTAGAAAGGGAGCACGAAAGAGAATTCACGTTCAGCGCAGCCAAAAATAATAGATATATCATATAGATATGTGTTAACAATTATCTATCATTGGCAATAATAACTTAAAAAGACTGCCTAAGTAGAATATCAAATTAACGTTGACAAAATTAATCTTGCAAAATCTGAGAAACACTTTCCATCAATTAATATTTGCCCATGGCAAATCAGTTTTAGAAATAGATCCTGTACTACAAGATGTAAACAGAAGTGATGGTTACTTCACAGAATCTGCGAAAAGTAAAAAGTGAACATAGGCAAGGCATGGTTGATTACTTTACTTACTATATAGGATAAATACATTCTGTAACGTAATAAGTGATGCAGTGGAATAAGTCCTTCTTTCGATAACCTCGAATGCAAGTGGCATTGACAACATCAATTTAAAAATATTCAGACTTATTATACCCAAGTGTAGTAAGATTGCTCTGACTCATATTATTAATCATTCTTTAAATCGGGGAGTGGTGGCTTCCAGGAATATGGGATTCAACTATAAACCAGAAGATAATCGAAAAAGCTTTGTCTGAAAATTTTTTCGAAAAAAATGGAGCAGAAATTATGAAACAAAATTCCATCGCCGCCCAGTTAAGTGAATCTTGTTACCTAATAACGATATTGAAGTCAATTGAAATACGTTTGAACTAGTTATTTGTTCATTTTTTAATTATTGATGATCGTTATGTCACACATAACCTCAAACTTTCATTTTTAGTATTGGTGCAAGTATGATATTTAAAAATTCAATATCAGTACTGTTAGTTAATAAAATAGTTTTTTCTATGTTTTTTTAGCCTCTAGAACTAGCAGTTTCTTTTTTTTTTTTTTAGTAATTAACGACATTGATACATACTATATATTTATTTGAGTTTTCAGTCACAATCTCAAACATGAATATAACAATAAAACATTCCAAAGTTAGAAATACTAAAATTTTGAGGTTATTGGCGATTCATGGGGCATGTGTCCTATTCTCGACTGAATATACGACCAGTTGTTTAAGTCAAAAATAACACCTTACTGGCCTACTTGACGTAACTACTAAACTTGATCCTGAATGAAATGTGATTTGTAAAAAATAATTTCGTGTATAAATATTTTGTTATTGCATTATACAATTGGCGACATTGAATTTCGTTAGACATTTTAATCACGTTCTATAGAGGTACGTTTTATATTTAATTTGTTGATGCAATATCCATTAATTTTTAATCAAAGGGTAATCAATCACAATACGTACAAAAAATATGGTATCTAGGTAGCTCTTTAGAATAGCAATTGATTTAAAAATCATTGAACCGAGTACTTAAATAATAACAATTAAAATTAGAGATAAAATCTAATAAAAATGAGATTTGGATTCAACCGCAATGCTAAGTTACAGGTTCGTACGAAAATATTTTTATATTGTCTAAATGCTATTTATTGTGATATTCTCTGAATTTTTATTTTCAAAAGCTTTTATTTAACTTGATTTGTATGTTAGCTAGGATGTTTAGTTCAAATCTTGCAAGCCACTGAACCACTTAACGACGTTCAATTGAGCTGAAATTGCATACGCGTGTATTTCTGATGACAATACAATATTATGGTACCAAAGGTACGATGTCGTGGAATCCGACAATAATAAAATGGAACCCCTTCGAGATACGACGTCTAATTGAGCTGATATTTTGCATAAACGTGTAGTTCTAATGAGAATATTGATACCAATGGTACAATATTATGGAACCCAACGATATTATAAAGGAACCCATTCGAGATACGACGTCCAAGTGAGGTGAAATTTTGCATAAAGTGTAGTTCTGATGACAATACAATATTATGTAATAATGGTACAATATTATGAAACCCCTTCGAGATACGACATCCAGTTGAGCTGAAATTTTGCATACAATTCTGCAATTCTGATGACAATACAATATTATGATACCATAACAATTATTATGTTACAATATTATGAAACCCAACAATATTATAATGGAACTCTTTCGAGTGTGGGCTCACTGAATTTGTCTCGATGAGTACTCTGGCCCTAGGGGGTATTCGGTGTCTAATGATGAAGTCCGAAGGTGGTTGATGCATTATCAGAAGATGTAAATTAAGAATTTAAAAATTAAATTATATGTAAAAAAGAAAATTTAAAAACAAGTTTTTATTATTATTTAGGTATATTAAAACGAAAAAAAAAATGTTATGTTGAATTAATTGTCTTAAAAGCTTATCGCGTGAATAAAAGAAAATTCTTACTTAGGTACTTACAATCTCTGTCAAACAAAATTAATGCCTCTATGAACTTCTCGCTGGCGACAAGCTTTTAGATAATTCATTCAACATAACATATTATTTTTCTCGTTTTAGTACACCCAAATAATAATAAAGCTTGTTTTCAAAAAGCTTTTTTTTACGTACATAAATTTTTTTTTATGATTCTTGTAACACAAATATGTCACTATTTATTCTTTTCTAAAAATAATACCCAAGGAATCTACAAAATAATAGATGTAAACAGTTATTTTGTATAAAGGTGGTGCGTCAGATGAAACTAATATAATAGATTAGAAGCCTATTTAACCAACAATATTTTTGGCAAGTCAAGAGAACAAAATCTCTATAAAGAGCCCACGAATGCATACAGACATGAAATCGATATAAAATTTTAAGGTAGGTACCAACATCAGCAATATTTATAGAAAATTTATGGAAAAAAAACAACCAATTATTTAGTTATTACCTTATGAAATGGCGAGGAAGATAACCGTTTCTGAGAAGGCAAGAAATTATGTAATATGGGTGATTAATTAATTTCTTACATAGAGGATATAATATCAAAGGAGTGTTTGCATATATTCCTCAGCTGAATAAAACATTTAGTAGGGAAATGCTTTTTGATTATCACTCTGAATCGGTTAGTTATTCAGTATGATAGATTGTAAGGTAGATAATTGAACAATTTAATGTTCAAAGAATTTTTTTGTTGTCTTTGAAAGTCAAAAGCGGGTGTTTGGAGATCACCTCCATATCTAATATGAACTTTTGTTGTAGACTGATTTTTATTTTGTTAAGGTTTTAATGACGTAACACAAATATTTAAAGACGGTAGAGGCATTATATTAAGGTTTTAAAAATTAGTGGTCTCAGTGGTCTCTGAAGAAAACACTAGCCACCATTCTGACAGTTCGTTTTTGTAACTGGAAAATTTTGTCTGCGTAACAAGAGTTACCTCATAGCAGTAAGCCACAACTTATATATACATGGAATAGAGCGAAATAACTCATTCTTAGAGACCAGGGTATTCGTTATTAATGACCTTGTTAAATTCTGTAAGACAAATAGAGACTTGATAATTTACAACTTAGCTGTGCGACGCGACGTGGGTAGATCGACTTAATTTATCATCAGTGACACCCATCAGTTTTGACTGGTAGAAAATACTAGATTTTGAATTTTTTCTTCATTGAGTTTCAAATTATTAGATGTAAACCATTGCTTGGCTTGAAAAACAGTGGCATCGTGAGATCATTCGTATCTGAACTTGAATTTATTACAGTTATATCGTCGGCAAAAACAACACAGATATGGGGGAACATGTTATGGAATAAGTCGTCGATACAGATAATAAACAACAGATGCCCTAAAACTGAACCTTGAGGTACTTCGTATATAACTGAAGTATAACCATATGTTTTGATCTAAATATGTTTGAGATAAATCTATAATTCCATAGCAGTACAGTTGATTTAACAAAATATCATGTGAAACAGCCAAACGCCTTTGAGGATCGCGTAATGTGACTGAAGCAAGTTTGACATTTTCAAAACTTTTGACTATGTCGCTCAAAACTGCTTGGAATGTCCTACACATACTTCTGAAGCCAAACGGACAACAGTTTAGGATATTATTAGTTTCGAAAATGCATCAGCCGTATTCTCAATACTATTTAAGAAACTTTGGAGATAATGAGGATGATGAATATGTAACGGTAGTTTTCAGTTACCGAAATATCATCCTTTTTAAAGATGGGTACCACTTTTGTAATTTTAGAACCATTAGGATAATTTCTTTCCTACATTCAAGCATTAAATGAGCATGTCAGAGTACGAATAATGATATCTTGTTACTATTCATATGTGGCTCAATGACTTGTCCTCTGCAATCAGTTTAATAAAAAAAAGTTAAACTGGGAGTACTCACATCGTTCATATCGTCAACTGCATTCTTTTGAAATATGTCGTTGGTTATCGTAATTTATTTTTCAGCTATGAAAAAAATTCATTAAAGTCAGTAGCTCAATGCTATGGTCAGCTGTGTAGGACTTCTGATCATTTCTTTCGAAATTAACCAAGCGCCAGCTCTCTTGATCCTTGTTGTCATATCGTACAATAAATTCATCATAGTAATTTTTCTTTTCAGAAGAAAAGGAGGAGGGTCCATAAGGCTGGTTTTCGACCTAATTTATTTTTGAACAAAAAAAACTGAAAAACATTTTTCTATTATTTTTCTTTCCCGTACTCACCTCCCCTATTTATACCCCTCTAAACTATTAAATAATCAGCATTCAGTTGATTCTCTTGCAGGTCATTGAAACATTTTAATATGACTGTTGCTGAATAAGGACATTTTTGATTTTGTACGTGTATTTTGGTTGTTTCGGAAGAGGTAGGAGGGGGAGGGGTGACAGGGGGTAAAAATTGAGGGTGGGGGAAAGTTTCGTTTGGGGTGGAATCGATTAAATATTATTAGTAGATACTAAAAAAATGTTTTTCGAATTTTTTCTTCAAGAAAAGAATTAGGCCGAAAACGGCCTTAGAGACCCTCCCCTCCTTCTTTCAACTTTATATTTTTTTTTAAGAATTTATAAGGTATAACCAGATATGAGTCATTTTAGGAGTCGCAGACTGTTTTAAGATAGATTTGGTCGTTAGGTATATAAAATACGTAATATTTTCTGTATAAGATATTTATTTAAATTTATCTGCAAGTCTCAACCTCAGTTTCTTTAGTGTTTTATTTTACTTTCTAAGGTTATATGTTCTAAGCAGATGGAGGATACTTACGTGTTAGGATGTTCCAGTATCCTGTGTTCATAGGGATTGTAATCTTTCTCGCTAATCTTATCGGTATTTTGTATTGGCGATTTGATCTGGTCATTGTTTGCTAATGTGGCCCTGGAAAAATACATGCGTTTGTTAGAAAACTTATCAATAATTAAGTGCCCACTTGAGATGGGGCAAAGTTTATATTTATGATGTATTGTCTTTTTTTAAAAGTACAAGATTTAAAAAATTATTCAAGGATTAAAATATTCGTCTCTGATTTAAACGTAATAATCGGAGAGAGACACTCTCGAAATATGCAAAATAAAAGTGGTCGATGCAACTCGCGAACATATAAAAAAATTAAGTCATATTGCCGAATGTGATTATAGTGGTCGAGGTTCGATTCGGAATTGCGAAATGAGAAAAAATTGCATTTTTTCTCTTTCTTATGAAAGGACCCCACACATTTCTTATGGAAAAGTGGTTTAGGTCAATTGGCTGAATTTTCAATATGTTGTAGATTTCGACTTGACTGATGAAAAGCTCTCATGGATCATGGACCCAACTTGATATGCCTCTTAACGATATGACGTAACGCATATTAAAAGCTACGACAATTATATTCATATCCACAAACTACTACATTACGCTTTCCCCTAAAACTCTCCTTTCTCACAAACGCACCTGCTCTGAAACCACGACACCTTACCCATACATCCTTCAACCTCCTTTGAACCCTCGCTAAAAACATCACTCCGTAAAAATTAAGCACTCTGGTGCAACAACACATTTTTATCTAATGACTATTTCAAACAGGGTTATTACTATTTATTTTCCCAGTGCAAAACTTCTTGTTTGATAACACTAAATATAAGTTAAGCAGCAAATTCATTCATGTAAATATATAACATTAGTAAATCAAATGCAAATGATTTTCTTGAAGTTTGTCTAAAAACTGTTTCATTCATCATGTCTGGAGGTATTTCGCCGCAACAGCTGGCCTCCGCGCGACGTCGCGTAGTTCTCACGTATGATGTCCGTAGCTTCTTTCTTTTATTATACACTAAATTAAATTAATACCTATACATATGACATGTAAAAATAGCTAAACACAATAAAAGATATTTAAATTGAAAATTTGAATAAATGACTCGGAATCCAAGGGTGTGAAAAAATTTATATTGTGCAATGCTGCGGAATTGGCGGTGAAAACTCGCTAAGAGAAGTGGTAAGCCAATTTAATTTGAAATTTCCAAACACTTCTTTGTCACGTACTCAGGCTATGAGAATAATTAAAAAGTTTCTGGCTACTGGTAGTGTTCTTAACATGAAAAGAAAAATAAAAGCATATGATGAAGACAATGTTGGGGCTATTATAGCTCATGCCTCTGTTATAGAAAATCCTAGGATGCCACTAAGAGAGAGATCAGCTCTTATTAATATTAGCAAGTCTGAACTCCAAAGAATTTAGAAGGCAAAGAAAATTAGGGCATATAAAGCAAATTATAAACATACGCTTGAAGAGGGAGATGACGGCCGTAGGTTGGATTTTTGTTTGACCATTGGAGAAAAAATCATGGAAGAGAGATTTTTTCATCATTTCATAATTTTCTCAGATGGTGTTGTTTGATCTCAGAATTGTCGGTTTTGGGCTTCTGAAAATCCAAATTTTAGAATTCATTGTAGAAGACAATATTATAAAAAAGTGAATGTGTGGTGTGCCGTTTCTTATCACGTTGGAGTTATTGGACCTTATTTCATTGAGGGAAGATTAAACCAGCCCACTTATTTACAGCTTCTTCAAAGATTTTCTGAAGAACATTTATAGTTATTAAGGTATCAAGGGTGTTATAAGGATAATAACGCACCGAGGTCGGCAGTGTACAATCCCGAGAGCCTCTGGCCCGAGGGACTGTACGTCGACCGAGGGCGTCATTATCCTATAACACCCGTGGTGCCTTCAACGTTTAATGTCCTGCAAGTCTGTTATTTAATTCGAATTTTTTTTTTGACATTTACGATTTATTAATTTGACATCTATTATGTTCAGAACGATTTGATTTAAAAGAGAGTAAAAGTCAAAATTGTTTGTAAACGCCGCCGTTGCAGAGCAACGCATTTTGTTTGTCAATCATAATTTGTTTGTTTTGGGTTTTATTATAATTTTATAATGCCCTAGGGCGTTATAGATATTCATAACGCCCTAGGGCGTTATTTTTCATTTAATGTATCTCAAAATAGGGTGGTTATTGTAAAATAACAGACTTGTAGGACATTAAATATTTTAAGAGATATGCCTTTAATTCATTTTCAACATGATGGTTGCCCTGGCCACTCCACAGAAATAGTTAATCGGTGGTTGAATTTAAATTTTGGAGAAAATTGGATTGCCAGGAATGGACCGATCAAGTGGCCGGCGAGATCCCCAGACCTATCAATATTGGTTTTCTTTTTATGGAGTCGCCTCAAGCAGTTGGTTTACGCTGAACCACTTCCTACCGATGTAGCAGTATTGAAGAAGATAATTACAAATGCCATAAACTCCATACCGTTAGATCATTTTCGAAACAGTTTTAAGTACTTCAGGCGAAGGATCGAAATGTGTGTGGATGTGGATGGTAGCTACGTTGGATAATAAAAAAATTGTAAACATTGTTTTGTATTGGTCAATAATTAATTTGTTTGTGAATCTGTTATGTTTTTGACATTTATTACTTGTTATAATTTTTAAACCTAATTAATCTTCTGTTAGTAATTGTTTCTTGTTTTACAATTAGTTCGATTAACATTATACCTTCTTACATCTCGTATATTCAATTTTTTATTTACCAATAGCCTACTTTTTGAGATGATTAACATTTGCTCCTACACAATTTTAAATATGAATTCAACTCTCTCAATTCGCAAAAAATGGGAAGTTTCAAAAAAATAATTTTATATTCCTGAAATTTGGCATGGAGGTATAAAATTGCATTCTAAATAACTTTTCTTAGTGGAATTTTTTCATATTTTGAAAAATAAATGGGGAAATTGGGACTAAAATATGCGTTTATTTTCAGTTTATTATAAATATTTAAAACATCATAAATGGTAAAATTTTTAAAACAGTTTCTTCCTATTGCTCTAAGGAATACAACCATAACAGTTTTTATCATAAATTTTGTTTATTATACTTAAATGCCATGCTCTAATAATGAAATTGCACTTGAAGTTGATTAAAGCCCGAATACAATAAACTGATAAACTGTCTTCTTTAATAATGTGCTCTATGCCTAATAGTGGTTTTTTAGTTGAGAAGAAATACAAGGAATTCCTGAATTTTGGCGGCTTCTAGGGAACATTCGAAAAATAAATTGTTTTTCGAACTACCTACGTGAACTAAACTGCGTAGTTTTAATTATTTTTTATAAATCGTTTTTCGATTTATCTTATCTCATTGATTTTTGAATGTAGTTAATATTAATGTATTTCACGAATTATTACCATTATTTAATTTGAAATTAACTTTTGAAGTACCTCCATTTTTATAGATTAAAACTATGTTGTAAGTACATACAGCTGTTTCATTGTTTGAAGGATCTAGAAAAATGTAGATACAGTTTCTAATATATCAATATTAACATCACACTTTGATCCTACCGATGACCGATGATGATTTAAACTATCAAAAATGTATTTGATTCAGTTGGTAGATGGTTTACTATTTGGTTCTAAAGTCTCTAGTTGCTCGCTAACTTTTGAATTGTTTAGTGCAACAGAAAATCGGAGGGAAGCTTCAATATAGCTCTGTAAACCTTCACCTGGTGCTGACTGTCGTTCAGATCACCATTTGCTGCAAACATGTAGAAGGCAAACACAAATTTAAAAAAAAATGATTCTCACGCAATGGAAAATTATAGACCGATAGCACTTTTATCAGAATTTTCCAAAATCTTTGAAAAGGCATTTGCGATAAGATTACATTCATTCTTAAATAAATACCATGTATTAACACCAAGGCAATATGGATTTTGCAAGAATAAATCAAGTCAGGTTGCTGTGCTCTCCTTTTATGAAAAAATATTAAATAATTTTGATGATAAATTAAAATCAGTTGGCATATTTTTAGATCTCTCGCGAGCCTTTGACACCATAAATCATAATTTATTATTAAGAAAACTAGAAATATATGGTATTTGTGGATTGGGTTAAGCCCTGTTTATTGGAGAGAACACAGACTGTTAAAATTAATCAAGAGGTGGTAGAATGCTTTTCAGATAGTTTGTTTACAGAGGTACCACAAGGTAGTGTATTGGGCCAATTATTGTTCATAATATTCATTAACGACCTAGTAACAAGCACAAATAATTGCTTTTTAACTCATTTTACAGATGACATCCCCTCTATCATAACTGCAGCTAATGTAGATCAATTAAGTAAAAATGCTACTATGTGTGTGGATAAAATGTTAGAGTGGTGTCGTACAAATGGTTTAATACTAAATCAACAAAAAACAGTATTTTTAATGTTTTCTCCAATTGGTACAAAGTTGGATTTTAGTTTTCTGATTAGAGGTAGTCATAACCTCTACCAAAATAATGGTGTTAAATTCTTAGGCATACAGATGGATAATAGTATGTCATGGGAAAACAACACCGATAATTTAACGAACAAATTAGCTAGTCTAAACTTTGCACTACTTCAAATCCGGAACTCTATTGTTGTTATGTTGGGGAAACAGCTCAGTAATAAAAGATGTGTTCATTTTGCAGAAAAGGATAGTCAGAAGCACGTTTCAACTTACATACAACACATCCTGTAGAAATTATTTTAGGCAACATGGCATACTCACTAATTATTGTATATACATTTTGCAGTATGTATCAGTCAAAAGACTTCTTAAAAGTCATTTAGATGAGCACTGTTTTTATTCTTACAAGGAATACTACCTGTTTGATGAAGATCTCTTTACCTTGTCGTAGTTGTAAATGTTTTGATTGTTTCTCGTATACCATATTATTATCATTATTATTAAATACGTTTGGCGCCAATATTGAGAAAACCTTTTCGAAGCGCTTAAGTTAGGTGATGATGGAAAGAAAATCGTTCACAGAATATGTAAAAATATGTAACGACAAACTTGTGTTTATGGCGGATAGAGCTGAAACTTAATACTTCAATTCCATGCAGTTCTAACAATTTATCTGAAGACGGCGAAAAATATTTTTGAAACGTTGGGTTATTTTTACGTTAGCTGATGTATGCATTAAAAGATTTCCAATATTCTATTTAAAACTTCAAATCATACACACTGCACAGCTTTAGTACGATGCATTTGGGTAATTTTAAATTTTGGCTTATGCTATATCTAGATTTCATTACATCAGAAAGATAACATTTTTAGACTATTACACAAAGAACTAGATTACTTGTAAAACAAGATAATTTCACAGGATAATTTGTAGACAACACTATATGGGGTAATGTAATCTCAACAACAGATGCAGTATCTGTAAATTTTGAGAATCCATTAACTTATCGATTTGATTATCGTCCTTTATTGATATGTAATGAATACGTGATTCTCCATGGCTAGGCAATAATCTTCGTTACAGCCTAGCCAGTTTACGTGAACTCAATCAAGTTATTTTTCAAGTGATATAATTACTTTCTAGATTGCAACAAAATATTTTGACAATAAAAGTTTCAAAAATTTCAGTAGTCTGTACCTAGATGATTTTTTATTCAGATCTACACCTCACAATGCAATATACTGTTTTTTTCAGTATTTTTAATTTTTTTGTGTTTTTCCTTGCATTAATAGTAAATTTAAAAATATATTAAAAATAGATTAAAAAAAGCTTTAAAAAACAATGGTTTTATTTTAAAACCAAATTGTACTAGAAGGTAGAAAATGATTTTTAACTTTGTAAATATAAAACCATTGGGAGCTCATAAAATACTATTTCGTCTAATCATTTTGATTTACGTTTACGTTTTATGGGCGCCAAATGGTTTTCTATTTACAAACTTAAAAATTATTTTCCACTTTTTAGTGCAATTTGGTTTTAAAATAAAACCATTGTTTTTTAAAAAGTTTTTATCAAATTTATTTATTTTTAACTTTTCAGCCTTCGTCACGTAGCTTATCGTATTCTACTCGTCAAACCTTTTCATTCAATGCCCATGTATGACGAAAAAAAAGGTAAACCGCCATCTTAGGTTTTGAATGGCGTCACATAGCTTATAGTATTCTACTCATCAAACCATTTCATTTGATACCCATGTCAAGGGGGTTGTGAAGAAAAAGGTAATCCGAGGCCGAGGAGAAAAAGGTGAGCCGCCATCTTGGGACTTGGGGCGTCCGCCATATTGGATATAGAATGATATTAGATATCCTGTATTGTATAACCATCAGAGCCAAAGCTATGTGCAAAAGTTCAGCTCGATTGGATAACGGGAAGTGAGTGAAATTTCAATCACTAAATTTGATACATACGGGGATGAGGTACGATCACAGATGTAAGTTCCTACACGCGATCAACGAGGCGCAGCAGCGCTGAGCGAGTCCGGGTGGGTGATCCATGATCTCATCTAATAGTCGGTAGGCTGCCAACAGAGACAATTCCCGGGCTAATGAACCACCATAAAGACGGTGGCTGGCCCAGGAGACAATCCCAGGTTATTGAACCGCCATAAAAAGTGGTGGATGGCCCAGAGTGGGTCAAATTGGTTGGTGATCGAGGACCGTGGTTTGAAGTTCACGCTAAACTGTAGATTCCTAGGCAAAGTGGGCCATCCCAGTCTGATTGACTAGTAAAAATAGAAGCACTACTACTACATACAGATTTCCAAGTATAATAATACCATTGAAAAAACAGCATTTTCAATGCTCTTGTTACAGGAACTCGATAAAAATGAAAATGAAAAAACAAAAATTCTTCCCAACTACCAACAAATGTGAAAAGTTCTCAGTATCAAAAGCCGTTATATCGCCAGAAGAGGCAAGTTTTCAAAACTGCCCTGAAATCTATGTTCATATTGGAAGTACCCTCAAATTAAGAATTGTGAAGGCTTTCAACATTGCAAAGAGTGGTCTCCATCTAGCGACAAGACCTTCGAGGAAAGGCACTTTAGTGCCTTTCAAACGAACCAATATCTACAAACGAACCAATATCTTTCATGAATATGTTATTACCGCCAATTCCTATCCTTTGGATCCCCAAAACCAAAATTGTTAAACATATCTTTTAGAGAATTATTTGAATCGCCAGTCGATTGATGCATCACTATAACTATTACTTGGTTGATTAAACATCCTCTGGTGAATGTGTCCCTAACTTGCCATGTTTGCAATATTTTGATGATAAGAAACGCACCCTGCCATACAAGTCTGCGTAGGGATTTTGGGGAGAAATACATAAATTAGGTGGTAGTTCAATTAACAAAAGACAGAAACTTATGTATTATGAGCTGATCAAATATTTTGTAGGTCATGCAACTCTACATAAACGAGAAGCTCATTGTTGGACAAAGACAAATCAACACTAGATGCATTCAGTACTTGATAAAAGTACCTTTGGAATAAATGTCTGATGTTGTACCAGTAGAGGAACCTTGGCCCTTATTTTTATGATGTCGGTATGCAAATTTTCCGCAAAATGAGCTTCCAAATATATTTCTCTCGTATCATAATGCCAGAACTAGAATTAGAACAGATTGTGCAATAGAATGGACTTCTAAATCGCCGGATATGGCGCCATTACACTTTCACTCCGCGAAGTGTTAATAAATGTTTCAAAATAAGAAACATATTTCTATTTTCTTGTTCATAGTGTTTGTTAATTAATTTATTTAAATGAATATTTGATAATGTGTTTATTTTACTCCCTTTATGCACATATTCCAGACCAATCCCAAAAGTCTCAATATCTAATTGACCGCGGTCCCACTTTCGATATCAAAATATCATCGGAATCCGAATTTCGGAAATTCGGATCCGAAAACACTCTGTAACCTAATACGATACATTCTATGGGAATTACAAAGGCACATTGAAGATCGGTGACATTTGGAAACGACTTATGTTTGCCCACTAAAAAATTTTAACCCATCTTGTATACATGACACATGTAATGTGAACGTGTTATTGTTGATTTGGTAAAACTACGCGTTCTTCTCAAAATAATATGAGATCAAATAAAGATGTTGCATAACTTCGTACACCGATTCCAAGTGTTCTTACAAAAACAAAGCAACAAAACAACTTTCAAACATTTTTTTAAGTAAAGTCATGGGTATGCTTCCGGATCTTTAAATATGTGTTAAAAGGTTTGTTATTTTCCATTGTCTAAAACATGAAAACAGCATACCCAAACATTAGCTACCAGTGACGTAATATTAAAATTAATTGAGTTGAATCTGATTTTGTAACACCAATTAGCTAAATTATAGATCAATCGTAACCAGTATTATAATTAAAGAGTAATATCCGCTAGAAATGCTTAATTAATCTATTTGTGCTATTCACATTTCATATACCAATATTCTATTTTCAGTGGTCACATTAAAAACTTCTTTCCTTGATTAGATATATACAGGAACCGTTAAATTGAATAAAAAAATTGCGAATTATTGTCAAGCACATTCTGCAAACAAAAGATCGCTTTGACAGATATCTCCATTTATTGTTGTCAATTGCAAATTAAAGTGATTTGTTTTCATTTATTAATATTATTGCTGTAAAGAATACTATTGTTTAAAGTACAAAAAATTTAAATTCTACTAATACATGTAGAAATGTCTACCAATAGCAGAACTGTTGTAATTTTTAATGAAAGGCATCCGATATCTCACACGACGTGAAGGATTTTGCTATACTTTTTTTCAAAATTCTATAAGTCGCTCAATTTTGAACGGATTTTGATGCGGTTTAGCTTAAAATGCTTGAAAAGTTTCACTCTTTGACGTGCAAGTGCCATTATCTCATAAACTATTACGAACAACCCCTAAAAAATGTAATATCAACCCCCAAAATAGAGAAAATTTAACAAAAAATTCAAAAAGAAAAGACCTATCTGACATTTTAAAAGCCCAGTGCCATTTTTCTTACATGCAGTAACATTTTTAAAAAATGTGAGATTTTATTTAAAATTCACCTTCTTTTAGGGGTTGATATTATATTTTTTAGGGGTTGTGCGTAAAAACTTACTTCAGAAATGGAAAAAGGCGACCAAAATACCTTATAAAGGCCATTTCAAGCCCCCAATATTCATTTTTTCTATTACATCCAAAATTCACCCCTTAAATACACCCCCCAAAAAGGGTGTGTATAATTAATTTGCACATATGTGATTATTTTACTTCCAGGAAATGCCCAAGTGACCTTTTTCTTAAATGCATTAACTTTTAAAATGATTTTGAAATTTTTAAAAAATATATTCCCTATTTAAATTTATATTTTAATTTATATTACATTTTCTAGGTATTGTACGTGATAGTTTATGAGAAAGTGCACTTGCACGTCAAATTGTGAAACTTTTCAAGAATTTTAAGCCCAACCGCATCAAAATCCGTTCAAAATTGAGCGACTTACAGAATTTTGAAAAAAAGTATAGCAAAATCCCCACTGTCCGATAGTGGGAATTAAAAAAAAAATTAAAATAAACGATTCAGGGATTTTCTACCATTTCAATCCAGATTCATTTATATTCTTAAAAAAGAGATTTTAAGGTAAGATTTGATTTCTGTGCCTTGGTACAAGTACAAATAGGGAATAATCCACATTTCCACAAGTTTATTCGTTTCTGCATGGAACAAGCTTATACTAATGGCTTGCAAAGTTGCAGATGGTGGACTGATAGGAATCCACATTTTACACTTGAGTGTAGAGATCAGCCAGTACCACTTTAATGAAAACGGTTGATGGGGTGTTTTCATGATAGACTTATTTGGCCAGATTCCAGATGTCTGAAGAGGAAATAAGAAGGTTGTGGTTTCAGCAGGATGGAGCAAGTGGCCATAGCACCAATCTAGTAAGAAACTTCTTAGATGACTTTTTTCGAAGCCAATAGATTTGAAGGTAACAAATTTTCACAAAATTATTGTTGGCATCGGCGCTCACTACGTTAATATTTCTTATAATAAATTATGCGGTCGATTGTTAAAATGCGATTATCTAGAAAACGATCAATTTTTAAGGCTAATAAAGCTAATGATAAGCATACTTTTTTCCGTCAAAATGAGGTAGGTTTAAGATTTTTTAAATAAGAAAGCGATAATATTACGGGTAAAAAGTTAAGCCTACATTTACATCATAAACATTGCTTACGTGGCGCCCTCTAGGTAGCATACTAGACACCTGAACTTATTTCTTTTTTGTTATTGATTCTGTTTACTTTCAGAGTTAAATGAAATTCGTGCGCGTTTTTAAATTTAATGTCTTAAGAAACGACAGCAACTTTGCAAAAAGAAATGCACCATATTTTTTCCAAAATGTAATAATATATTTGATGAAAACAGTATGGCTAAAGTTTAATGTGGACTATAATTAATACATTGCGTAGGTTCACATTATAAGTTTGAGAAAATTTCTAGAAACAGAACTGTACTTAAATACATAGTTCAGCAATTATGCATAACAACCAAATTTGATATCTGGATGTAACTTTGCATTATAAATAACTTTTCTAACAAATTTTTCGATATGATGCAGATTTTATGGCGAACACTGTATTTAAAACTTTAACTAAATATGTAATAGCGTAGTAAAAATCGTTTAGATATTTTAGTGAGGTGTAGATGAAATAATTGAAAAACTCACTTTAAACAAATGGCGCAAGAGACGGAAACTACGTGGGTTTATGTAATCTTGAGGAGGAGATTGTGAAAAATAATTAATACTATTAATCTTAACACAGGATCGATTGATCCAGAATTAGTAAATATCAATATTAGATTTTCTAATTTTAAATTGATAATAAACTTTGGGAAATTGTATTATGTGCATCATGTACTAAGTGCGAAAATTATTAACAGGTCTTTTAATGGCATAAGATATGCAGTTTTAGAATTGTAAACAAAATATTTCCAAATTATAGAACATCCGTCAATAGTAAATAGAAACGATAATTCAAAGCAATCAATACATTGCCAGATATAGAATAAATCCTAGAATTAGCGGTAGGTATATAAACAAATCTCTGAGTATCTTAATCAGAATAACGTATTAATCAGTAATCGGTCTGGTTTAACACATACCATTTGTATAAATTGGCAATAAAATAACTGTATCTAACTGGATTAACCAGATTAATAATAATGAATATATTTTAGCAATTTTTTTTTAATTTCAAAACGAATTTTGACAAAATTTTAAAAAACAATATTATGGTATAGATGGTAAATTAGTGAACTGGTTTGAGGACTACTTGTCTAATAGACATAAAATAACAAAAAATTAACAGTATATTACTAATCTTATTCTAAATAAATTTGGGATACCACGGGGTAGTGTCCTTAGACCCTTATTATTTATAAATTAATAAACGATATTGTTAAATTTATCCCTTGAATTTTTTTAACAGCTTTTTGCAGACGATTGTTTTGGTACATGAAAGAAGAATAGTTATATCTTAAGTTTTAAATTAAAGTTAATTATTTCCACATCCAGTGGAAGTATAGTAACAATAAAAAAAACCGCTGCCCAAGGAATCACTACTTCCACATCCAGATTCTCTATCCAAGTCACTCACAACGAAAAAACTTTGTGGAAATAATTGTTTATGGAACTTTTTTTTTCATCCCCTTTAATAAGGGGTGCGGGTGGTAATGGTGGTAGCTAATGCCAAAAATTTTTTTGAGACCTTAGCTTCTCTTGTGTATACTAAATACCAATTTTATAGACTCTTACCTGCTTGATTTATACATTTACCCCAAATTTACCACAATATACCCCCAACCCTTCGACGGAACAAGATGAAAATATAATCTAGTTCCAGACCTCGTTAAAGTACATATGTGTACCAAATTTCAAGTCAATATCTTAAACGGTTCCAGAGTAAACGTGCGCACAAAGAAAGTTACAGACAGACTGACAGACCAACAGACAGACAGAAATTTTTTTTCGCTCAAACTTAAAATATCGACGTTTCATGACATTTTAAGCCTATTTGAACAATAAAAATTTTTAAAAAATTTTTTTCGTTACTATACTTCCACTGGATGTGGAAGTAAAATGAAAATTTGTATTATTCAAATAAGCTTAAAATGTCATGAAATGTCGAGATTTTAAGTTTGAGCGAAAAAAAAAATTATGTCTGTCGGTCGGTCTGTAACTTTTCTTTTGTGCGCACGATTACTCTGGAACCGTTTAAGATATTGACTTGAAATTTGGTACACGTATGTATTTTAACGTGACCTGGAACTAGATTATATTTTGATATTATTCCGTTGAAGGGTTGGGGGGAAACTGGGATGAATGTGGGTAAATAGATAAATCAAGCAAGTAAAAGTCCATAATATTGGTATCAAGTATATACAAGAGAAGCTATAAGATCTTAAAAAAATTTTTGATATTACCACACCCACCGCATTATTAAAGTGGGTGAAAAAAAAATGTAATTTAGTGTGTGTACAAGAACCAAAAACCTCAAAATATTCTATATTTCACCCACCCCCACTACCAGTTCCACCCTATCACCACTCCCACCACATTACCGATGTGGAACATCGTTTTATGGGTTTTTGGGGTAGACGATTTCAAATATTATATTATTATTATTAGTTTCACAAAGAATTTTTTCCACATACAAAATTTTTTCTTTGTGAGAGACTTGGATGGAAAATCTGGATGTGGAAGTAGTGATTCCTTGGGCAGCGGTTTTTTATTTTCTATTGTGATTTTTGCCGATTTTATAGTTCTTTAAATTTAAAAACACACGAAATAGAAAATATGAAAAATTCTAAAATCTCTTCAAAATCTGTACAAACTGGGCTATGAGCTGGAAATGTATACGGTTTAAATGTACTAGGTATTACGCGTGAGCATCTTAATAATCTCTAAACTATACTTACTTAAATAAATATTAAGGTACAAAGATACTTACGTAGAACTGAAATTATCTATCGTAAATGTAGATGGGTACTTCTGCTTTTTTTCCACCATGGTGATATCTAAAAAAAAATAATATATAAATATACATGTAATGAAAGCCGTTGAAAATGTCAGTCTCCTTTTTTTTTTAATTTGAGTGGCACATCTTATAAATGATTTATCAGGCAGATATCAAAAATATAGTTTATGCATATGTCGACACTTAGGCAGTTTATTACTAGCCCTCAAAGTGAGCTGCTCAAGAAAATGACAAGAGAAGACTGTGTCGGTGATCGCATTTTTTAACTCGTCAGACAATAGTAAAAGTAAGTCCTATAGTTGTTATTATTCCTATAAATTAATATTTTTTTTGGGGGCAAAAGCTTCGGTTCTTTCGAATTTCTCTAAATATCACTGAAATATTTTCATACTGTTTGTTGGTCAAGATCGTCAAATAATTGTACAAACATTAGCTAACTCAAGATTGCTCATCAAGATACTGGACTTTTCTTTACGCGTCTATTTAAAACGCAAGAATATAACAAATTATGTAAATCCGAAAACGTATTATTGAGGATTAGGATACCGCATGAGTAAATTATGTTATTTGTTTACTTTATAAACTAAACTGTACTATACAAAAAGATAATTGTTTATCTCTTCAATAAGTACAACTATTTGTTAGAGTTTTGAAAAATGGCAAAAAAATCTGTAACAAATCAGTCTTAAGCATTAAAGAATTTGTTTTCCCATTGTCCGGACTAATGTTTTAAAATAGGGAGTTTTAAGCTGTGGTAAGAATTATTCATTGTCATTTCACGTATTTGTGGACGTCCTGTTTACGTGTATGGAGCCGTTCAAGAATTACGTAAGAATCAAAGTAGGGGGGAGAAGATTTCCTCGTTGCTCATTTTTTATGATAAGAGGGTCGGAGGGGGTTTGAATGGTGATTGCAACAGAATAAATCAAACAGAATAAATCTCGTCATGTACCAAGAGTGGACAAGGGACTTGTTCCAGCCATCCCAGGCTTACCTTGCACTGACGAGTGCCAATAGCTTGAAACTGCTGTCTGCAAGTGTGATGTGTAGTGTAGTGTAGTTGAAATAAGTCTTTCGGCCGGTGTCTGTGCAATCGAAACTTTAGCGTTTTGTGGCAATACATAGTTATTGCATTTAACGCGCCCAGGCTTGTAGTTCGTAATTCAGCGCTTGGCGGGGCATGAGTCCGGAGAATAGCTGTTGGTTGCAGTCTGGTTTTTTGTTCCTTAAATATTGAACTAGTAATTATGCCTCTAAAAGCATACCTTCTATTAATATATTAGTTGCATTCATCTAACGTTATTCAGGAAAATGGACACAACAGTCAAGAATGAAAAATATTTATTCTAATATTTAATAATTTTAATATATTTTTTTTTTTCGGGATAAATTGCAGGATTCTTTAATAGTCTAGGTGCCCGCGTACAAAAATGCAATTTACACATATCCTTGTACGGCATAATTGCGCCTAGTTTATCACTTTTTTCCTCTGCGAAAATTTTCGTAAACGCGGCGTTCCTCCTCGTCATGAAAAAGACGATTTCCACACATCGTACTGGAAAATCGGCAAATATATTTTGTCGGACAATTTGAGAATTGGATTCTACATATATATTCTATATATTTCTACAAACTGTCTGACAAAAATTTTGGAACGTTAAGGGTGCCTACCACCCTAAACATAACATAACTTTAAAACATTTATTGATAACCAGCTAATTTTTTCAAGATTGCTTAATAAAAATATGTAGAATCCAATTTTCGAATTGTCGGACAAAATATATTTGCCGATTCTCCAGTCCGACGTGTGGAAATCGTCTTTTTCATGCCGAGGAGGAACGCCGCGTTTACGAAAATTTTCGCAGAGGAGAAAGTGATGAGGATATGTATAAATTGCATTTTTGTATGCAGGCACCTAGACTATAATATTTCTATTATGAAAATACATTTTGCATATGCAAAATAGCGTTTTGCAGTATGACTTAATTCAAAAGCGCGGAACGTATCAATGTGTTCTCTCGTGTAAATATTACAAATATTTAATGACATTAATTTGCCCAAAAATCTCATTCATTTTTTGACCTTGCAAAATCTGAATTCGATTTCATTAAACAACAGCCTAATGTACATAGTTTTTACACCGCATTTTCTGCGCTGGGTTGTCCGCGTTCCGTATACTTAATTGTAGTTTTCTCATAGAAAAAAAACTTTCATATTAAAAAGTTAGCTCCATCCTTCATCTTCATATGCCCTCGATATACTTGGCATCTATTTCGAAAGATAAAAAAGTTTCTCGCTTGTTATATTCGCACCTGGAAATTTTTACAGATTATCGACATAGCCTCGGAAAAAAAATCATATTTCCTACACTTATTATTGAAATTTTACCTTCATATTAACACAATATGTTAAAAATTTTGGAGTCATACCACAATTTTCTCGCATTATTGGCTCTTCTTTTGCCTCGACCAACCAATAGAGTCGTAATTTTTTATTTCGTCGAAGGATAAGCTTCTAAACGCTTCGGTTAAGGTAATTTTAGTTTACATCTAAAATAAAAATTGACCACTGAACTAGTTGACTCTTACGTGACGTAACAGCGGAGTTTGCGGTAAGGAAAGTTCTACGTGGGAGCGTATATCTCTATTTCATAGTATCATGATATTCGCCATATGTCTATTTTATTTTGTCTAATAGTGCTTATCCTAAACCGAGAATGGTCTTATAATACTCAGACGAGTAAAACTTCAGATAATTTATACGAACTTAGCATTAATAGTAGTTTTAAAAAGAGGCATGTAGGCCTTTTTCTTCCCAGGTAACAAGGTGTCGTCATTTTGACGTCTCGTTTTCGGCATCCGCTACGTCAATTTCACCTTCAACGTGACGTAAAAATGACCTAAAACTGACGGACAATGTCACAGCCGACTGACGTCATACGTGTGACGGCAATATGACGTATTGGTAATCAGTGAATTTTGCAATAAGGGATGCAAACTTTTCACTATAATATTTTTCCACAATTATTTATATTCCACAAAATTTTTAACGAAAAAAAAATCCACAATGTGCAGGGATAAAATCGCCGACCTCTTGACTCGCAACACCAAATTTGCCAAATTACTATCTTTTCTTTTATGTAACTATGGTTCATATGTCAAAGATGTATTTTTATTGTACGATCTATAATTTATATCTACGTTACAATGAACGCGAACTGTGCACGCAGACTAACGCAGAGGCCTATATTGTGGCAGGTAACATTCAGACTATGTGATTTTAATTTTTTGGAAGGGTCTTCTTGGAGCTCAACCGAGTTTGTGTTATGTATGTTGCTACTTCAAATAAAATCGCTCTTTTTGTATTGGTTACGATTTATATAAGATTAAAATGTGTAGGGAAAAGAATATAAAAAACCCTACTTAATTGTTAAAGATTAAAAACCTCTTCTGTACAGGAAGTACAGATTTTAAATGACATAGGCTTCGACGAGGGGACAGGGGAATGACTCGCAACGCAATGCTTAACTCACTGAACCATTGAACAGTTATAGTTCAATTTGCTTAAAAACTGTATAGGAAGAAATAATAAAACATAATTTATATTATTATTATTATATGAAAAATTGTTACTTATATTCGACATTTTTTTGTTTGCAATGCCAAGGTGTAATATTTATGTTCACTTCTTAATTAATTTGTAACGTGGACTTGCATCACTTAAAAATGACGTGTAATTAACGTCACCATGCTACCTACCACAGCTACACCTAAAAATGACGTCTAGATGACAGAATTTTTATGACGTCAATATGACGACTCTAATGTCACGTCATTGTTACGTCATTAACTGGTCGAATGACGACTACTGACGGCCGATCACCTTAAAACGACGTCATAATGACGACACCTTGCTACTTGGGTTGGTGGGGTCCTGTACTCTTATAATGGTTTTAAATCAGTTTTATGGAGTACTTCCAGACCATTTACGTTTATAAATAGTTTTAATAAGCTAGAATATCTTACAGTATATTATAACTAAAATTGTTACTTAGACACTTACACCCTGTATAATGGTACACAAATCGAATTCATAGACACGTTGGAAAACACAATGAATCACAGATATATGACCAACTTACAGATATTAGACATATTTTAGATGAATAACATTTTGTTCTTGATTACCGCTCCAAAACAACACAAGTTTGTTAACCGTTAAATACATAACTAATTTATTGCAGTGAATTGAAAACCACTAATACTTTTTTTTCGCTGAGGAATGCAGTAGTCATTGTTTTCAGAAGTAAACTATGAGAAGTGTTTCTTTTGTTAAGTGAATCGTTTAAATAATTGAGTGCAGTTATTCGGCTTTTATCGAATATTGTAAGTTTAGATAAGTATAGTGAAATCGGAATAGTCAGTTTCGGCATAAGTAGGAGATACACCGATGGACTTAGATAACACAGGTACACAAAAAATGTGGTCTGTTCCTGGATCTCTGTTAGGTAACACCTGTGTATTTCGAGGTGCTGAACACGTATCAGGTGTCCGTTTAGCTTCAACACACACCAATTTTTTTTTATGAGGATTTTTATGACAACAAAAAAAATGATCTGTTTCTGGGACTCCATTCGATGTATTTCGACGCGCTGAACACGAATCAGTTTAGCTTCATCACCCACTAATTATTTTCTATGAGGTTTATTAAGAGGTTTTTTTTATGACAACAAAAAAAAAAAAAAGGTGTCTCTTTCTAGCTTAAAGAACCTCATAAGAAACCCTGTCTAGGTAGACAATAACGTCATTTTTAACTTGTCAAGCGTCTCTTTCGCTCCCAGTGGAAGAAGTTCGAAAAGAAATGGCCGCCATCTTGGTTTTTGTTTGTTTTTTTGAGATATCTTAATAACTATGGACAAAGGTTCAAGAGATTCTTTTTGTGGAAAATTGAAGAATAATTTTTTTTTCAACACGCATATAATATCCCTATTGCTATGGTGATTTTACATATAGAATGTGATGTATTACACATTAATGAGAGAATATTAAAAAAAATCACTAGTTAGAGAATGTAAAAAATACATCATAAAGCAAAACATTCATTCTAAGAGTAGCACGAATCATTTATGCTAAGAATTAAGTTTAAATAAACTTCATTTGCTTCTTTTTTAATTTCTACCGGGATAAACAACCTTTCATACATTCTTCAATAATTATTATTTTTTGCCTTTATTTGTTGTTTATGTATAAACTAGTAAACAATAAATAACAATCAATACCATATCAACCATTCCATGACTTTCCCAATTACAATGATTTTTACAAATATAAAAATTAATTCAAATGAATTGCCAAATTAAAAAGAAATATTATTCAAATAAAATTTCATTAAAAGAAAGTGTTGGATAAATTTTTGTATTGCACACGTGTATAACTGCATATTAGTCACTTAAGAAAATTAGCCACTCGACCTGACGGTCTCGTTTATTTTCTAACATATTCGGTAAAGTGTTTTGAAGAAAATTACAGTAAATATCACCATTTAAATCTTTCTTCAAAAAATGCGGATTATTTTTATTTTTTTTTTTTAATAATAATAATAGGAATTTTATTTTTGTCCATTTTACAATTGAAATATTTATCTTAAGTATTAAATACTATTTACAAATTACTCAATGATATAATTTACGGCACCTAAGCTCACAAGGAGCTTGTCTTGTGCCTACCTATACCTAAACTGATAAAAAAGTTTATAAAAGAAGTACCTAAAATAATAGGATAAACAGAGTGCAGAGGACACACCCAATAAAACTATTTTCTCAAAATTTGTTTAAATTGATCTATATTTTCTTGTACATATATCTTAGTTTTTATTTTATATTTTTTAAAATATTTTATTTCTTTTATTGCTACAGGTAAAACATTATGCATTTTAATTCCAATGTAATCTATAAACTTTGTAAATGCCGTATTTGTTGGCTTTGATGCTGTACTGTCTTTGTTTGTTATCGAACGGGTTATGTGGCCATGATTCGATTTATTCTTTGTCTTGGGATTCTTTTGTACATAGTTCAGAATATCTAGAATATATAAACTATCAATATCTAACATTTTGGTATTTTCAAATAATAATTTTGTTGAGTAATATCTAGGTTTGTTTAAAATAATTTTTAATATGTATCTTTGAATTACCTTAAGGTTTTTTAATGTATTGTCATACGCTCCTCCCCAAATTATTAAGCCATACTTAATTATAGACTCGACTAAGGCTTTATAAATATTTAAGAGAGATTGTAAGTCCATATATTGTCTCAACTGATAAAATTTGTATACCAATTTTCTAATTTTTCCTGTTAATATCTCCACGTGTATGTCCCATTTCAAAAACTGATCAATGTATAAGCCTAAATATTTAACATTTTCGGATGATTCTATGTACTCTTGACAACTGTCACAAACAATGAGGTTTTTACATTCATGACATTTTAATTTTTTTATTCGAGATTTTCCTGCTGCATTTAGAGAGAATGTTAAAAATTTTGTTTTTGTTTTATTAAGAGTTAATAAATTATTTTTTAGCCAAATTGTTACATGGTGAAGTCCTTTTTCCGCTTTAATTTTAACTTCTTCCCAGCTGACCTCAGAGAATAATAAGACAGTGTCATCGGCATAAGAAATGATTTCCCCTGAAATGTCCAAATTTAGCATATCATTTATGTAGATTTGAAAAAGTATAGGACCTATGACGGTTCCTTGAGGTATTCCATAGGTAATTGTTTTTTCTTGGCTTATTTCTGAATCTATGCTGACAACCTGCTTCCGATTTGTTAAGTAATTTCTGAGTAAATCACCACACATGCCTCTGAAACCATAAGTATCTAATTGTTTTAGTAGCTTTTCATGAGAAATCGTATCAAAAGCTTTCGCTAGATCTAAAAATATTGCCAAAGGCTTTTGATTGTTATTTAGCTTTTGATACAAATAACTTGTCACATTATACATTGCATCAACAGTTGACACTCCTTCTCTGAATCCAAACTGGGAATTAGAAATTATATTATATTTATTAAGATGTTCTAATAACCTTTTTTTTATACATTTTTCTATAATTTTTGAGATGTTGCTAATGAGAGATATGGGACGGTAGTTTGAAATAATATTTATGTTTCCTTGTTTAAATAGTGGTTTTATAATAGTTCTTTTTAGTGCTTTTGGGAAATAGCCTTGTTGAAATATCTGATTTATAATATATTGTAATGGCTTTAGTATATAAGTAATAGATTCCTTGATTGTTTTTACCCTGATACCATCAATACCCGGCGCGCTATTACTTTTCAAACTATTTACGCTATTTACTATTTCATTTTCTGAGACCGAACACAAAAATATAGAATTTTTTATAATAGGTTTTGTATTTTCTCTCAAATTTTCATCCCTATTGTTCTTTATTATTGACACATTAAATTACAAACAATTAATTATTATTCAACTGTTTAGGAGATTTCTTTTTATTATGTCACTACGAATAAGCCTACTATGATTGATTAAATATTTTGTTAATTTATAGGTACCCGATTACTTATTAGGGCTACATTTTTCACCAAATTGATCTTTAAAACGTGTCGGAATTAGGATTCACCCAAACCACCTAGCCTCAATAGAATTTTTGCAAATTTTAGTTACAAACTTATTTATTTCACGTGGCTTTCATTTAATATCTTTCTGAAATCCATGTTTTTGTATATTTAACACCGTATTTAAATAACCACAAAGGTGTAACAAAAAAAGTGAAATTGGCCATTTTGCTTATTTTTTGTGTTCTTTTCGAATATCGTATAGAAATTTCAGAAAAATATATAGGGTCATATTTTTTAGAGGTAAATTTTAGTGACGCTGGATTTTTTTATGTCTTACATGTACTTCTGAAGGATTGTTACTGTATTAGCTGTACCAAATATGAATCCATTATTAAATTCCCTGTCAAACTGATGACAAAAAGTATCTTTTGCCCAAAAATTATAAAACACCCTGTAACTTCGTAGTGAAGGCCCATTGAGACATTTCTATGTTAGGTTCTGATTACCACTGATGTTCTCTACCTCTTATTAAGCAATGTTCCTCTCATGATACAACACCCTGTATAATATACAGTTACACTTGCGTCGTGAAAATAAATTTGAATGAAATTTATTTTGTTTATAAAAATATCTTGTGGCGTAATGAAAGCTTGTGAATGTATCAATATTTCCACGCTTTCCATATCAGAAGAAACAGCCATTCATAATAAAAATAAAATAAATATTCTTTGATTTTATCTTAACGCAAAAGCCTAACTGTATACTGTATACTAGGACTCAGTTTTCTTTAAAACTTATATAGAAAGGTGATTTTCTCGCAACTTTATCAATTATCATTAGGAATGGATTGCTAACCATCTCGATTTCTTAAAATATGTGTGGAAAAAAGATAATCATGGGCATGTTGTTCCTGTTCAATCTATTCAAGGAGCGGCACCTTCAAGCCTACTAAATTTTTTACCGTTGCAAACAAAGTCATTGTGTCAAAAATGGTTAATAGAGGAAAATCGGACTGAAGTGTTTCACGAAATGTGGACACCACTTGAACGAGTTCTTGTTCTTTTTAGCAGTAGCGGCGTTAGGGTAGAGCGCGGTTGGGCGACCTCCCAGGGCGCCAGACATGAAGGGAAGGCGCCCCTCGTTTTATTCTTTCCTTTTTTTCATATGGGTTTGGATAGCAGATAGGGGGCGCTATAGAAATCTCGCCCCAGGGCGCTGGTAGTACTAAAACCGGCGCTGCTTTTTAGCACAAGCTATTTATTTTTCTGAAAATATTTACATAGTAGATATTTACCTTTTTTTTTTTTTAATTATATAATGTAATAAGATTAAAAATTATTAGATAGACTTTATTACATGCTTCTTAACTAAATGTTAAAAAGTCAACGTATGTGCATGAAAAGACATTTATTAAATGGTGTGTTTATTAAAACTAATATATGACCATTTATATCTCCTTTAGTTTTAAAGCTGGAGATATAGATCTTGCAGCAAGACATAGAATTTTGTATCCTGAATATTTAATGGAATATTTAATTACTTCTGTGACTCGTTAGTGTTGAATGATTCAATATGTATTCCAGGGTAGTAGTTCGTACCAATGCCTGGAAACAAAACTAACACTGGGCTTTTCTGGAGCACAGACCACCATGTATTGGACAAAAAACTCGGTAACCACAAAAATATGACGTAGAAATCTGTTGGTGATGGTTAGAATGTATATATCTACGCTGTTATGTTCAAAGTCAAATAAGGTTGTGGTTTTTTTATTGCTTCTGGTAATAATATTTTATGAGTGTGTGGGCCACAACTAAATGATTTCGGAGAATACGGTCAACCGGTGTTATTTCCATTTTTTTCTTGGGATTCTTTAAGTTCTCTATGACCTCATCCATCAACTACTTCAGACCATTGACATCTCCTACGTATGCATTCTTATTAAGGCGCAACAAAATAAAAATAAGGAACACCTATATAATTAAACAAATATATAAATAGTTATCTTAGTTAGTCATCTCTTTAACCTTATAGAAAAAAAAATCACTGTTAGATTCACCTCTACAGGATTCCCTCATCATTTCTGATCATGCACATTTTACTTTCAATCTTTGATGTGTACCAAAATTAACTTCAGTACAATTTTTAGGTGTGCTTAATGTGCTGAAAAATTTTCACCCGACCTTTTCAATGTGATCAGGGCCGGACTGGTCCCTGAAGGCCCACTGGGAAGAAGCTCATATGAGACTCTCTTTTAGGTGGACGATACAAAGCATTAAAGCACTTACGTTCTTGTGTTGTCCTCCGCTTGTAAAACGAAAACTTTATTATTTAGTTGAACAGGAGTCTTTTAGGCTTTATATTTCGATAATATTCATCTCAAATATGAATGAATGAACGAATTTACTACCAGATACAAGTTCTTTACGATACTTCCCTAAACAAACACTAATTACATTAATACATACATTATACGCATAGATTATAAATAAACTTAATTTATTATAAAATTATATTTCACATAATTAATAATATGTCTTCTAGACTGGTTTAACTATTTTAATATAACTAGGAAGGGTTTTAACCATTATTATCATAAATACAATTTTGCGTGAAAGTTTTTTCCCAAATGGTATATAAAAGTCACCCCTTTGTCTAGTTTCACGATCATATCTTTCCCAGCTTTCCCTCAACTGTATTCGATCTACTAAATACGTAGGAACTAATTCTTTAATTTTCAAAATAAAAAATGGGTTATTGTAATAAGTTCTTGATTGACAAACACATATCTGAGAGCATTTAATATTAAATCGATTGATGTATACCTATTACAATGTAATAATATTGTTATCATTGCTCTATTTTGAAATTTTTGTAATGCGGAAATCTCAGTCTCATTAATAAAATATAAAATAGTCTCACAGTACTCAAAGTGAGGCGATATTATACTTTTATAAATTGTTATTTTTGAAAATACAGTCAAGAAGTCAATTTTTTGGCTACTTTTTTAATTATATATTGAACATGACCTTTAATATTTAATTTGTTGTTAATGATTACGGCCAGATATCTTATTTTAGATATATGGTCTAATTTACTATTATTTATGAAAATACTAATGTTTTCAACTTTACATTTACTATCATCAACACGCATTTACATTTATTTGAGTTTACTTTTAAACTATTTAATGACATCCAAGTTTGTAGAGAAATATTATGTACATTTTGATGGTATACATACAACACAGCATCATCAGCAAAGCGATTTATAAAACAATTAATAAGAGAACTTTTTATATCATTTGTACACAGCATAAAAAGGAGTGGCCCCAAAATCGAACCCTGGGGAACTCGATGCACAATTTGTTCTTCTAGTGAAATTGCCGACCCATATGTCATAACGTAACTGTTTTACATCTGACAAACTTTGATATATTATTATAGAAATTCTGGTTAACCTAATACGTGAAGAAAAGTTGTATATTTCAGGAAACATACAGTAGCCCACAAAATAAAAAAAATATGAAGAAATAACTACTTCTTTACTTCCGTGTGTGTACTTAACAGAAAAGAACGTGTTCTCTCTGTAGAAAACAGTGGAGCTAAGTGCTACTTTGCCACTCAGCAACACATTTCTTCATAGAAAGACTGTAGAAACTGTAAAAAGTATTAACTCCTACTGGCTGCACAGTGCATCTGACATTCTTCTTCCGTTTTCTTGGTCTTATAATTTATTTTACAATATTATGCAATTTCAGTGACTTTTCTACTTCTGAAGTAACTGTAAAGAAACACTCTTTGTTTCCGTGCCATATAACGTTACAACCAAAATACAATCCGTACTTTCGATGTCTACAACTTTCAACATACATCGTTCATTACTTCGACATGCACCATGGAGAGCAAGAATTAATGCAACTTTAATTAAAAGAGAGGATTCATCAGCAGCTTCAGTCAAAAACCTTATGATACGACCCAGTGTCAAAACTTTCGACTTTTTCGCCAGATATCCGCCATATTGACGCTTTAAGTGTGCTAGCAAACTTTTATATATTGAAATATTCACATCTTTGTAGAGTTTTAACCATCCCAGATGACGCTAACATGGTTGGCCAATCGCGAGTCGAGTGGTGGTATTCTAGTGTAGTGTTGAAGTGTTTTTCCTGGGGAGGGCAGGAACATAAAACAACTTCAAAGGCAGTGTCACACTCAATGTTCCAACTCTCTCCTTGCGGAATTTAATTTTGAAACACTTTTACTGTCAGTGATTTCTAATATGACATTTTAGAGGTGATAATCTCCACACTTTGTGATACTTCAAAACTTCAATTTAATATCGATTAACGATTATAACGTGCCTTAATTATGTACTAAATTGGAATCTTGAAAGTCAAACATTCTTCAAGATATTAATTTTTTACAAATTTTAGCTGAGAGTTTAGTGGGTGAAGCTTGACAGATGTCAGTTAGGTTAAATACATTTTGGGGTGATCTACACATAATTGCTATGTCCACTTATTTATGAGACACCGTGTATATGAAGGGAAAATTATACAGAATCCTACGTCATGATGTAAATCGAGCTAACGAAATGTAGAGTAATTTTCCATTGATCCAACAAAATCCTGTTTCATTTTTTTTGGCAACATAATATTTTACAATATTTCGTATTTGCTGCTTGTTATAGTATCATCAGGTTCTCTGGAGAGAAATTATTTACACAGAATATATGAAGAAATGTTTGAGGCTACATTGGCTCTAGAAAACGGTTGACAGGTTGGGGACGAACAGAGTTGTCACAGCATGTGATAATAATATGTGGGATGCGACTAGTTTAAAATAGTAAATGAGGAAGTCAATAAATAATAATATAACGTTATGTTTATTTGTAAATACTAGTGAATCATCAATAGTCTAGATAGCACTTTTGTGTACATATGTTTGATTTAAAAGTGACAAAATCTGTATTGTTTGTCATTGATACAACACTTTTAATTTTGTTATATAATTTGGCATACCTTGCTTAATCTACCATGTGCATTCCTAGAAAAATAAATAACCCATAAACAACAACATTTCTGAATAAATTCCATCTAAAACAATTTTAATAACATTTAAAATTTACTTCTATGAATAAGAAATTAAGAACTGGAAAAGATTATTATACAATACAAGTGCATTATCAAAGGCAAACTTTTACAGATTACCCCAGAAAAAGACGGAGTGCTAATGAAATAAACTTTTACAGTTTTTTATTAACTTTTATTTTCTATAGTTATATACAGGGTGTTAGACCAAATGGATTGATTAATCCAAATATGCCTTATGTTAGTCCAAAAATGCTTCCTTAAGAAGTTATAGAGCTTTAAGGAAAAAAGTTTGTCTTAAGTATATAGCAGAAAACTCGGCAGAAAGCAAACGACCTACCAAGTTGAACATTGCTAAACATATATACTTTAGATGAGTCTGAATTTTAGAACCGTATGACTAAACATTATGATTAGTATGAGATATGAGATACTTCATGTATAAATATGGTACATTTTTATTTTCAATTTTATTATCTCCCGATGATGCCGATTGTGTTCGTGAAAAGTGATTAACAGTATTTTGGTGTTTCGTATAAACTACTTCGGCTTTAGTATCACTTCAAAGATAGCCTCTTCCATTTTTTTAATGAAAGAATCCTATAACATCATCTTAGTTTATAAATCGATATCAAAAACAGTAGGGTTCTTCTTCCAGCTAATTCTAATTTATCGTACAAAGGAGGAGGCTCAAGGTCTGTTTTCGGCTTCCTATAACTTTTGAGAAAAATTCTTGAAAGTAGGACTTCTTGAGCAAAAATAAGTTATTTCCAGGTGAAACGTAACATTTAGATAGATAGATCTTGCTCTCCTAATGGCCCCACAGGAAACAGTCTAGCGGAGTTAAATCTGGTGATCTGCTCGGCCATTCCATAGCACCTTTCCGTCTAATTATCCAAGAAACATCTTCTCAAAAAACTTTCTAACAGTCAGTGCATAACGAGGAGGGGGCTACATCTTGTTGGAACATCAAATGGTCTTCCAGGTAACAATCATCATATTCAATAATATCAACGACTAATGGATGGAGATGATCTTCCAATAATTCCAAATACCTATCAGATTACCATCAAGAAATATGAGTCTAATCAAAGGGTCTCCAAAAATATTGGTCTAGACATTCAATATTTGAGAAGATTGAGCGTGAACTTCCTGGAAGACTGTTGGACAGGGTGGAAAAAAATCATGATTTTTTTAAAAAATCAAAAAAATTCAGATTTTTTTATTAAAATCGAAAAAATCATGATTTAAATCAAAATTCAATATTTAAAAAAAAAACATCAAAACATGGTATTTTGAGTACCTGCTATGTTCCCTAAAATTGGTTTTAATTTCAGTCATTAATAAGTAGGTAACAACTCCTTGGAAGCTTTTCATTAAATAAAGAAAAGAAAATATACCTTACAAATAATATATAAATGAAAACACATTATAGAAGGAGAGCTGCTACATAAATTTTAATGTCATATCGTACAGCAAATTGTTGACCTTAAATTTTTTGTATTTACCTATTAATTTAACGTCGACCTATTTCTGCAACTAAAGCCTGTCACCGACGCCAGGAGACGAGCTACCCCCAACCTGGCAATTTTGCTGATTCTCTCATAGAAGAGTAGGTATTTTTACTTGCCTAACATTTAATTGAAAAGTGACCAACTGCTTTACATCCACATTCAGACTTGCATTTTCGTGCTTAACAAAACTACTTAGTACTTACATTAATTATCGATTTTAAATCAGCAATTTGCTGTACGAAATGACGTTAAAATATACTTAGCTAGCTCTTAGTCTATTACTTTAAGTCATAATTGCACATAATCATATCTAATTATATTATCTAATACATATCTATATTACACAATACGTTATACGTTACACAGTGTTTTTTTTTGTTAAATTGTTTCATAAGAAATGTCATTTTGGCAGCTTTTTCCACACCAAGCTTATTTCTTAGGTCACTGTGGACTAGACCAAATGCGGAAAAAGTTCTTTCCACAGATGCTGATGAAGCAATTGCTGTGGTTAATGACATTACCTCCTCCATTACAATTCTTTTATCTGGGTAAATGTTGAAGTGGCAGGTCCACCAATTAAAGTCTGTTAATCCTTTAGTCGCATTTTTGGACATCATAGGACCTGAAAAAGGTGTAGCTTTGCTAATAAATTTTAGAAGTAGTTGGAAAAATTCCAACGAATAATTATCTTCGGCACACTGAATGCCCTTGTTTTTTTCTTCTGCAGTTAATTCAATTCGATCTGCCTCTTTTTCGTTTTCGTTGTTGTAAATGTTTGTTGGGCTTATCAAAAAGGCGAGGTAATGGTAGGGTGTGACGGCAGTGTTATAGCGAGCAACAATTTTGTCTTTCAACTTTTTGTCTGCGATTACGTCATTCAGCTTGTTTAACATTTTTTTCCAAAAAAATACAGCCATTAAAAGCGTGCATGAGTCTCTTTGCAACTGATCCAAAGCTATTGCGATTGGTTTCATTCTTTCAAGCAGCGTCTCACAATTTCGTTTTAAATTTATATTCATCACTCTGTTTTTATGTCAATATCAATCAACTCTCGCTTTTCCTCGTCTTCACAAATACCGATTAAAATGTTCCAGTTCTTTACATAGGATTCAAGAGAATCACAGATGGAATTCCACCGTACTTCTGTTGGAAGCTTCAGAGCTGAACCATTTCTCTTTTGGTGCTCAGCTCTTGCAAGATGGTTGTTCCGAAAATATTTAATAACTGGGAGTACTTGAGATGTAACCTGTTGAATGGTAAGGTCTTTGGCCAAAAGCTCTAATTGGTGTGCCCCACAGCAATAAGTTACGACATTTATGTTATTATTTTCTTTTACAGCTAATTGCTTACGACAACTCGCCATATTAGCCGCATTGTCAGTAACTACACTCCTTATCTTACAACGATATTCTTCTTCTGTCTCTTTAATTACGGAAGTCGCCAGCTCTTCCAAATAATCACTTGTATGAGGATTTCCAGATGTGTCGATAGTTTTAATTAGAAATACTCCTTGAATTTGGTCAATGACGCAACAACATATAATAGGTTGATTGTTGACGTTAGACCATCCATCAAAACTGAGGCATACAATTCTGTTTTTCAATGATTCAACCAATTTTAGCATTTCCTCTTTATAGATTTCATCTAGAAGAGGACCAGATATTATTGACCAGTCAGGAATACTGTAACCAGGTCTCAACATTTTGAGTTTTTTACACTCTGGGTGATTTACTGCCCGTAACGTAGTGTTTGTTGCCACTACAAATCTTGCCAACTGTTTATCAATCTCATTTTTTTCTTTGGAAGTGGTCTTAATTAAGTAACTTGACAAACCTATAAAAAAATTGGAACAATTTAGTTATGCATCTTTATGAATTTTAAAAAGCATAACTTACCAGTACAATTACTCGTGAGATTAGATTTTAATTTTTTTTTCTTTGGGCGCGGCGTTTAAGGTGATGAGGCCCCTGAAGGTCCTGGTAGGCTATCAATATCACCCTCCTCATTTAGGGGCTTTCCCGTATCAGACTCCGATTCATCAGAAGATATAATTTCATTGTTTTCTCCGTTATTATTAGTATTCTTTCTAGTTCCTTCCAAATTTCCCGTACATTTCTGCCTGTGTTGTTTCATCCTTTGCACTAAACCTTGCATACTCTTATTGCACCGTTTGCATGTTGCTTTTCGATTATTTGCTTTACCACTTTCAGTAAAATTAACCTAGATACAATCCCGTTTCCTACCGCTTGTCTTTGCACTCATATTAATTCTTATTTTCGTTTATTTGAGAAAAACAGGTCCAGTCAGTCTATATAAACAAAGCGTCAAAAATGTCAAATGTTCGAATTTTGCGCATGCGCCGTGAACCGAGTACTAGCGGTGCCAACATTCAAATAATGTTGAAATACCACCATGCCAGTTTGATTTAAATCCTGATTTAAATAAATGATTTAAATCTTGATTTAAATCATCGATTTATTCATTTTGATTTAAATCAAATCCACACTGCTCTTGGATTAGCAACCAATTAACAGCGACACTTTTGACGATTTACAGTTGTTTAAAGACGTACACTTGTCAGAAAGACAGATGTTAAATAGAATATATAACTTCGAAAATATCTTGTCACCAATCAAAATTATTCCAAATCACGTATGAATTTGGTAAGAATTAAATTTATAGTGTTTCAAGATTCGGCGAACATAATAATAAGACTAGACAATTTTCTCGTCCTTAAAGTTGGACCTGCAACAACTTATCCTAAAACTGTAACTTCAACAACTTCATTCTTTGCTGAAAATTCACGTTCAGGGTCCTATTTCTTGTTAGCCACTGATTCAGTGTCTCGGAACATTTTCACAACTCCAAAACTTCTTTTTTATTCACAACTTATCCGTATGTCCTTCATTGAATATCCTTTCTGTACGGTTGCCACACTCATTATTTTGTTAAAAAAGAGTGACCCTTTTAACCCTTTCCGCAATGTAAACCACTATTGAGAATTAAACCTCTTATCAGAATCCCGAACTACATGATGATCTATCTGTACTTTTATCTTTACTTGTAACTAATTTGCCTTTTATGGCTATAGCTCTTTAGCAGGTCTGTACTATTCCTTGTGTTGAAAGTTGCAGACCTGTTAAAAACTGTACCGGTAAAAGTACAGATCTATCAAAGAGCTGTAACAAATAAAGTTGCCCTATCACGTCATTTGAAATTTTAGAGGTTGTGGTTACAGCGCGAAGATATGAGGCGATTTGCAGTTCAGTTATATTACAAAATATTATTTGATAAAAGCAAATAAATAAAAATAATTAATGGTAAAAAATTATATTACAAGTTGAGTGTTTTTAAAAACATCAGTTTAAAATACCTGGAAATCGGCCCATTTCTTTTTTAACGGCACACCTTGTATACCTCGTATATCCGAAAGCAAGAAGGGGAAAATAAAAAACTATTGCCATAAAAAATGTTTGACGCAAGTACCTACTTTTATTTTTTGGGCTTTCCGTTTTCAGGTTCTTATATAAAGTAGTTTTTTAATTCGTTAAAGTCGTGTAGGTTGATAAACTAGCTTGCATTTTTGCATAATTACATGCTAATACAAATCAAAGTTAGTCCTAAGCAACAAATTAATAAAACATTTCACAGAATTTATAAATAAATTATGGTGGTATTTGTTTTTGAAATGAGTTTTATATTATTAGAATGTATTGCTCGAAATCAATTTAAAATTCCGTTAACATTGTATGGGTATATGTACAACTAGCTTATCGATATATGAGATTTGTTTTCGCATGAGCGTCGTGACGCCTTCTAACTTGGCTGTAATTCAGCAATGCAACAAATTCACGCAGTTTTCTAAAAAGGACAAGTGGCAATGAGGACAAGTTCTTACAAAAATGGTCAATTAGAATATGATATACTTATTAAAAAAGGCGTTGCAAGGCCTAATGTTAAACAAGACAAGAGAATACCATATTTAAATAAACTATGTCTGAATTCCTAAAAACAGCTCAAAATTATTACACTTACACTTTAATTTTTATACGTAACTACTATGGATAAAAGATCGTCAATTATTTTTAATATCACGGCCAACTGAATTTACCTGAAAATTTTTAGCTCAAATAGCAATCTTATTAAATTCGCCCATTTCTAATCGCGTGTGCTGACAAGATCCCTTAGGGATCTTTTCACTCATGCCATTCAGTTTGACAGTTCAATAATTTAAAATTATTTTTTGACAACGTCGATTTGGAACTGCAAATAACGATTTAATGGATCACCAAATAATACATAACACATAATCTACATTTAATTTAACAAATTGCTCTGTTAGGTAATAATTGTGTTTTTAATAAATAGTTTTGAACAAATAAATAAAATAAATTGCAAAAAATTTTCTATACGAATACCCCTCGAACGTTGATAATTTTATCACAACTTCCTCAAGCACGTTGCTTTTAGGTAATATCCCTCCACCTACCGCGCGGCGTCGGGATATTACCAAGCAAGTGCTTTCGGAAACTGTGATAAAATATTTCGTATTATCAACGTCCTTGGGATATTATAGCTGAGAATTTCCTCTACCGAGTACATCGCTCATATTGTTTGTAAGAGCAAAAAGAAGAAAATTAACTCGCTAAAAATTATGAAACAAAATTTCACTGTCGCCCAGTAGTCCAGTAACTTGAGGTTTTAACTTCAAAATAATGTCATATGAATTAGATTTCTTTTGTTTTTGGTAACTTAATAGTAAATGCAAAGAAAAGTTTCTATATTATGTGGGGGATTGCTAATTTAAAGGGAGTGGCACATAAAAAAAAATAAAAAAACATTGGAGCCGAAAGAGAATCAAATTTTCAAAAGAAAAGGTTCTATGCAAGTTTTCGTATAAATTGATAGTCTTTAAGTTATAATGATTTGAAAATTAGGATTATAGCTTGAAAAACAGGTAAGTATTTCATAACGATTTTCGTCAAATAACTCTAATAGTATTACATTGAGCGAAAACATGCTAAAGACAAATAAGAGCTACTAAACTAAAGATGATCGCGTTTTTCTAATTTCTGTAGAATTAATGGTTTCCGAGATCTGGAAGTATAAAAATGGCGTCTGAACGTTTATAAGACGAAGTATTGAGTTTAAATGTTAAATACTTCGGAAACAATTCCACTTTCGTCAAAAATATTTTCAACCAAAATGAAAGACTATTACTACCTGCAAATGTTTTTCTTAGGACGCCCGTTTCGGAGCTATAAATATATTTTTTAAACATGGTACGGGATTATTCATTATATATTAAAAAACAATTGCTTGCATAGGTCCACGTGATATAACAGTGAAGGTTGTTTTTTTAAATGGAAAACCCTGTATGTTTTAACACATTTTTAAGATCTTTTTTTCCTGACTTCAAATATCTAAGGGTTGCTAGGTCTAGCAGTAATATTTCTTGATTATCGGATATTAAATGTTTGATATATTATAAGAATAAAAATAAAATCCTGAGATGGACAATATTTTATAACTATTTTATGGTTATAATTCACTTTGTCTTTTAAATACCCCCTCAAAAATGCATTCAAAGGTGTTAAATCAGAGCTGTTTGGTAGATTTTAAAATTATTTTATTATTATTTTTTATCTTTTATTTTTTATTTTTTTGTATTTTTTAAATATTTGAAATCAGAGAAAAAAGATTTAAAAAAATATATAAAAACATGCAGGGTTTTCCATTAGAAAAACAACCTTCATTGTTATATCACGTGACCTATGCAAGCAATTGTTTTCATAATTGCATTTAAAAATATATATACAACTCTACAACTTTAATATGAAATTTCTTTTTTTTATTTCCAATTATAACAGAACTAAAAGGGAGGTCAATATATAATTAATGACCCTGTACCATCACTGAAAAGTAAAAAGTAACCTTTTCAGAAAATATAAAGCTGCCGATGCCATAAGAAACACTAGAGTTAGAGGATATGTCCAGAAAAAGAAAAGATAACGAAATTATTAGTGCTATAAAATGTAACTCTAATCCTAATAATGTGTAATTATTAGAAATCCAAATTTAAAATGGAGAAAGGTAGTGACAAAAAAAGATTAACATTTGCGAAAATATTATCAAAATTTTCTTAAAATTCTACAAAAAACCGCTGCCCAAGGAATCACTACTTCCACATCCGGATTTTCTATCCAAGTCACACAACGAAAAAATTTTGTATCTGGAAATAATTGTTTATGGAACTTTAATAATATAATATTTGAAATCCTCTACCCCAAAAACCCATAAAACGATACCCCTCATCGGTAGTGAGGTGGGGGTGGTGACAGGGGGTGGAAGTGGGGGGTGGATAAAGTAAAAAAATATTTTGAGGTTTCTGGTTCTTGTATACACACTAAATCACATTTTGTTTTCATCCCCTTCAACAATGGGGTGGGGGTGGTAATGGGGGTGGCCAATGCCAAATTTTTTTTTGAGACCTTAGCTTTTCTTGTATATACTAAATACCAATTTTATGGACTCTTACCTGCTTGATTTACCTATTTTCCCCAAATTTACCCCAATTTACCCCTCAACCCTTCGACGGAACAAGATGAAAATATAATCTAGTTCTAGATCTCGTTAAAGTACATATGTGTACCAAATTTCAAGTTAATATCTCAAACGGTTCCAGAGTAAACGTGCGCACAAAAAAAGTTACAGACCGACAGACAGACCGACAGACCGACAGACAGAAATTTTTTTTTCGTTCAAACTTGAAATCTCGACGTTCCATGACATTCTAAGCCTATTTGAACAATAAAAATTTTTAAAAATTTTTTTGTCGTTACTATACTTCCACTGGATGTGGAAGTAACTATTTAATCATGTTTCTAACATCCGCAATGATTGAGATAACCAATGACAGGGTCGAATCTGGAACACCGTCAAAATCTGACTATAGATTTCGATCAGCTCAAAATCATCGTTTTCTCTCTTTTTGAAACTTCTCGCTATTAATATTACTAATATATCAAAATGTAGACATTCAAAATGTGTTTATATCGTTTTTATTTTTCCCAATTATTTGGCGTTGGGTTAAACCCCAATCAACCACGATTAAGTGTTGTCGTCTAACATAATATCGTAAACCAGTCAGTACTTGACATAACAAAGGAGAACAGACAGGGACGTACACTTCACGACAAGGTGTCGTTCAAGGCGACCTTTTTAAAAAAACAAGGCAGGCAACTGTAAATGGGTTAACCCACAAAGGATGTCTACATAAGGAAACTACAGCTAAACTAAAGTAAACTTATTAAATTTCACGTTTAGTAAGTTTTACAAAGTTTTAAAATATTGTTCTTAAACGACCAATCTTGACGATAAAGTAGCAAAGTGATGCTCTGCACTGTGGAAATGGAATAATTTTTTATTAACCCCCGACACAAAAAGGTAAGTCTGTCTAAGTGATCCGGTTTTTGATCATCATCAGAAAGTTAATTACAAAGGCCTACAAAAAAAGTCTTGTCCTAACGTTCTCATCTAACTTTTCTGTATTTTGACGTGCTGAAGCCAATTTTGGACAAAAAAATTTCTATCGTGTCAGTTTTTTAGCGGATATAGGAGAGGTGGTATAGGCCAACTGACAGGACAAAAAAAATTGTTTAAAATTGACATCAGCGCGTCAAAATACTTTAGAACAGTTAGATCGGAACCTTTTGGACAAGCTAGATCTATTTCTTGCCTTTTTTAGGGCATAAAAGGAGGTGGTAAAGGGAAACTGACACGATAAATTTTTTTTATTCAAAATTGGCTTCAACGCGTCAAGATTCTTCAGGAAAGTAAGACAAGACCTTTCTTTTTGCTTCTTAGGGGATAAAAGGGTGGTAGAGAAAACTGACACGATAAAAAAAATGTCTTTTCTCCAAAATAGGCTTCAGCGGGTCAAAATACTTCAAAAAAGTTAGAGCAGTACCTTAGGACAGGACCTTTTTTTTTTGTAGACCTGTGTTATTGTTCCCAGCATATTCGCAATTTTGGCGAAGGTGCCTTAATTTTAGATTTATTTGAAAGAGTAGATTGTCGAGAAGATGCTTAGCAAAGTTTCATTTCGGTGAATATTCAGAGAGCTGCACGTCATCAAAAGAGTTAATTATTCTTACGTAGCTCTCTAATATTTCATCTGCGCGATATCTATGTGGTTTTCATTATAGACCTAGAGCTCGCATAGAAAAAACCGCAAAAAAGATACAAATCTAGTAGTAAACTCGGGTAAAAAGAAACCGAGCGTATACCGTTCGTAATCGGTCACCTAACCTCAACACACATTTTCAAATTTGGAAAAAATCATGAGTTCATCTCATAATGAATACCAGGACGGTTTACGGTTTAAAATGTTAGAAAAATGAAGTAGTTTCAGAATCAGACGGTAGGTGATAGAATTTTCGAGCAGATGTTTTTAAAAATACGTAAAAACGGCCGATACCTCAAAAAAGGTACCAGCAACTTTAGGAAATAAGTAGAGAACGATGTGTATATTTAAAATACGAAACGAAGGTTGCGTTTCTTCGGCAGACGTCGTCTAAGTTCGACCAACCCAAATGACGAAGAAAAAAATACCAGTGTTATTGTTTTGCAGGTACGAAGGGTTCGATGTATACGTTTCACAAATAAAAATAAAAATGCTGCAGACGGTCGCAATTTTCGGACAGACGCTTCCAAAGTTAAAATAGCCCATAGCACAGTGGGCCAAATTTTATAAAAAGTGGCCAAAAATGCTTTTTTCAACTTTCGAATTTCACTTTGATATCTTGGGGGGTAGTTAAAGGAATGGTCAATGCATTTTTTCCAAGAATATAAAGGCCATTAGGCGATATTTCTATCTGCTAGGGGCTCACAAACCCGACCCTGAACAGCATCGTTTCACCGGTATTACGCCTCATTTAATCACCAACTTTTGAAGAGATAGTGTGTGCCTAAAACGTGATAGTTCAAAGTGATTTTTTTACAGCAGCTTCTTTGAGGTATGTACTTTAATATTAAAAATCATATTAATGGGTCTTGACGAATTTCACGTATCCACCACAAATTGTGGAAACTGAGGACCTCTTTTGCCAGATGAGCTTATGTATGAAAAATCCCCCATCCATAACCAAATCAAATTTTGGTGTATTTACGGTTGTGATGCCGATCCGATGCATTTTTTATAATTTTTAACATTCAAAATGTTTTTATTTTTTTCAGCATATTTTGGTACCACAGGTGGCTTTGCCTTTGTAGCAGACGAATGTTTTTCTGGTCATAAGTAGATCCTAATTTGTTCCATACTTGAGTAAAATTTGATTCAAATCGGAAACAAAATAAAAAGTTATAAGGGCGTCTTCATTTTAAGTGAGTCACACTGTATATTTAAGTAAATGCATAGATTTCGACAAAATATTACGTTAGTAAATATGTCGAGTGTTGTAAAATAAAGAGTTTTGTGACTGTGATTTATTAGCACACCACGGTAAACCGCTTTGATAGAAATATTCAAGGTACCTAATACTTTGTTTTTAATTATCTATTTTGGCTGGCGAATATCTCGTAAACTATAACACATAGGAAAAAAATGAATATAAACATTCTTGTAGGAAATTTAATTATGTTTAATTTTGTATAGATTACCTTTTTCCATGCGACGCATAGTTTCCACAGTTTCCATAGTTTCCGAGATATAAGCGAAAAGCAAAAAAATGGAACCTTTAAAGTGCCCCCCCCCCTCTCGCTCATCACCTAGGAGTGGGGACTTTTGATATGTTCATCTCCAGACTAGTACAAACAAAGTTCCGAAGTCAAATTTTCTGTCCCTAAAATTTCCCTCTATAATCATTCGTTGCCTGGTCTAATTTCTACTACTTTTATATTGCGTAGACTAATCCTTATTAAATATAATAAAACAATTTTCATTAAACAATGGTTTTAGTCCAATAATAATTATAAAAGTCTACCACCAAAACTTGTGAAACTAAAACCGTATAGAAATTTTAAAACTGAAAAATCAAAATGTCAAATATTGGCTGATGGTGTAACTACAGAAAACGGCGCTGAAAATGTAAAAGAGCGCGAATGTTTTAACATTTATATACTTTTTCAGTTGATGTAGTAGAAAAATGTAACTAGAGATTTTACTACTTAACTGTACAATATGAGCATCCCACTTAAGAATATCATCTAGTACAATTCCAAGTAGCTTAACACTGTCGCCTTTGATATTTGCGTTGTTGGTCGAGAAAATCAATTTTTATTATAATATTTAACTTTAACATGTTATTATTATACCAGTGTTCTGCAGAATGTTGAGTTTCATATATAGATGCTTATATAGAGCCATTAAATTGTCATTTATATTTATTAAAGTTGCATCATCTGCATACATAACAGTTTTGTTTGGAAAAAGATAGAAAAAAGATCGTTAATAAAAATGATAAATAATAGAGGGCCCAATACAGAGCCTTGGTGTTTCATTATCCTAAATTCTGACATTTGATTATAATTTTTTACACATAGTTCACGATTATGCAGATACGATTCTAATAAATTTAGTGGTAGACTCCTAACACTATAGTAGCTAAGTTCTTTAATGAGAAGGCTGTGAGAGATACAGTGATGGCCTTGCTAAGATGTACTAGAGTAATCGCCGTATATTTACCATCTCAGAACCGTCAACAGTGTCATCCACTACCTTACAGACTGCATCTACAGTGGAACGCGATTTCCTAAAATCAAATTGGCACTTGTGAATGATTGACTGATTACTTTGAAAGTATTTCGTTAAGCGATGTTTTAAAATGATCTCAATTATCTTACCGAGAAAAATGTAAAGAGAGATAAATTAAAGCTAGTAATAGATCAGTTTTTTATGTGCAGTAGAAATTACATTTTTTTACAGATGTCTACATAGATTTATATGAAAAAGACGTTATTTAAATAATTTCAATACAAAAACAATTTTCACTTTACAAAATCAAACATTTGATATTATCAATAAAAAAAGAATAGATAATATGCACTTAAGATTACCTAATTTTAAAAATGTTTCAACAATTTATAATATCTCAGATTATTCAACATTTTTCTTTAAAACGTTTATTTTTCGAGATATTCGTAAAAACATATTTCCCTCTTCTTGTCTTAGTATTAATTTACCATAAGTACTAATTGTGTTCCATAGGCGATATCAAAAGATCGCCGTTTTAGATTTTCAACACCGTTTTCTGTAGTTACACCATCAGCCAATATTTGACATTTTGATTTTTCAGTTTTAAAATTTCTGTACGGTTTTAGTTTCATAAATTTTGGTGGTAGACAAATTGTTTAATTATATTTAACTAGGATTAGTCTACACAATATAAACGTAGTAGAAATAGTAACTTGAACTTATGTCATAAAAACAATTAATTACTTTCTCTACAAATTGAAATCACGAAACTGTTTACTTTTTTAATAAAATAATCTGAAAGTGTATAAGAATTTCAGTGTACTTCGTTGTGTGTAGATTCATGCTGTAATCCAATCACATATTACTTACGGGATTGTACTCTGGGGAAATTCCACCCATGCTTATAAAATATTTATCTTGCAAATACGATCAATTAGAATAATTACTGGTGCTAATTATCGAGTTCATTGCAAACTTTTGTTCCTTAAATATAAGGCATAATGCCATTGCCGAGCTTATATTGACTTACTCATTGTTGGAAATTCATAAAAATTAAGGTAAAAGCTAAGAGCACCTATCGTCTATATAATAAAATACCCGAAAATGTGAAAAACTGCATGTATCAAATTCAAAACAAGCATTAAAAGTCATCTCTTAAAATGCTGTTTTTATTGAGATGAATATATGAGTTTCTCTATGGAAAACTAATTATACTTTTTTGATAGCTGTTTCTTTATGGAATATGCTCACACCTGTTACATTTAAGTCTCCTTTGTATTATGTTATAAATATAACGAAATTTCTGTAGTTCTTATTAGAGATTTTTCGAATTGGCCCATGACAACCACAATATCCGAAATCACTAATTTGTAATTAAGTCAACATTTTCAAATAAAAACGTCTTTTAAAAATCCCACTCGTTAATTACTAAGTTTAACAAGTCTATCGATAACTTCAAATCGAAAATCGGCTTGACATTAACCTAAATACTCAAGTTCTTTGATGAATAATAATTAAAAATCGAGGAAATACCCTGATCAAGCATACCGTGGAAATTACATAAAACAATTTAACGATAAACGATAAGGAGCAAACTGTAACGACTTATTAAGTTACCAATTACAATTACATTAACTGTCAAACCTATTCTTGTTTCCACGCTTTTTACTTGCAGTGTTGTTTTGTTGAATACTTTGAATCTGGTTTTATTTAATTTCCTAGTCACACTTATTAACGGTATTGTCTCGATTTTTTAATTATCCACCAAAGAACTTGGGTATTTAGGACAATATCAAACCGATTTTTGATTCGAAATTATCAATGTATTTGTCGTGAAAGTTAGTATTTAGATATAATCGTGATAATCTTGTTAAAACAGATATTTGACACGTAAACATCGAAAATAAAATTTATATATTTTTCTAGATTTCTGGTACATCCACTAAATTTTTTAGTAGAATCTCTACATATTGTTTCGTAATATACATATTTTTTAGAATCAATAAAATGAATAGATCATTCTTAAAAAAAAATGACTTACTTTTCTTGACTTTTTTATACCTTTACTCTTCTGGCACTATTACCATATACATATTTTTTATAAATCTTTAAGTACTAGCTTACAAAATATTTTTCTTGTGGTAGGGTAGAAAAAAAATATAAAAATGGAGAAATATGGGATAGTTTCATGTTTCATTACATTTTAAAACGTAATGTTTTAAAACGAAAAACCATAAATCAAAATGTTAACTTTTGGAGAGCATGCTGATCAACAATATTCCATTAGTTTTTTACTAAAAAATGCTTAATATGACTTGAAAAATCGACCCTTTTTCTCTTAAAAATTTTGTTTTACTAAAAAAAAGGTATATCTTCGATACAGATCTGAATTTGGTTGAAATTAGATGACTAATAACTGAGCTACCGTGAAAAGTGGAACACACTGTATACTTAATAAAACACCAATACAACTTCCTTATTATTATGTTTGTTCTTTAACAAATTCTATATTTTATGTTCTATCATCTATACCTAATGTTCCATCATTAAAATTGAACAGCGATGGAGCATTAAATCAATGAATCATTAGAAGTTGTTAAAGAAAAATCAAATATTTTAAAACTGCGGATGAAATCCAGCCACAAACAAGAAAGTTGTATCGGTGTTTTACTGAGTATTTATCTTAAAAAAATTATACAAAGGAATTAATAGATATATTTGGTTGTTCCAATGGATATAGAACCATGGGATGTTGTTCACATTCTGCCGCATTATTTACTGCTTAACACGTAATGATAAAAATGGTAGTAATATATGTTTATGATTCTAAAAATTTTATAATTACATGACACTTACACATGTAAAGCATTTACAATAATTATTAAAAACCAAATAAACAAACTTAATCACAAAGTCTAGACTGTCTATGAGTAGACCAATATTCCACGTACAACTGAACAAATAAGTGACAATATGACAGTGGCTATTGAAAAATACATAGCCCAGACGACAGAAGAATTTTTATAGTAAAATCTCCAAAAACTTTCAAAATGAATAACTTTTTTTTTTAAATGAGTTCGTGAAAATGTATAGAATACTGAAAAGATTACATTCCGCTCGGATGCAGAACATAAAAAAAGATGAAAAAAAATTTTTTTTCATCTGTTTTTTCAAAATTTTGAAATTAAGTCAGGGTAGGAAAAAATAAAAATATAGCTGGATAGACCACGCGTTTCTGACCAAAAAAATGTTCTAATAAAATTTATTGCTAAACCCACGGTATTACTGCAAAAAAATAGTGAAGTATAGTTGACTACACACTTGTTAAGCGTGTAAAAAATATCGGCGTCTTTGGCGGTGTGGTAAAGATCAAAGATGGCGACATTTTTTACATGCATAATAAGTCTGTAGTCAACTATAACTTGGTCACTCTGCGCCTGCGCGGCCAAGCACACGGTTAAATGCATACTATAGTCTCTAAAAACTCTTAGCAGTTCTAACTAGTAAAATAAAGCATTTGTTCTTTTTCTGATTATTCATTTTTAACATTTTTCTTAATGAATAGAAGGATAAATAGTGAGTATGGACTGGAGGGAGAATATATAAATAGACACCACACAGCCGCTGAGCTGGATCGAAGCAGATCTGCCGCGCCGTGTCACTCGCATGAATTTTTACCTGCCTCTACTGTATTGTATTTGTTACAGGCAAACCTATCCCAGGGGCGGCTTTAGAAACTTTCAAAGGGGGGGGGGGGCATTTATTTTTATTAAGGGTATTATTATTTTTTTAAGCCAGTCGCCCTTCTTCCTGTCTCCGACGCCAGGCCAGGTATTAATATTATTATTTTTTTTTTGTAAAAGCCAGTCACCCTTTAAACTCTGTGGCTCCGACACTCACAGAGGGTATGCTGGTAGTACCAGCAGCCACTCCCCACGCCCGTGGGGTGAGTGACTACTGGGTCCGAGAATCGTGTGCCCTGAGCAGACGTAATGAGCCGAGGATGGTGGCCTTCTGCATTCTGCCGGCTAAGATCTCTGCCGAGTTTCGACATGCCGGTATGATTCTTAGTTCTGAAAGCAGTGTGTGTCTCGTTCCACCGAGGGCTTCTATAATCAAGACCACTAGCTTAACAATATGGTCAGGGTAAAGCCTGCGGAGTTCGAAGAGTAAATCTCGATATTTCGTCCGTTTTTCCTCCTCCTTCAAGAAATGTTAGTTTCCGCGGGAGCCGAGAACTCCACGACAAACATTGTCGTGAGTTGGTAGTCGAAGACTACGTCAGGCTTGTTGGCTTGTATTTGCCTGACGGTGGGAAACGAGTAGTTCCAGTAAATTAGGCACTTCTCATTTCCCACAACGGACTCAATATCCCCCAAAGCGTAAGGCAGCACTGGTGTCTTGTCTATCCCATTCGACTGTCTTAAGTGATAATAAAGCACTCGTAATGTTGCGTCGTGCCTCTGGATATAGGCCGAGACTGCATATACTGGACAAGCCGAAAGCAAATTCTTATTATTATTATTATTTAAATTACTGTCCAACAGACATAAGCCCCGTTACAGGAACAGGACAGGAGTGACAGGACAGGACATTTATACCTAAATTCGGCGTGTGTGTAGATATGCCAGATACAGGTACAAAAATAAAAGTATGGAAAATAAAATATATTATAAATCAGTATATTAAAATAAAAAATTGACACTGCTTATAAGGCGATTTCGATTTGAAGGAAGTAAACCGTAAACCCATTTGTTCTAAATTGCTACCACAGATAAATAACGCAGATTTATTGTCAAATGGATTCCTTATACATTTGTTAATGTACTGAAAAAGATCCAGAATTTAAATTCAAGACTATAGAGTGTTATAAGGATAAAATCGTGAAAATTGATATTTCTGATCATGATATATGAGATTGATCATATTTTCGAAAATATGCATACAAGTAAACGAAGTTGTGTTTGAATATTCGAAAAGTATACATTTTTTTCCGAAATGGTGATATGTCTTTTTAATGGGTCAAGTTCTCGGCAAGTTACAGCCTCTAATATATATATATTTGTCAAAAAAATCATCAAGCAAGGAAATTAAAATTATTTGAGATATACTTTTTTTGAATCCACGTTATTACAACTTAATAAACCATAATAATCATGTGTTGCCTTGAAAATTAAAACTGATGAGCGGGGGAAGAAAATCACAAAAAAAATTTCTAGTAGGTATAGAAAAAAAATTTATAAACACAAACGAAAATTGATGGTTTACAGAATCTTAAATCCGCGCTTGGTGATAAACGATTGATTATTATTGACTCTTAAAAATACGTATATTCTTCTTAATAATTGTGTTTTAATAACTAAATGAAACATAATAAAAAGACTCCATTGACATATTTGTCCATTTTAATTTTTCTTTCATCCCTCGTTTTATCCTCATTAAAAAATATATAACTTGTAAACTGGTGCTCAAAGATATATAAAAAAGAAATATAGTAATACGAGAAGAATAGGTGATAAAAATCGAGAAAAATATATAATTGTTTTATGGATGAACTACCAATTTTATCTAATCGAAAAAATAATATGTTATGAAATAGTATTTAAAGATTCTACCTCCGATTCTACTAATATATACTGAGTGTATCATAACGACTTAACTTAAAATAAATCTTTAAAAATATATAAAAAATGTTTTATCTCAATTTTTTAGCAACTGTACCCAAGTTATATCGACAACACATTTTTTTTTTTTTATTTAAATCGACCCAGCCTTTCAAAGCATATAAATTTTAGATAATTTTATATTTTTTATTACATCTAAACGGTTGAATATTAAGGACTAATATTTGGTAAAATTGTAAGTGCCACTGACAGCAATCAATATAAAAAAAATAAACATCATCCAATCGACCATTCTTATACTGCTACACTTTTTTAATATACACTGTTGTAAGCCACTGCAACCTCTCAAATATCTGCACACTGTTTCGCAGTAACTATTTTTTTTAACTATTATTTTTAAATTAAATCTTTGTTTAAGTTATACTCACACTAATTTGTTACAAATAGTTCCCAAAAAAGTCGCTGGTGATGGTTTTAAAGACACTTAATTTTTTATTTACAAAACAGGTCCATGGCGCAAAATTTGTTTAAATAAAACTCGGCATGCTCCAAAAATACCTACGAAATGCAAATAATTTTTCTAAGATTGCAATCCGTTATTCCAGAGATTAAAACGTGTGTACTCAGACAACTCGAAATAGAAATTTGCTTTTACGTAAAGGTTGTAAAAGTACAAGTAGTAATTTCCTTCACTTAATTATTAGAGTTACCCACTAACACGATAGTACACATTTCATAGCCGACTATGTAAAAGTACCGACAGATTAGCGAGTTACAATCATACTAAATAATGGCACCTGTGACAGTATATAGATATATATATTAACAGGTTTCACATTCATAATTGTAGATAGTAGCGAAATAAAGCATGCCACAGACAGATTGGGGGGTCGGCTACAGCTCTGCTGCCTCAAGATCAGGATAAATGCCTATCACGTAACATGCAACACGAGGAAAAGGCACACTAGATTGTAACAGTGACATATTATGTATTTATCTGGATGTTGACCCATTTGCAATTATTGTTGCTGGGAATGTCGCAACTGGTGTACAGAGCAATACTGAATAAGGTTACACTGATATGCGCGGTCCAGGAAATAATAATGACTTTGCCAGCCGTTAGTTGCAATCGGGCGCTGTCGATTGAGAATAACTGACATATTACTTATTTATTTTATGTATGCATTTATACTGACTACAAAGGGCAGCCAACAGACAAGCAATATTGTTCTATTACCAGGTGTTAAGTACAATGAATTGTTTTTTATGTATTTTCTTTCATCATGGTTAGAGAATATTATTTAGGTATTAAGCAAATCACAACTTATACACTTTTTATTTACTATGAAATTAACTACTTCTGTATATTGTTGTCCTAATCTGGGCACGCTAATATAGTAGTTAGGTAAATACTCTAAAACACTCAGTATTGGAGAACTAATCAAAACTACTACTCTTCTATAGCTAATATTGACGAAGTATTGAATTACAAGATAGGATTCTTAATATTTTAAAGAAAAAGAATATATTGAAAATACTTAAATCATTTATTTAAATTGTCATTCACACTTTTTTATTCAATATGAAATTATCTACTTTCTGTATATTGGCACCTTAATCTGGTCACTCTAATATACTACTTAGGAAAACACATTAAAACATCAATCAAAACAACTACTCGTCTAGCTAATACTAACGAAGTATTGAATTACACGAAAGGATTCCTAGCATCTTAAGTAAAAAAAATATACTAAAAATCCTTAAATCATTTATTGAAATTCAGTCATTTACAACAATTATTGTACTTTACATTCTATTTCAACTCTAGAAAAGTTGTGCAAGTTTTTCGAATTCGTCAGTTCTCATCAGTAGAGTATAGAAACATTCATTCATTATTTACAAGCCTATTCTTGATTTATTTTTACAATTAATTGTTTTTTATTTATTTGCTTTCAACGTGGTTAGATAATATTATTTAGGTATTAGAGTTGAAATAGTATGTAAGGTTCAATAATTGTTGTGAATGACTGAATTTCAATAAATGATTTAAATATTCTCAATATACAGGATGCAATAATTAGTTTCATGTCATTAAAAAAAACTGGTGGTGGGGAACGACTGGACAAAACAAAAACCTTATATAACATAAGGTCTAAAACCCATAGTCTTATAGAAAAGAATAAACAAAAAGGGCATAGCAGGATAAGCATGTGTTAGCTGCCCCCGCACCAATCGAGTCGAGATTTTGAGCACAAGTTGATAGTAGTGTTAGATGAAATTTACCAAAATATTATTTTTGGAAAACCATTTTTACGAGGGTTATGATGGTAAAAAAATGATTTTTTTTTTCTCAAGGACGGATAAACCGATTTTCATGAGAAAAATATATGTTATAGCTTTTGATGGCACAAACGTAGGAAAAAATTATTGAGTTCATTTTTCGGAAAGAAGTGGTGAGAAAATTTTTTCAAAATAAAAATAATTTTTTTTAGGGGATGTTCTCGAGGTACATCCATCATTTCCTTTCAAATAAATGTTTATATGCCCCTTTAAAACTTATCCAATTTTCAAAGCGATCGGAAGGGTACAACGTATTCAAAATTGATAATCACGATAATACTGCGTGCGCGGGCGGCGCGCTTCATTCCCAGGTAGCAGGGTACATCATAATCAGGGCTGGCTCCAGGTATTTTGCCGCCCCGGGCACAGCTTCATTTTGCCGCCCCTCTCTTATATAAATAACATTAGGGTCAGGCGGGGTAAAAGTGAGACAAAATGGCATCTTTCAATTTTTAGGTTGCTTAGAATCGAGACATATTTAATGAAAGATTGGTACCATATATAAAAATGACAGGAAAAACTATATTTCTATGTATTTTTTTACTAAAAAGTACCGTTAGTTGATAAACAAAACTAAACAGTGTCTCATTTTTACTCTTCAAGTGGGGTAAAAAAAGACAGTGGAGGGCAAATGAAGGACACGTGATTTATTCCCATTCTTATTGCCGTAGTACAAATGGAAGTGGAAAATAAGACAAAGGGTTTTTTCTTTTATATGTAATTTCTTCAGATTTTTTACTAAACAAGAAGGGGCTTGCAGAAGGGCTAGCTTCTCCTAAATTAGGAAGCTGAAATGTGCCTTCTTCAGTCTGCCCATTTGGTCTCTTTAGTCTCTTTTTTACCCCGATTTTAATTTTTTCGTTAAAATCAAATTTTTGATGATTTAAAACTAGCAGATTAATAAACTTGATCACAAAATGTGAAGTATGACACTTCTAGTTGACGTCTGCCAAATACGGACAATGCAAATAGAGAAACTATAAAATCCTCAAAAAAGTACTAAGGTGCGTTCAAAAATTTTTTAAAAGTGAATTAAAAATTTACTGAATAATATTTTTTCCCACATTAAGAGTAGGCATAGGACCTGATTGGATAACGTAAATGTACAAAACAAACTTATATATAAAATTTAGTTTAATTTATTTCAATCTGGATTGAATATCACCATGTCTTTTATTTACCCCGCTACCTGTCCGTCTCATTTTTACCTCACCTGACCCTATCTTTTTAATCCGTTATTTTATATAACATTTTAATAATCACCTACTGAATATTCTTAATGATTTGTCTTTTTTAGTTATAAGGTTTCCAGCAGTTTTTGGATTTTCAACAATATGATTACTGTATTTAAAAGGGTAAAATAAAGTAATTGAAAAAATTAACCGTAAAGAAACTTAAAAAAAAACACCACACCACAGAAATCAGACAAGAAATAAAATCACATATAAGAAACAGAATGTATGTATGTAACCTACTTTATATACAAAAAAAACTAACAATAACAAATTATTTATATACAGTTAACATTACTATTACTATATTAGTTAAATAATTGTTTCCTAGCTTTTTATATGTTTTGCTAACTGTGGATTTGAAGAATTTGCCGCCCCTAGAATGTTGCCGCCCGCTTCGCCCCCCCCCCCCCTAGAGCCAGCCCTGATCATAATGACGTCACAATCTAGTGATATTGGTCAGAAAGACGTCAGTGGACTAAAAATGACGACATAATGATGTCTCATAAATGACATTATAATGACGTGGTACATATCACGTCATATTGTCGTCTTTTTCGGTGTTAAATTTGTTTATATTTTATCGGATTACAAACATTCTAAATGTAGAGGTGAAATAAATGGTAGATAATGAAGTTTTTTTAACGTTTTTCTACTCATCTATATTAATGCATAAAATTTGCTTGCTTACCACGTAGTTTGTTGCAGAAATTATTTCTAGATGGCGCCACATACACGCCACTGATAATAATTAGTCATATCTTATCTTATACTCTTATGAAGTTATAGAAAATAAATAACATCGATTGCAATGTTCAAATACTTTCAGGGAACATCGATTTATTTGGATGGATCTTATACCAATCAGGTGTTAAGGATCATTTGTTCTGTAGCTGGGCTGAGGCAACATACAAGTTTATGCTATCTGTTTAATGGGTTAAGCACTCACTGGTTTTATGATAAAATCAGTGTCCATTGTCCATTCATCTACATAGCGGCTCATTCTGTAACCCATCACATATTGGAAAATGGAGACCTCCTAGAGCCTGTTTAATTTCGTTTAATTAACGTAAAAATAACCCGAAAAAGACGTCAAATTAACGTCTAGCATAAGATGTCATTCATCTGAGACATAGGAAGTCATTTTCACGTTTCATTTACGTCATCTAACTCTTCATTTTTCGTCACTCACTGACCATTTTTTCACGTCATTTTCACGTGCCTTTGCAACCTGGGTTACTACATCTTGCCACGGTCACTGGCACTACCGTTCAAATCAGTATCAAACTTCAAAAAGTGTGGTGCAGATATTTTCGAATTCTCTGATGTCATCTGTTGGGTCAAAAAAAAATTTAGTCTGAAAATCTGAACATTTTGCAATGATGACGTCCGCAGTCAACCTACGAAAGAACTGTAATTTATTTTCAGAGAACATCTCATAAACTTTTTTTCTTCTGAAAAAAAATTTTCAACAGTTTTTTGAAAAATTTTGCAAAACATTTTGCAACGATGACGTTTGTAGTCAGCTTACCAAAGAACTGTAGCTGCCAAGGTCCACCACGTGGAGGTTACTATACGATTGTGGACCACTTAATATGAGGTGTTTGTTTATCGTGAGTTTCCTTGCCTCTCACAAGTAGGGATGCTTGTTTATCGTGAGTCCCCTTGTCTCTCACGATTCGGGGTGACTTTTTTGCGTGAGTCCTCTGGCTTCTTACGAATCAGGTTACTTTATATTGGTAAGATATTTCTTAGTCTTCATTGCTATCGTCCTCAGTTACAGAAATATTATTATTTCGAGTAAAAATATCGCTGAAAATTTCACATCTCTACTTTTTAACCAATAAGATACCTTAATTTTAACTAGTTACCATGGCAATTAAAAAAATTTCCGGAAATTTTTTCGAGGCGCCACGATATTTAAGTGAAAATTTTTTGACAGTTGAAAAGGTAAACATATGATCTACAACCATTAAATAATGTAGATATACCTGTGAATAATGCAAAATTTCTGAATTAACATTATTATTTATTATTCGCTGTAAAGTCTCATTAAACAGAAAACACAAATTTGTTAAATTATTATGCATTAACAATTTATAATTCAAAAAACGTAGGATGTACAAACATAATAAGATTTAAATTTTGCTTGAATTCTAACCCATCCTCTCTTCTTAATGGTGAATAGGAAGGTGACGAATTAATTAGATGTCTGTGTTTTAAGACATATATGTAATATTTTGAAACAATTTTGTTCAAATCTCTTTTACGCAAAAGGCCATATTTACTTGACATCTGCAGCAGACTTTCTTGGATTTTCGTAAACAAACCATTCGACTCTAACGCTTCCTAATCGCAATCTTCCATTAAATTCGTTAAATATATTAATCTTGGATGACATATTTGCTCTTGACTCAACTCTTTGCAGTATTCAGTTCGAATTAATGATATATTGGTCATGCAAAAGAAAATCATACGAACGATGACCTTTAAGGGACCTCAATTCTCATGCAGGCAACTTTTCAAACAGTTTGGAATATTAACTATTACAGCTATTTATATTTTACACTGTGTTGTTTTTATAAAAACGAACCCTGACTTTGTTCAAGGGCGGGATGGCTCTGAGCACTACAGTTTAAGAATAAATAATAATATAAACTTACCACAACACCGCTTAACCATGGTTGCCAAAGGACCTTTTATTATGTCCATAAAATTGTTTAATAAACTTCCAACTTCCGTCAAAGAAATAACGAATATTTATTTATTCAAGAAAACCGTAAAAAAATTACTATTAAACATAAACATAAACATAAACATAAACATAAATTAATTAAACATTAAATAATGTATTTTATTCTGTGTCGGAGTATCTTGATTGCTCAGATTTTTAGTGGATGTTTTATTGTAATAGTTTTATTATGATATATCATACATATATATGTTTTTTATACCAAGATTTTTAAATGTTGTGTTGCTGTTTTTCTTTTTTTCAGCTTCTTTCTGTAGTTTTAGATATTGACAATATTCTGTATACTTGCTTGTACAAGTCTTATTGAAAATAAAGAGATGAGATATTATTATTATTATTATTATTTACATAAATTGTACTTTTCAAAGCGTTCCATTTTTCTCAAATTGTTTAACGCAAATTGTTACAAGAAATGTTTTACATAAAAATATCTTTGTTTGCTGGTTTACTATACAGTAACTTAATGTAATTTACCAATATAAACCTCATCTGTCAAAAGCATGGCCGCCTATATCACGGCCACCTACTGCAACAAACCATATTAATATTATGTTTTTTAAATTAGAAGTGTTATGGATTACTTTAACAAAAAATACATTTCTACCACCATTAGTAACCTAAAATTATGAAAGGGCGATAGACTGAACTAATACCCATCTGAGTTTTAGCATTTGGTGTAACTAAAGTTGGTAATTTTTTTTTATTTAACGAAATATGGTGGATATACCTATACGATTTTTTTAGAATTTATTTCATGTTGAACTAATAGGTATCTTCATTGGCAAATCTCTAATGATATCGACTAATAAGCAAAATAATAACGAAATAAATTTAATTATTATAGGTTTTATTAATATTAAAAACACAATTATTATAAATGTTTGTGGGCTGGCTTGAATTGGTGGGTTCAATCTGGGTACTTTCTGTTTTATTTTGCATTGTGCTCTGATCATGATTAAACTTGCTAGTACTTGATGAAATTCTCCTCATGGATTCAATCATCTGATGATGATGTTCAACGTCCAATTGTAAGTAAGGTTTGATTGACTGACCATTACTGTATCCAGTAATTTTAATGAGCTGTTGTTCACCAACTCCTTCCTTGGCCAATTTCGAAACAGCTGTTGCTCTTGCAGAATGATTAGTTATTTTTACTTTTTTAGTGTCAATTCCTATATCAGAGGCTGCTGATTTAAACCATGAAGATACAATGTTCTTATACCAACTGGGCTATTCTTGTACCATCCTTTCGAATTGGGTTGACTCCAGTATGGGTTTGGTGTTAAGAATAATCTGTCGGTCTGAATAAGATTTCCCCTTTTTTCCATCAATTTCTTAAACAAACGAACCGGACACATTTGTGGATTATCGAAATTTGTAATCAACCATTTACTATCTGACAGTTTTTTAGAACCACCTTGTGTGGTTTTGGAGAATATTGGATTATATTCTATCCGACCTTTTGGGTTTCCGAAATTATCAGTTTCTTCTTTGAAGTATTGGATACACGCAGAATATCCTTCCCCTCCTCTCCATGCCAGCTCATGTGAAACTATGTGAAAAAATTTACGCTGCAATCCATCTGGAGTATTTTCATCCCACATTTCAATAATTTGTTTGTATTCGTCGCTGGTTAAGGCTGAAGCACTCACTTTTCTTTTTAATGGGTCTCTCTGTAATTTTTTGCGCTTAGCATCGCGTGCAGCTCTGGCGGTCGCAAATTCCACATCAGAAAACGGATTAAATTTTATTTTATATTTTTCGTAATAAATTTCTTGTAACTGCTTAGCAGTAGAGTTCCACATCACTTTGACCACACTTTCCTTATGATCTTCAAAATTTTTCTTTTTCATATTAAATGCGTAGTCCTCCAGTATAGTAGCCACCTGTACTACACTCATACACTCATGAATATTATACAACTTTTCGTCACAAAATTCAACAAACTGTTTCCATACACTTGATTTTGATTTTCGGGTGTTATCTGGTGTTATATTTTGAATTTCTTGTCTAATTACTTGTTGATTTTCTTCACCAAATCGCGACATTTCGCTATACACTATTAAACTCAACAACAGACCTTTTAAACTAGCAATTATTAAGCTTTGTGACAGAACGGGTTAAACAAAAATAACAAATCAACATAATATGTCTAAAACAACAATACCCTGGCCAACTTGACAAGCAGTGAAATTAATTTAAAATGTCAGGTTGGATTAATAAGTTTTTTCCAAATTATGGTGTTAAGTGGTGTGAAATTTTCTTACCGAATACCACGCAAGCTTAAATTATTCCGGGAAATTTTCTTTCGGGCACGAATATTTTAAGAAAATTATTCGTGCCCAAGAAAATTTTCGGAAATAATTTAAGCTCTTGTGATATTATAAGTGAGAATTTCAGCTGGCTTCAGAATTTTCGACAAATACCTTGCATGGGACAGACAGTATACAATTGCGCTAACGGAAACAGAGCTGTTGGCTGCTGTTTGCACGTTGCTGCAATTATATACTATCTAGTCCACGCAAGGTATTTGTCGAAAGTTCTGAAGCCAGCTGAAATTCTCAGCGACATTTTTAATCAGAATAATATTATTTCCGTAATTAAGGACGAAAGCAATGAAGACTAAGAGAAGTCTCATCAATATAGAGTAACCTGATTCGTGAGAGACAAGAGGACTCACGCAAAAAAGTCACCCCGAATTATTGTGAGAGGTAGGGACTCACAATAAGCAAGCACCTCGACTAGTGAGAGGTAAGGGAATTCACAGTAAACAGGCTAGTGAGAGGCACTGTGACCTCCTCGTAGTGGACTTTGAAAACTACAGTTCTTTCGTAAGTTGACTACAGACGTCATCATTGAAAAACGTTCAGATTTTCAAACTAGATTTTGTTTGACCCAACAGTTGACGTCAGAGAATTTGAAAATATCTGCACCACACTTCTTGAAGTAATGGCCGCCATTGACCGTGGTAAGATGTAGTAATGAACTGCGCCGCCCGTAGTACGCCCCTGATTATCAATTTTAAATACGTTGTACCCTTCCGATCGCTTTGAAAATCGATCGGTGTGCCTTGAGAACATCCCCTAAAAAATTTTTTTTTTTCACTTCTTTCCGACAAATGGACTCAATAATTTTTTCCTACGTTCGTGCTATCAATAGCCATAAGATATATTTTTCTCATGAAAATCGGTTTATCCCTTCTTGAGAAAAAAAAAATTGACTTTTTCTTTTTACCCCCATAACCCCCGTAAAAATGGTTTTCCAAAAATAATATTTTGGGAAATTTCATCTAACACTACGATTAACTTGTGCTCAAAATCTCGACCCGATTGGTACGAGAGCAGCTAACACATGCGTATCCTGCTAAGCCCTTTCGAAAATTTTAAGAAATATTATTTGAGAACTGCTGGAATATTGGGATAGGCTTTATATCGTCGCGTCTGGTCGCGCATGATACTCTGACATTTGTGCAGATAAGTATAAAATGCAGGAGTCTTTGGCGGTGCGGTAAATGTCAAAGATGCCTTTTTTTGAGCGCTTAATAGACTACTAGACCTCTAGAAGAACCATGCAATAAATTATTAATAACACAGTATAATATAAAATCAACTGACATTAAAACTACACTGAAAGGTGGATGAGGCAGCTATACAAGGTATAATTTATTTATACATTAGCGTACATGCAAAGTTATTAGGAGTTATTCGCCATCAATATCTGCCGAACATAATTTAGGAAGTTGGTATCAATATCGCATGCTCGTGAGATTGTTAAAATTATTGCACATCAAAGATAGTGGAAATCTACATAAAACATTTGCTTTAGCATTATCACTATAAAAAATTTGAGAATATCGTGCCTTTAATTATTATTACCATTGATAATGATAAATTTTGTTTTATAAAAATTGTTGGAAATGGCCACCTTCACTTAATAGCCATGCTTCCGCCTGTCTTCATATCGAATTGCGCAATCGTTTAAATATTCCCGGCGTATTCCGTATTGTTTCACACGAGGCAACTAACTATTCGCTCTCTTAAATCTGCTAAAGTGTTAATGGAAGTCTTATACACCAGTGTTTTAAGATGACTCCACAAAAAGACATCCAAACTATTGAGATTGGGGAATATTTCTGGCCATTGCTGAGGTCCTCCGCAACCTATCCAACGATTAGGTTAAACCACACGTAAAAAAATGGACGCGAATTACACTGAAATAAACAGTAGCTTCATCGTGCATGTACCAAATTTGATTCCTTAACGCAATTGGTACGTCTTCAAGGAACACATATTATATATATAACAACACATATTATAGTCCTTAAATGAAATCCTGGATTCGTAGCAAGCTTTATATATTGATTAAAATGCAACAATGGTAAGGAAAAGTTGACATAACTAAGCGTTAGTCTTTTGCACATGTCATGTTGTGCACTTTGAGTCCATTTTAACTCCCTTCAGCCCTTGACCTGTTCTCTTCTTTGGATGCAACCCCGGCGTACCCCCGCCTTCGCACCCGGCGCACCTGTAAACGGTAATTGTATTATTTACTTAATGTTACAAATATTTTAATTTATTAATATTATTAATAATTCTATAGTTTATACTTTTCCGCATAGAAATTCTCTCAAGTAAAATATTGCCCTAGTGTATATATAAAAGTTATTCAGACTTACTTTAACAGCTGGTTCTTCTTGGAGAAAATGCAGGTAAGATTATCTATTAAGGCATTTTGGCAGAAAAAAAAAGGGCCTATAAGAGTATTAACAATAATTTCTACCTTTACATTAACCGAAAATTGCTCTTGAAAATGGGTTTCGGTTATGGCATGGGGTTTTCGTCCGCCCACACATGAAAATTTTGAATAGCAATTCTAGAAAAACTTGTTTCGTCTGTGAACATAATTTGTGACTCAAACTGCGGATTCAGGATAAATTTTTAAAAAATGATGAGCGGGGGGTGGGCCACATTAATTTCAGAAGGCCTTCTGAAATTAAAGTGGCCGACCGCATTTTTTACCGAAGTAAATACAGTTAATTTTTGCATTTTTCCCCCAGTGTGTTAGTCAATTTTGGGCGCCCGCTCGCTTTGCCCTAAAACGGCACTGATTTCAAGGCTAGATTTTTTTAGTTAATGAAGTTACGGAAAATTTAATATATTTAAGTATATCATCTACACTACTCTGTTATATTATTATGTTTTTTCAAAAACCCTGCACTATCTGCTCAGTGCAAATAATAGAAGAAATTAGAGTAAGTCTTTACATAAGTTGGAGTTGGAGAGAGATCCAATTGCCCTGGTGCACCGGAGTTTTTGAACAAACATATAGATACTCTTTTGCAATGTTACGCAGTCATTATGTGTGCGTAAGTGCGTATTATATGAAATATCTTTAAATGGGGTATTTTCCTATTTTTTGTTTATTGAATAATATCATAGAATATATACAAACAAGCCTTCCAATACAGATTTCCGCGAAAATAATTATAAATTTTTTAAGAAAACAGAAGTTAAAATAAGTGGAGCAACAAGTGTTTTAAATTGGTGACGTAGGTAGTTTGGCCGATGACGTAGCTGGACTGTATAGATTTGTGTATAGAATGGTTTTATACAAAACAGTATTGTGTTGCCAAGTTGAAATTCCTTCTCTAGTTCTAGCAAAGATAATTGAAGAAAACAGGAGTATAAAGCTTATTTATTAAATCAATTTTAATATATTTATCCACGAAATTTAATTTTCTTACGTAAAAAATAATAATAGGTGTGAATGTTTTAAATGATTTTTAATGCCGATTAGATTTTTAAAAACATATTTAGCAAAACATGACAACAATGGCAACGGCTAGTCAAATGACAGATGTGTTCTAACGTAGCCGTCGTGTTGATTTGAAGCATTTCAGTTTCTTTCATCGAGGTATTTGCTGTAATTTACAAATAGTAGATAATGTCATTTAAAAGGTATTTTATAAAAGTTGTGGAAACACAAATATAAGTGATTCGGAAACAAATTTTGTAACTGTTCCGAAAAAAGAACTTGGTGGCAAGCTTCCAATTTTTTTGATCCCATCCCTTCAAAAATCCAAATTTTGTTATAGAAAGAATCTATCAGGTCATAATCAACTTTGGGCAAATTGGACGAATCTCCTTTCACAAAATTCAACTCCATCTTAATAGTTTATTGATAAAGTAAAAATCAAACGCCACATAAACAAACAACCAATATATCTCTTTCACTTGTATTGTGACAAGAAGTGTCAGCTGGCGGCACGCAAGAAATGTTGCCACATAATCCTCGCCGTAAGTTTTGTTTACATTTTTAAGATAACTTCTACATAATAACAAATATAAATACCTTTTACTTCCTTCAAGATACATGTGTATAATATTTATTGATATTCAAGATATTGAGAAAAATAGAAGTGTCATAGGTAAAATAATGTAAAGTAAATACACAATTTGGCATTCATATAAGTTAGTTACAGTCTAAGCGAAAGTTGTCTATGATTGGTTAAATTATTTCCCGCCAAATAAAATCGTTTGAAATCTGTGTCTAGACGGGCGTATTCTTATTTCTTATTTTTATTTAAGAAATTATTGTTTTGGTTTAAATTGATTATGCAGTAATTGTTAAAACAATAACTTTACTTGATATATATCCTCAAAACTGAATTTTAAAAAATGAAAAATACCCCATTGTCCGAATAAAAACGTTTAAGGCTGCTTACTGTTTCAGCTAGAAAAATAATAGCCTAATAGAAGAACAACATCTTGATGTGTTTGTTGAAATGATGACATCAACGCCTCGTTTCGATGTCAAAGAGAGTACAATTCTTCATCTTTAACCGACTTCAAAAAAAATTAAAAAGAGGAAATTCTCATTTCGGCCGAATGGACAAGGTATGGCTCAGCGGTGGTCCCCTAATCATTTCATCAAGTTATTTCTAGTTACAGTGAGTAAAATGGTAATCAAGAGATTTTTACAAAATGGTCAAGTCGCCGGTGATAATTCAAATTTCACCTAAATTGCATAAAAATTAGCAGTTAGGTATTTTAGGAGCAATTGATACACTCAAAGAAAATGATAGGTAAATTCAACCAAAAAGAGCATGTGAAATCGCGCCTATCTAGTTTCATAATTAAATCAATCAGAAAAGAATAGTCATACAACTTTATTTGTTTTCGTAAACAAATAGTAGTTTAATAATCATATGTTCTTGTAACAAATTAAATAGTACAATGACATTTTTTTATGTTCACTAAACATTTTCAATTTGGTCTACAATTAAATAGTACAACGACTTTGTTTTTGTTCACCAACTAATTTTTAGGTTGATCTACACTTTATTGTATGATGAAGTTTTTTTTGGTTAGCCAAAATGTCAGTATTGAGACATCAGACCACCCAAACCAAAGATTAGAGATCGATTATAAGATCCATCCAAATATATCGATGATCCCTGAGAGAATTTGAACATTGCAATCATGTTATTAATTTTCTATAAATTCATAAGGTTATAAGATAATGCATGATTGATTATTGTCAGTGATTTGTATATGGCGTCATCTGGGAATAATTTCTGTAATAGACTACGTGGTAAGCAAGCAAATTTTATGGTAATTCTTTTCGAACTTCTAGAAGACGACAATAATATTGGTTTGTCTACCAAGTACAATAATACAGCGAACTAATACTGGGTTAGAATTACAATTCGATAATAGTTAAAAATAAAATATACTATTATCTAGTTTAATTTGACAGAATTCAACAAAATAATAGTCAGACGAACACAATAATAGTCTTATTCATCTATTTTTTAAGTTAATGTTTGTTTTGTTGTACGACAACTTCTTACTAATTAAAATAACAATCACCTCTTGTTTAAAAATACCATCAATATAGTTTGGTTTAACAAAATTAACGATATTGTTAGTTAACCATTTTTTTTTGTTGAATTTACCCATACTATTTCTTTGAGTGTACCGAACCTGATGTCAACAGTAAATCATTCAAAATGATGAATCCAATTAACCATAATTGCAATATATTTTCAGATTTATATAAAATATGATCCATGAAGGTGTCAGGATTATTTGATAACGGGCCTGACGTTAAAGCTTAAAAATTTAAGACGACGGATATTTTCTTTCATAATACAAAACAATAAAATACCCTTTATTGAAAAAATGAGCAGTACAACTATATACTTTTCCAAAAGGAAGTGTATCAACACCATCGTCTATGGCTAAGGAAGCCACGATAAGTGGCATCCCCCTTTCAGTTAAAATACCTGCGACTGATTCATTTACTATATATAAAAAGCTCTTTAAGAAATGGCAATATCAATACGATCAGAAGTACACGGAGCGAGGTACAAATTGCTATCAATTAAACTCCCTGATTTGCTGAGTCTAGATGGCATGACGGATTCCCTGTTTCAAGACCTCCTTATTCTACTATTGCACGTTAAAAATCGAACACAGCAGTTTTCAAATTTTTGTAAGCGGCATTTGTGCAAGACAGGGACCGTATACAATATCTGCGTGATTTAAATGGGATAGAATCATAGTTTCAAAAGGCAATATTTTAGTATTTGTATCCAAATATTTTTAAGAGCATATAACTGTTTTAAGCGTAAAAGATATGTTTTACAAACAGTATTAACATGGCCAGAAAAGCTTAATAAAGAATCAAAATTAACACCAAGATTTTTTACGCTGTTGGTTGATGTAAGAACCTCATTATTTATTTGAATATTTAGTTCTCTAAGGTTGAGTAACTGCTGAGAGGTTCCAAAGACAATATTTTGATTTTTATTAGCATTTAGTACAAGAGTATTTTGCACTGCCCATTATTATATAAATAAGACTTAAATCATCATTGATGCAAAACTCTGCCATTTGAAATTTCGAAGGAGAAAAACTTTGTATTAACTGAATGTCGTCAGCGTACATGTACAGTTTTGAATATAGTGGAAGTGTCAAGATATTTGCAATAAATATATTAAAAATAAGTGGTCCAAGGATAGATCCTTGCGGAACATCGGATGAGACAATTTTAAAACCAGGATAGAGTACTTCCAGATATACCATTGTAACTCAATTTTGCAATAAAGTAATAAATATCAAAAGAGTCAAAGCTTTAGTCATATCAAGTAATGTCAAAGACGTAAATTTCGTGTTGTCGATGGCTTGCAAAATTTCGTCATTTAAGTTGAAGTACTGAAACCTTTCCGGAATCCGGATAGATTAGAAGGAATTATTGAGTTTTGAAAGACATATTCAGAAAGTTGTTCATATATAGCTGATTTTGTAATTTTTAAAGGAATCGAAAGCAGGTTAATAGGACGTAGATCTCAAAGTTGTTCAGGATTTCTTCTTTTATGATATAGGCTTAATACAGGATATTTTCCATTGAGGAGGAAGAACACCCAGTTCTAATGATATGTTAATAATATGGATCAGTGGAGCCGATATCCATTGTAAAGCAAGTTGTAACATTTTAGCTGATAATTAATCAGGGCCTATGATGTGTTTCTTATGTTTGTTTATTTATTATATCTACATTTTTTTAACAGTAACCGCTTTTAAAGTGAATAGAATGTCATCTATTTTAGTTTCAAGAAATGTGTCGTTATGCTGTTCGTTCGATTTTAAATCCATTTTGAATCCATGAAATAATTATTGATCTCGTCAGCATTACAAATACCTTCTGGAAGGTTTGATAGAATGTACTCCCCATGACTTTAAGTTAGTCCGCATATGTTTAGGATTATCTTTAGTTTTGTTAATATGAAAAGAGTAAAATGCGGTTCTTTCTTGAATTATGGCATTATTATAATAATTCTGAATTCCACAGAGATATTGTTTATGGGCAGCACTTCTAGTTTTTTCTATTTTAACTAAGCTTTTCTTTTAATTTTTATAACTTATATAAAGTGTCTGTAAACCACGATCCTCGGCGCCCGTTAGATTTAAAAATAACTCTCTTTAAAGGAGCATGATGATTAAAAAGATTTAATCAGGGATTATTCTAACGTGCAGTTGGACACAAAATGTGCAGTAGGAAAAGTCATTTGTGCAGTGGGAAATTAAAATCTGTGTAGTTAGTTTTTTTTTTATTTATAACAAACAATATAGTCTGGGTGCCCGCATACATAAATACAATTTATACATATCTTCGTATAACTTCTTGTACGGCATAATCACTTTTTTCCTCTGCGAAAATTTTCGTAAATGCGGCGTTCCTCCTCGGCATGAAAAAGACGATTTCCACACGTAGGACTGGAAAATCGGCAAATGTATTTGGTCGGACAATTCGAGAATTGGATTCTGTGCATATTGTATATTTCTACAAACTGTCCGACAAACATTTTGGAACGTTAAAGGTGTCTACCACCCTAAACATAACATTATTTTAAAACATTTATTGATAACCAGCTGATTTTTTCAAGATTGCTTAATAAAAATATGTAGAATCCAATTTTCGAATTGTCGGACAAAATATATTTGCCGATTTTCCAATCCGACGCGTGGAAATCGTCTCTTTCTTGCCGAAGAGGAACGCCGCGTTTACGAAACTTTTTGTAGAGGAAAAAAGCCGTACACGAAGTTATACGAGGATATGTATAAATTGCATTTATGTACGTGGGCACCTAGACTAATACGAATAAAAAACATAAAAACAGAACAAACTTAAACTTAAAATATAGGTTACTAGACAGAACACAGAACCAACAGAAACAAAACAAACTAAAAATAATATATAGGCTACTATATGGTACAGATGATGATACAATAGCACATATACCTACGTGTAGGTAATATCTACACTAAAATTTCTTTGTGCTAGCTTTTCCCTCGGCATTATCTCCAAACTCTCCACTTGCATTATCCTCATCCTCATTCTTGGCATCGGCCTCAGCAAAAAAACTTTTGTACCATGTTTGTTGTTTGGCCTTTACGGTTTTAATAAAATAATTTAATAAATATGTTATGTGAATGTGTCGATGTAATACCTACAGTGATTTATTTCCTTTATGTGCAGTGGAAAAAAATCCTTAGAATAACCTCTGGATTTAATAAATACATGGTTTTAATTGTTTGCCTAATTTTTAGTAGATATAGCAACTGTGTGCGTGTGTAATTACACCTAATAATTTAAAACTGCGATAATAGTATATTATATTACTAGGAGTAGAACGCACTCTTTTTTTGTGTTGAGCCCAGGATTCGCAAACTGGGCGAAACACAAAAAAAGGCGTTCTACTCCGTGTAATATATACTATTTTTTCTTCAAGCGTATTAAAATGCAAAAATTCATTTATTTATCATAAATGTACAAATATTCAAACTACAGTCTTACATGTTGACACAATATGACAAGTGGCTAGTGGATAGCGCGCCACCGGTGGCTTTCGGTATTAACATTATGTTACTAGTAAAACAATACCCACTACGGCGGCGCTTTCGGAACTAACATTATGTTACTAGTAAAACAATGTCCACTACGGTGGCGTTCGGTACTAACATTTTGTTACTAGTAAAACAATGTCCTACTTCTACTTCTGTTTTTGGTGACATAATTTAAACATTTTAATACGCTTGAAGAAAAAACCTATTTTTCATATCCCTTAATTACCTAAGTAAGTTTTAATATATCTTTTAAGTGTGTTGCTATTATACATATGGTTACGTAGGTATATAAGTGCTCTATCGTTAAACCATATCGTTGTCAAACTTATCTCTAAAATAAAAATTCACACAATAGAAATACTTGAAAGAAATATTGAAAGTAATCGCTAATAATAAAATTGTCTCGGTGGACAGGTATTTTCCTGCATACTTCCTCCATTATGTGTATATGTATTGATGAAACCTTGTGCAATGTATTTATAATGACGTTAATAAAAGAGCTGAGAAAAATGTTAGAGTAAGAAATGATCGGAAATGACCGTAACTTGTAGAATTAGGTCATGAAAAAATACATTTTTTGGCCCAAAATAATAATAATACAATTTCAAAGAAAGAGGTAGTTTTTCATGTTTTTCCGGAAAAACTCGGTGAACACGCACTTTACAGAAAAGTTACAAATAAAAAAAGTCTCGTATTTCGATGACACATTCATTTGAATTTTTTCAGATTTTCTTTTCAACCTTTACATTTCCCCTCCCCCACTTTTATGAATTTTCGAATGGTCATCTCGAAAAATATGCATTTTTCGAAAAAATTCACAAGAGTAAAAACATCTTATTTTGGGCCAAAAGATGTATTTTTTCAATTTTGACGTAATTCTACAAGTTACGGAACCCGTGATAAAAAGGGTGGTTTCTACCCAGTGGCGGATCCAGAGAGGGGCGCTGGGGGCCATCGCCCCCCTTCCACATAAATAATAATTAACACAGCTTTGAGAGTATAATTTTGAATATAATTGTATTCAAATAGCTAGTAGCTAATCCGAGTCGTGACTTCCTTTCATGGTACTTCCGTAATGCTTAAAAATCTTAAACTATTTTATTAGTCGTAATGAATTTTCGAAGTTTAATAATCAATCTGGTTATTTATTTGTAGCTGGTAGGTAATTGTCTCTCCTAAGTGTCTGTTTCTACGAATGGAAGAATTCCGGTGGTCCCCAGCAAGCTCTTTCTAATGCAAATAGTCAAGTACTTCAAATTTTACTTTTACCCAAACAGAATTCAAGGGTTCTTTTACATATTTTTCTAAATCAAGCAAAATATTATGGTTATTAAGTAATATCCCTAATAGCACACGATGTCCGCCGGACGTCCCTTTTATGTCCATTTAATGTACTGACGTCCATGGACATAAACGGGACGCCTACCGGACGTTTATCATTGGATTTACTTTGAAATTGTACGGAATGGACGTCCTCTGTATGTCTATTTTATGTACGGGAAGTATGTACATTTTATGTCCATATAGGGACAGAAGATGGACGTCCTTTTCGTGTAAGTTGATTTAAATATTATATTTTTGCAATAAATGATAATATCTCCATACCGCTTTCTCTCCAACACGTTTCCGAAATATGTATACATACCAGCGAATAGCACACTTAACGTCCAACATATGTGCCGCAACGGACGTCCTTCGGCAAGTACGCACATTTTAGGTCCCTATAGGGACAGCAGCAGTTCTATTTAATATAAAAACAAAACAAACGTTAACAAAACTGGTTTTTCAATTTTACAATGTTTTTGTTTGCATTTGACCGTTATTTCTGTAAAATTTGTAGTTTATTTTTTATAGTAATTTGTAATTTATCATTAATAATTTAATTTTAATCTTTTTTATAAATTATTAATGATATTATTTGATACTAAATATTTATTAAACATTCAAATAGGTACCTTCTATATTTTGAAATAAATAGTTATATTAGTCAACTGTACAGTCTTTAAGTAAACACTAACAAGCCAAGTTGGTGGCCGAGTGAAAGAACATCGAGTTACAACGCCGAGAAGTCCAAGTCGATTATCTTCACGCGCCGGTTGACAGAGAATCGAATATTAACACCATCTCGATCAGGGATCAAGAAATTCCAATCAAACAGTGCGTGAAGTATCTGGGGGTTAACTTGGACAAACGACCGACGTTCAACACCCACGTTAACGACACAGTACGCAAGGTCTACGCCATGTCCAGGAGTCTGTATCCGCTCCTGGCAAGGGGTAGCGGACTCAATAGGACAAATAAAAAATTATTGTACACGATGGTGATCAGGCAGGCCATCACATACGCGGCGCCGGTGTGGTGCAGCATACCGGCCACGACAATGAGAAAACTTCCAGTTTTCGAACATAAATTTATGCGCCTCATCTCTGGTTCGGACAGATACACCTCCCTCAGAGATTTATATGATCGTTGCCACGACATAACCCCACTAGCGGACTACGTCCAAAAAATTTCTCAAAAATTCTACGAATTCAAATTGGGTGATAGTCCGTTAACCCGCAACATAACCCGAATCAGACAGCATAATGCAATCCTTTTCGATATCCGACACCCCCTACCATACCAGGCGTTGCCTATTTTCCGGCAACCTCTCTAGCCATACTTTCCTATACGACAACTTCTTATTTCTCGACCTTTAATCTTTACTAAAACCTATAACCCTATAACCTTCTCTATCTGTTTTATCCTTTTTGTTCTTTTGTCCTTTTTTTGTTTCTAAATTCCATCTTGACCTATAAATTCTTAAAAACCGAAATATTTCTCACCCTATCTTTTTAAAGTTCCAAGACATTTTCCTGGCGGCAGAAAGACCACCAGGGTGGAATTACTTCAAACGGGTTTTTTCGTTGAGTTCCGTTTTCCCGTGCCAACAACCAAAATTAAATAAGTGCTTTGCCTAGTGAGTGATAATTTTGTACAATTTTCTTTTAATTAGCTTTAAGTCCGTGTGGACACATTTTTAATTTTATTTTAGTTTTTAAGTCTGCCTGTGACAGACAGGAGTACTAACATAAGACATCCGTCGTTAAGCCAAACCGGACCTGCCTCACCACGGCACTCAGCGCCGTGGTTGTCTGGCTGGCTCCGGGCCAGGTTCCGGTGAGGCGCATAAATGTATATAAAAATGTTCAATAAATTGTTATTGTTGTTGTTGTTGTTGTTGAGTTACAAGTCACGAGATCGACGGTTCGATCCCTGCTCATTCCGTTTTTTTTCTAAATAATTAGAATGTACAAATATTGTCCCAAGTTGTGACATTTGCACGTCCCTCGGCTGCCCGTCGGATGTACTTTGGACCAAAAACGAACGTCCATCGGATGTACTGTATGTCCGTCGAGGACGTCCTTCAGATGTCCACAGGACAATGTTGTGCTATTAGGGATAGTAATAAAGGCCAAAACAAAAAACAAGATTGGAATTTTTATCATAAGTATTTTTGGTACTTTGATATATCGTTTTTTCTTTTATTTAAGAATGCGTCTTTTTACGTTTTATTTCTTTTAGTTAAGGATAATATTTTGCAGTGAGGGAAATATGCGTTTGTTTTTGGTTTATTATAAATATTTCAAAAATCATAAATAGTATAATGTTTAAAATAATTTTGGATACTTCCCATTGCCCTAAGGAATACAACCATACATAGTTTTTATCATAAATTTTGTATGTAGTTAAATGCCATACTCTAATAATGAAATTAGGAACTATTTTCATTGACAAATTACGATATTCAAGTACAACAGAAATTTACAATAAGAAATATATATATAGTTGTATTCGTTAGAACAACAGCAAGTGCCTAAAGCAGTTTTAAAGATTATGACTATGTTTGGTTTTTTAAATATTTATAATGAACCGAAAATAAACGCATATTTCCCTCTCACTCTGCAAAATCCTATCCTTAATAGCGCTTTTCTTATTTTTATACGGTGTTTTTCAAAAAATTCGCATCATACGGAATTTTTTTTTATTTTTGTTTTGTACGTATTGAGTAAAGGTTATTTCTACAAATATTTCTTATTGTTAATTAGCGCGCCCCCCCCAGAAGCCTAGTCTGGATCCGCCACTGTTTCTACCTCTTACTCCAATATTTTTTTCAGCTCTTTTATTAACGTCATTACAAACACATTGCACAAGGTTTCATCAAAATTCATTCATTAGCACTCAAATTAGAGATTAGAGGTGAAACTCCCAGTTGACTAGACTATAAACCAACTTCTATTAATGCAGAGTAATTTTTATCAAAAAAGCTCGTGAGGGATCGTTTAGAAATTTTCTAAGGAAGAAATAAAAAAAATTATTTGTATTTGTCAACTCTTATACTGCCCTCCTAACTTAGAAAGCAGTATCTTAACCTTTACTGGTTTTGAGAAAACGTCTTTTTTAGTTTATTTAACTGGGCCGCCACAAAAAACTTAATGAAAATTTTTGAAATTTGTTTTAAGTGTTGCAATATAATTGTTTTAAACGTATATCACAATAACAATGTCAATATTTAAAAATGTAAGTAAAAATTGGCGATTACTGCTTTTTAGTCTAGTGTATTATTTAGATTAAAGAGGACTATGCAACTGTGACTTGCAGTATGTATTAGGATTTACTGCTTTTTAGTGTAGACTAGAAAAGCTTAATTTGGAGATGCCGCAATATTTTAAAAGAAATGTTCGTAAAAATGATTGCAAAATAAAACGGAATATTGCTATAAAAATTACATTTCTTGGAACATAACTAAAAAAAGGTACTTCTCTAAACGTTGGTTGTGGCATTTTTTTAATTTTTCTCTATTCTTTTTGGGATGCTCTGCCACATGTATTCTTCTAAACAATGTCTGAAATCTACAAAATAATACAATTAACCAGTATTTTACTGGAAAATAACCTCTACGCCTGTGACTTTTACGTCAAAGGATCAGTTAGAGGGTGGTTTTGACAAATAATGAATAAGAACAAAAATATAAAAATGACGTATTTTGCTGACGTTTCGGAAAACGAATCTGTTTCCTTTCTCAAAGCGTATTATAATGTTTAAAATAAAACTATCAATTAGATATATCAACAGTTCTGTGTAAGCAGTAAGTATCTATGGATACTGAATATAACAAATATATTCCTAAAGCTGTGTATTTAATATACACAGCCCACAAACATTATAATACGCTTTGAGAAAGGAAACAGATTCGTTTTCCGAAACGTCAGCAAAATACGTCATTTTTATATTTTTGTTCTTATTCATTATTTGTCAAAACCACCCTCTAACTGATCCTTTGACGTAAAAGTCACAGGCGTAGAGGTTATTTTCCAGTAAAATACTGGTTAATTGTATTATTTTGTAGATTTCAGACATTGTTTAGAAGAATACATGTGGCAGAGCATCCCAAAAAGAATAGAGAAAAAAGGTACTTCCTTTTACAATTTTTATTAATCATCGTATTCCAATCTAAGGTCCACTGCATCGACATTCACTGGAATGTTTTTCAAAATAGTCTCCTATTTTGTGGAATTAGTGTAAACAATTCTTTTTCAATAAGACAATTCAGTAAGACAATGTCCTTCATGTATGGCCTTGGATTGGCATGTTCAATTTTATAAATTGAAGAATTGTCAGGTCGGATAAAGAAATCATTCAATTTCATCTCGTTAATTACAACTTCTCCTGAATTTGCAGACTGTACGCAATTCACAAATTCTGCAAAATCGTAGACTTCGACCTGATGGTGGAAACTATCAGCCGCCATAAATGGGTGGTCAGGTTCAAAATATCGCAAAATTATTCGGGTGGTTGCTGTTTCAGAGGAATTAATAATATAAGTTAAGTAACAAAACAAGGCCCAGTTCTTGTTCTGGCCAGAACAGTTATCTAACCAAATAACTAAAATTTAATATCTCGCATTACTAGCAGAAACGCATGAAATGTACTAATGAGATCTTCTTTTTTCCTTGCGGATACACATTCATGCCACAGGCAAGCAAAAAGTTTAGTAGGTTGTTTTTTATCTACCGGTACAAAACTCGTTGAAACCACTTCGAGGCGTTTCTCGGGAAATTAAATTTGAAATTTTTATCGTCTTGCCATTGGAAAAATTGTCTGAAGTATCAAAACATGTTTTTACATGTTTTCAGAATCCCAGAAAAAATTTGTTCAGACAAATTGGCTGAAATTTTCAGTCGTGGCAGCAAAAATCAGATCCCGGAATTTTTTTCTGTACCGGCTCATTTAACCTAAGTTGTTAGTTTTTCTCTAAATTATTAGTTATTCAAATATTTTAGATCAAGACTTTTGTAGCCCAAAGATATAAATACAACGTTACTGACTTTTATTTGCAAACTTAAGTTGCCCATTATTGGTACCTAATCGGTATTATATAAGCAGTTTAAGAAAAAATAAAAACAAAACAGAATAAAACCACGACTCGTAATTGGTTAATGTCAAGCCATAGTTTGATCTCCGATATAATTAAATACTTACCCTTCTTTTTAAGAGCTACAAGTTCTTAAACTAAACACAATTTTTTCTTGTCTAAAAACGAACAGTTTATATGTGCTACTAAAGTGATTTTACCGCCATCAGCTCTTTTGAACATGCGCATTTTAAGTACAGTACCAACTGTTACTAGTCTTAAATGCAGCATCTCCAATAAAAATTGGAGTTGCTGCATTTTAGTTGGGCACAGGGCTCATACTGCATTTTAGTTTTTTTAGTTAGTTTAGTTTAAAAAGTGGAGATACTGCAAACTCTAATAGCTCATTTGTATTAAAGCTATGGTCAATATTACTTTCTAACTTAGTCAAAGAGGTGTAAAAGTGCCCGAAACATATTAAAAACGCAACAACTCGAAATTAACAAAATCTGGAGTTTCTGCTTTTTAAGTTAGGACGGCAGTATAGGCTCTAGGCCTTTTTGGGACTACCAACTACGAAAAGCCCCAATGTGCGCTCATGTAACCAACTGCCCCCTCCACCCCAAACAGCTCTTGCTGTCATTGGCGAAATTTCCGTTGATTATAAAATTTCACAGATAATATATACACAGCTCTCTGTATATTCATAAACTGACCTTGTGTGTGAAGGCGCTAAGCAGGTGAAGGCATTAGGCTCTGAATACATTGGGTATTAATAATTACTCTTTCCAAAAAATACCACTTTTTCAGTAGACAATCGCACTTCTGGAATGCGTAGTCTAGAAGTGCAAGCAACCATCATCAGTCTCGTGATTATTCCTGAAGCACCATGATTTCATTCTAAAAGTAAAAACAACTTTAATGCAGTTTTGACAAACAATTTTCATATAATCAAAGAACGATATGTAATAGTAGGTACCTAATAATTATACCGACATTTACGCAAACTGTTCTAAAAAATGGTTGGCCACCTTATCTACAAAAGAATTAGCAATAATTATAATATGTTTGTATTCATTTTATCAGTTCTTGTCACGAACCTTATTTTTAATCACTAGGTATGTTTCATATTTAGTTTAATTTATCTTATAAATAATTTTAATGAAAAAAAAGTATACGCATTTGGGATAATAACAGTACTGTATTAATTTTTGCACAAATCAACCAATTTGAGGCGGCACTGTATATAAAATAAAGTAAAAAAATAAAATAATGAAATGTCTTGCTTTTTCCCTTTTAAAAATGCTTCTGCGCGCTTGTTATCCAAGTAATATTCAAAGTACCTAATATTCAAGATTGGTAGACTACAAATCTTGCCTAATATTATTGTAGTAAGATATTTTTATTCCGCGAAACTATTGCCATTTAGTTGTTCATAGCTGATTGATGAATCAAGTAAGTGGGAAGTGGAACTTTTGCAAGATTTGTACTTTTGAGCAAATACAAAAAACTGAATGTGAAGGATAGGATTTTTAAGAGAGGGGAATATACTTTATTTTCGATTTATAATAAATGTTAAAAAAATCAAATATAGTATAATCTTTAAAACTGTTTCAGATACTTGCTATTGTTCTAACAAATACAACTGTTATTTTTTATTGTAAATTACTGTTGTACTTGAATACCGTAGTTTGACAATCAAAGTAGTTCCTGATTTCATTATTAGAACACAGCATTTAACTATATACAAAATTTATAATAAAAACTGTATATGGTTGTATTCGTTAGAACAATAGCAAGTATCTGAAACAGTCTTAAAGATTATACTATTTAGAATTGTTAAATCCTTATAATAAATTAAAAATAAACGAACATTTTCCTCTCACTTTGAAAATTCCTATCCTGAAAGGACGGCTTAGTAAAAAAATTCAGTTAGCAATTATAAAAAAAAAATTAACAACCTATAGACGGAGAGCTGGGCACGAAATTTCGATGACTCGGGTTATGAAAAATTTCCATCACAATACGTCGTACACTAAGGGGAGACCCTGATTTGGGAATTAGCTGACAGCTCGAGGGTGGAGGGGCGCCGCCATATTGAGAAAATGGCGTACAAAAACAGTATCTTTTAAACATCTCGCTTCGGGTGTCTCATACAGCAAAAAAATCTTATTAAAATAAAAGAGCATTGAATTTTCTACAAAATATGTCCTATACATTTTTTCGTTAAACTGAATAGTTTCGGTGCAGCAGCCGATCGAAGTCAAGCATTCTTGATAAAATTATGATTTTTTGTAATTTCTCAATTTAGTGCGACTTTTATTTTTTTGTGTTGAGACAAAATTTGTTTTCATATCTGAAAATCCTCAAATATAGTTGATTTTATTTATCTGCTGTTCAATACTCATTTCCACACCACCTTGAGGTAGAGAATATGGAGGGTTTTTTTACGTGGTTGTCCCCCCACGACTAGCCTGCTTCTTGAGGCGTTCCAGGTGCTTGATATCGAAGGTCCAAGTTCGTTGTAGTCTTCAACAATACTTTCTTCGGACATTGCTTCCGTTGCGCTGCCCACTGATTCTACGTATTGATTGTTATCCATGCTTGCAGGAAATGTTTCGACTGGAGAGTCGACTTCCTCGTTGTCATGAAGCTCGTCGACTGTTGCTGGTGCATTGTTGCAACTTTTTCCGTTACAAAATTTGCAAATTACAGAATATTTTACCACGTGCTGCACTGCACCCTTTCTTGCATTTACAGGAAAGAAATTTAAGTAGGTAGCTTTTCAGAAGCAGGATCTTTCAGCATTGAAACCGGTGTAAGCCCAGCTTTGCTCTGTTTCCAGCACGATTCTTCAAAATTTTTACAAGCCCCCTGCTACTCCCGGACTTGATAATATGTCCTGAATGAATGCTGCCGTGCCGCTGCAGCTGTAAAATCATAATTTTGTCAAGATGCTTGACTTCGATCGGCTGCTGCACCGAAACTATTCAGTTTAACGAAAAAATGTATAGGACATATTTTGTAGAAAATTTAATGTTCTTTTATTTTCATAAGAAGATTTTTTGCTGTATGAGGCACCCGAAGCGAGATATTTCAAAGAAACTGTTTTTGTGCGCCATGTTTTCAATATGGCGGCGCCCCTCCCCGCTCGAGCTGTCAGCAAATTCTCAAATCAGGGTCCTCCCTTAGTGTATGACGTATTGTTACGGAAATTTTTCATAACCCGAGTTATATCGAAATTTCGTGCCCAGCTCTTAGACTACTAAAACTGTGTATTCATTCCGGTATGGAACAGCTATTTTTTAACGATAGGCATCGGAAGAATAAGCTCTATTATATGTAGAGAAATAGTTGTTTACAATGGCGGATCCAGCCACATTTCTTGAGGAGGGGGGTAATTACTTGCTTCGAGTAAAAGTAGATATTAAGTATTAACGATATTATTAGAACAAGCACAAAGGTCTATAATTAATTTTTTTTTGTTTTGGAAAATATTGGAAATAGTTTTTATTTAATAAAATGTAAGTCAAAACAAACAAATCGAAAATTTAAAAAATAAATTTATTTCTCAGAACATTTTCATGCATAAAATATGCAAATCACCTTATATATTCACTCAAAAAATAAAATTATTATTAAATATTATTTGCTTATTATTGCCCCCCCCCCCCCCTCCATAGATCCGCCCTTGGTTGTTTACGGCAATGTTGAATGACCGAAAGTAAAGAAACCATATCGTTAAATTGTTTTTTTATTTCTTTCCGTTAAAATCTCATTTTGTAGGATAGTCTGAAATCGGCCGCGAGCATTTTGAGTATTTTTCTCCTATAATTATGCATTTTCGTCACCGAACTCTACTTTTATAGTAAAGTTCAGTGGTTTTCGTGTGATTGAACGAACGCGCCATCTGTTAATGGAGAGCCAAACTTCTAGGATCAAGAAATTTATCTGGCTAGAAAATATGGCTTATAATTTTAAGGGACTGACGCAGGAGGTAGGAATCTTTCTGGACTGAAGATATTCACATTATCCTAATTAAAGAAAGTACTAAAAAGTAGAAAGTGGTACTGAAACATAATGATGATAATGATCGTATTAACAGGAAAACATCTATAGCATGTCAGAGAATAATAAACAATTATAGTATTCTGTGACCCTGTCTACCATTGTGGAATAAATATTCTCAAGTGACATCTGATTGGAAGTAGTATGACAATAAAAAGAAAACTGTAATATCGTCGTAAATAAAATGTGGTTGTCATTTACAGAAACAAAATCGAGGTGAAAGGCAAATAGAAATGGCAAAACAGATCAATTTTTCACTTGTGTCTTAACTCGAAAACAATGTAATACTTCGTAAAAAATGCGGAGTATTTTTTTTCATCTATTTTATAAAGAACTATAAATAGCTTTAAAGAGCTGGTCGGAAAGAGATGGTGGCAGATGGCGTGATGCCGCCAGACGCACTATACACCAAGGGGAGGCCAACTAGAATAATTTTCATGAATCAAAACATCTGGCAAAACGTCAATGCGAACATAACGAAAAAAATGAGTACTCAATGAACTTTATTCGACGGAGATATTGCGGTTAAAAGATAAAAAAATAGTGCAGTGCCAAAAAAAACAACTTTTTACATGTTGATTTTGCAAACTTAGGGAAATTAAAATAGAAAAAAAAAGCAAAAAAATGTACCTCCGTATAGAAGTCTGTATGGTCAGATATGGCTGAAAAATATTTGGATAATATGAGGTTGTTAAACTATAAAAATTAATTATAAAATTGTTAAAACTTTAATATCACTAATAGCTAGGAGCTGACAAGCGCGGATGTAGAAATTTCAATAATTTTTTTCTCGTCTGTGGCGCATGGGACCCATACGAAATATGGGAAATAACATCTCGAGAAGCACTTCTCTAAAAAATTTTGAAAAAGCAGTTTGCGAAAAAAATTTTCAAAATTCGATTACCCCCCCAGGTCTAGGGACTCCTGTTTAAAATTATTTTTTTTGTCATATGCATTTTAGTTTTCATAAAAATACAGCAACACGTTCTGAAGTTTATGAAAATATTTTCATTACTAACTGAGATACAACGAATTGAAATTTTGTGATTTGTTAAATTGTAAATCACAAAATTTCACCAGATGGTTCCAACATGGTTGACATGGTTTCATAATCGAATGTTCCTTCAGATTTGCAATAGACCGCTGCATGTATTGTAGGAGGTGAACGAGTCATGCCCTACGCCGAGTGAGTTACCTTTCAGTTACAAATATAGCTTATTTGTTTTAGCTCCTAAAGCTTTCAGATTGTTTTATTTGGTTCAATGACTCATTTTTGAAACATTAATGATTAGTGCATTATTTCATATCGCAAAAACACTTGCAGTCAACCACACAAATTACTCAAAGCCAACACTTACCCATCTGGCAGTGACGTGATAGTAAACCTAGGAAAGTATCTTATTTATTTAAGAAGTGCTATTCTAATACGGTAGCTCAGTCGGCTAAAGCATATTGTGTAGTGGAAATGCTGGTCGCACTGGGTTCGAGCCCCAGCCTTGGCACTGACAATGACTATGGGTACAGGTGTATGTCTGCGTTTTTCTACTATGTGGCATGTTTTATGTTTATTCTTTTGGATTTATGCCCCAGAGGTTACTAATGGTGGTGCCCCATGAGCACACCCCGGCTCCTCATAAAGTAAAAAACCAGAATCGGATTTAGGCGATAAAAATACGACCATTTTCATGCACAATAATACAATATCTTATCTTGTAATTGTATCTAGTAAATCCTGTAATATTTAAAGGTAAATGGCTCCGAAAGGCTTCTAGCCATACTGTGATGCATTGGACGCAGAAACTATGCCTTTATTAGCATAATAAAAATATATTATTTGCATTTGTTCTAAATGGTTTGAAGTTAAGCTCCGGTGCCCATCATTAGGTTAGGTTAGGTTAGGTTAGGTTAGGTTGATATGTGAGTGGGCTAGTAACAGACCCTCCACCGCGACCATCTGGTCTATTGTGGCTCACTCCTAATTATATTTCACCCAATAGGTTCAGCTTTTTGATAAAGTCGACTACCTTATTGGGTGAGAGGTTGTCCAGATCCTCTGGCAGCAGTTGCCCTTTGCCAAAAAGTGAGAATCTGGTTCTTTCTGCAGCAGGACAGGTACATAAAATGTGCGCTGCCGTTTCATCCTCCTCCAGACACAGTCGGCATTCAGCGTTGTCCGCTATTCCGAGTCTGTGTAGGTGGTGGTTAAGTCTGCAGTGCCCAGTGTATAGGCCAACTAGAGTTCTTAGGTGTAACCTATTTAACTCTAATAGTTTTTTAGTTCTTGATTTCAAAGGGTATGTGATGAACTCCTTTGAATGAACTAATCCTGGTAGTTCTTGCCAGTACTGGAGGATTTTCCCCTCAGTCCAGGCCAAGATGGTGGTTTTCGCAGTGCTTGCCGATATGCCAAGCACTGGCTCCGGTCCGATAAATTTTGATACCGCACCTTCCCTGGCTAAGGAGTCGGCTACTTCGTTGCCCTCCAAGCCAGAATGGCCCGGTATCCAGACCAGAGTTAATTTGTTGTATCTGCCCAATCGGGCTAGAGCCTTTTGGCAATTCCAGACCAATTTAGAATTGCAGCGATGTGAGCCAAGAGCTTTAAGAGCTGCTTGGCTGTCTGAAAAGATTTTTATTGATCTGTGTCTAGGATGCATCTGCTCAAGCCTCCTTGTACACAGTTCAATGGCATGAACTTCTGCCTGAAAGACAGTCGCATAGTTACCCAGGCTCGAAGTGATTCTTACCTTTGGGTTGCGACTGTATGCTCCAGCTCCAACTCTCTCAGGGGTTTTGGAGCCGTCTGTAAACCAACAGATGTCTGCTCTTTGTAGGTCAGTTTTATTCCGATCCCATTCGTCTCTTCCAGGAAAAAGGACGGTAAAAGGCAGTTCATAGTTGGTCGCGGTAGGCATCACATCTGAAAGCATTCCCAGGATGCCATGACACTCCATGTCATCTGACAGCCTGTTGCGTTCCATGATGCTAGCCTGCGGCATATTATTTGCCGCTTGTTGAAGTCTGTATGTTGCCCACCTGGCCTCTCTCTCCAAGTAGATGTGGAGAGGAGGTAGATCCAGGAGGATTTCCAGAGCTGCTGACGGTGTGGTACTTATCGCACCAGTTACTGCCAGACATGCTTGTCTCTGTAGACCAGAGAGTTTGGCTTTGGTCGTTTGTTGTAGCCCTTTCGACCACCAAACTATGGAGGCATACGCTACCATTGGTCTTATGACCGTAACGTATAGCCAGTATATTTGTTGGGGACCTATACCCCAGGTTTTTCCACAAATTCTGCGACATGTCCACAAGGAGAGTCGCGCCTTGTGGATTACCTTTTCCAGATGGGAGTTCCAGTTGAGTGATTTATCTAGTGTAAACCCTAGATATTTCACTTCCCCCGCAAATGGAATAGTTTCACCTGCTAAGGAGGGCGGCACTAAATTGTTCAGCCTCCTTTTTCTGGTGAAGGGTACTATTACAGTTTTGTGGGGGTTCACAGTCATCTGCTCCCTCTCACACCAAATATGGACTGTATTTAGCACCTCTTGAAGGGTATTAGAGAGTACCTCTTCAGATTTTCCTCTAACCATAATGACTAGATCGTCCGCATATGCTTGAATCTCGGCTTCCCACAGAGAGAGAATGGCCAGCAGATCATCCACAAGCAGTGACCATAAAAGGGGGGAAAGTACCCCGCCTTGTGGACACCCTCTTGCGGCCCTGAATCTGACCGTTTCTCCCTGTAGAGAAGTCGTTATGATTCTGTTTTCAAGCATAGCTTGAATCCAGCCAGTTATAGTTAGCTCAACCCCTCTAGCAACCGCAGCTGTATATAGGGAGTTGGGCAATGCATTGTTGAATGCTCCTTCGATGTCAAGGAATGCTGCCACCGCAATCTCTTTTTCCTCAAGAGATTGTGTGATTTTCCCGACCAGGTTATTTAGTGCTAGTTCTGTTGATTTGCCGGGTTGATAGGCATACTGGTGAACATTCAGAGGATAGGTGCTCAGGATGTTTCCCCTGATATGTCCATCCAGAACCTTTTCTAGGCCTTTCAACAGAAATGATGTCAGGCTGATGGGTCTTAGCGATTTGGGGTCTGGTTCTGTCCGACCCACTTTTGGTATATATACCACTTTTACCGCCGCCCAACTGGATGGGATATAGTTCCATGCCCATCATTAAATATCCACTTGTATTGTGCAAAGGATCGTTCGTCTACTGATCTGATGTAATCGGCAGTGCCGGTTTTCCCTAGGCCCGGGCGGCCTATGAGGCCTAGTCACAAAACCGGCCCTGGTAATCGGCACATATTTAAAATAAGTAATAGGTAGTAGATTTATATTCTGCATTGAACAGTCCATTTTTTTTGCAAATTAATAGGTCTACACACCAAAATGTCGGAAAACCGGGGTGGTTTCTTAACAGTGTATACAGATTGCCTCAGAAACACCCCCTCATATTCTAAAAATATGCTGACATAGATCAAATAAAATTTTCATAGCCATGTCCCCCATCGTATTATAACAGTCTTTGGAGGTAGTGGTGTCTTTGGCAACCTTTCTTGACTTGGTGCTTTTAGAAACATTTTTTTTTACACTGGATGTCAGTTTATCAACGTTAGGGTAACACTGTCTAATAGTTTCAGCAACTCTATGCAGTCCGTAAGCTAAGCACCTAATAGTTCAGGAATATTACGTTTTTATTCCGACAAAATTCATAAAGATTTGAAAATTGGTGGGTATGTTGGGAATAGCATAAGGATTACTAAACCAAAAAGTTCCCATCCCTAAATAGTGTGCTTCATCCCCCAGGACGTCCTTTCTACCCCCATTTTGAGTTTTTCTAGATTATCTCGGCAACGGTGTAATTTTCGAAAATACCTATATACAAAATTGTTCCTTGGAAAATTCTCTATCAAAAAGGTTTTTACCACTTTTTTCCTAAAATTAATAATAACGTGGGAAATATGGCGCAAACATAAGGGTTGGTTCCGACTAGCACTCTCTACAGTACGATCTACCTTAAAGTTTAACGTTTAACGCTTAAAATAGCAGTAGGCACTAAAATTTATTTACAATTTTAATAAATATACAACTTCCACCCCCTCACCTCTATAAAAAGATCGTGTTGTACTTATTTCCACACCACCCTAGAGGTAAAGTACTTGGCGCGTTTTTTTTTAAGTGGTATCCCCTGTAGGCCTAATCCACTAATTATCAAATGTTAATTATAAATCTTGGTCGTCTTCCACAGATTCAACATTCAAGCATGATTATCCATGGCAATGATAACACATTGTAGAGCAACGCAAGCCTGCTCTTCTGCAACTACACCTGTATTCGCACCCTAATTTACATGAACATGAAATAAGCGTTAAAACAGATTCGGGAGCTGGTTCTTTTATAGTCATTATTGGGATTAATATACCGCCAACTTTTTTCCACCCCCAATCGGTAGCTTTGAGCGTCGTTTTTCTATGTTTGAATTTGGTGAAAAACTCGATAACAGTGTTGCCGGAGCGGCAGCAGAAGTTGGTGGAAGTTTTGACAACATAACAGTGTTGCTGGCTTTACCAACTAGTCTGTTAAAAGACATAAATCTGTATTCATCTAGACTTTTTTCTGCAAAGGTACAGTTGTATAAAGCTAAAATAAATCGCTCTCCCACCGAACATTTCGGTGATGGTAAATAGATAACGAATTATATGACTTGCGCTAATTACGGCCCTGATTTACCAACGTACTATTCGTTTGAGGACAAATGGTCTAAAAACCTTTTTTGTAGAGAATTTCCTGTAGAACACTTTTGTACATAGGTATTTTTGTCGTAAAATGCACCATTTCATGGATAATTTTAAAAAAGCGAAAATTGGGGTGAATACTATGCCGTAGGGGATGAAGCACACAATTTAGGGGAGGGAACTTTTCGGTTTATTATTACATATGCTGTCCTGATTATTTCCACCAATTTTCAAAACTTTATGAATTTTGTCGGATATATCGCAATTTGAACCGTAATATTACTGAATTATAACATGAACTATGTTGTGATAAGTTTCTTTCAAAATTTTTCCAGCTGTTGTCATATAACTAACTGCATCTGTAATAAACAATACAATCTATGTAAATTTTGCTCATACTGTTTACTTCATAATATTTTCGGAGTTGATTCCACCAATTCAGCTACAGTTGCTGAATTAGTAACGTCCAGTACTTTAGATGCAGAGCTAAGTGTTTGGGCATTGAATGTGCCTCTTTCATTCTACCGGCTATTACATTTATGATCATATTTCAGGAATTTGTTGTTTCATCAACGGAAAGCCAGATTTGTTTTTCATTCAACTCTTTTCTTTGAGTGTCACAATTCGGAGTCAAATTTCTTTTTCTCATTGTAGATTCTGCTTGCACTTGAACATTTTTATACTCTTCATTAACACTTTTGCAAAAACTGTCTAAAAAGAGGATTATCTAGTTTTGTCCATGGTACGTTACACCCCACCATTACTTCTACCAAATCAGTTCTTATAATGTTCAGATGAAACATGTTTTATAATGTTCGACTTGTGTGTCCACGAGTGTTTTTTTCACAGCTTGTACAGAAAAGTTCTACACCATTAAACTTAAAGTCTTTAGTTCACGAAAGCACTGTATCTTTTAATGGATAGCCATTCGATGCCATAATAATTCACGACACATTTACTTCTATCAAAAACATGTTTCTGTAATCTGTATTGTTACTCCATAATGCATATGAAATATTCGTACATGCCATTGTCACTGTGTAATAAAATAATGATTTTTCGACTTTTTTTATTTCAAGTGCTTTCGTATGTTTAAAGTCTCCTACAAAATAAAAAACGCATTTGCAGTTTCTTTTATTATTATTACCTTATACTATTTGCAGTAATAAAAAAAAGTACAAGGAGAGCGACAAGAGTGGCACTGTCTGTGGTGCCAAAAACTTTCCTTATATTTTTCAAAAGTCTACATTATAGTGGCTTATACAGGGTGGACCATTAATAATAGGCCATAGTTCAAGGGTAGATTTTTTGGACCAAAATATGAGGATATAACCAAACATGCTTTAGTAAATTGTTGCCGTGGAAAAAGATACAGGGTGTTAAAATTGAAATTTTTTTTTCTTTTTTTTGCAATATCTCAACTACCTCTTGACCGATCTTCTTTCAATTTAGTAAGGAAACATTTTTTAAGCTAAGAAATAATAATTTATGTATTACATCACGCTAGCCCATGGAGGGCGCCTCATGAGCTCTGCCTGACGATGAATTTTTTCTCTCTCTTTTTTTTACGAAACGTAGTGGCACTTTTGACTAGAAAATCTGTGATTTTAATGAGTTTACAGTATGATGTATTATTGGACATATTGACGTTTTCGTATTTTTTATATGAATTACATTGGAACAAAATTAATTTTAACTTATTCGCAGCCATCTAGATTGATAATTAAAATTCGAATTATTTTTCGTGCAACACTGTATAAATTGTTCAAAATAGTGTAAATGTATCCAAAATGTGATCTTTATTTCAAAAATGTAAAAACATAGAGGGTGGTCCATTTAGAAAAGACTATTGGGGCCATTTCTGGTGATACCGGAAGTGATAAATATGGCGGACAGGCCTCAAAAAGTTGGAAATATTACCTAATTTCACCATGCAAAATTTCATCCCGATATCTTCAAAAACAAGGAAGTTACAGGGGTGGCCCACTATTCGTTTACACCAGCGGCGGCTGGTGAAATTTCAATATTTTTTTCTCGTCTATGGCGCATGGGACCCATACGAAATTTGGGAAATAACATCTAGAGAAGCACTTCTCTAATGACCCCTAAAAAATTTTGAAAAAGCAGTTTGCGAAAAAATTTTTGAAAATTCGTTAGCCTCCCCTGGGTCTAGGAGCTCCTGTTTATTTTTATTTTTTTTTGTCATATGCATTTGACTTTTCATAACAATACAACAGATTTTGCAGTTTATGAAAATATTTTCATTACTAACAGATACAACGAATTGAAATATTGTAATTTGTTACATTGTAAATTACAAAATTTCAGTTCATTGTATTTCAGTTAGTAATGAACATATTTTCATAAACTCCAAAATCTGTTGTATTTTTATGAAATGTCAAATGTATATGACAAAAAAAAATAAAAAGAAACAGGAGCTCCTAGACCCAGGGGAGGCTAATGAATTTTCAAAATTTTTTTCGCAAACTGCTTTTTCAAAATTTTTTAGGGGTCATTAGAGAAGTGCTTCTCTAGATATTATTTCCCAAATTTCGTATGGGTCCCATGTGCCATAGACGAGAAAAAAAATATTGAAATTTCACCAGCCGCCATTGGTTTACACCCGGTATAAACATTATATTCTTTATTCAAAACAGTTTTTTTGCGTGCATGAGCTTTATGTCATACCTTTTATTTCTTACCACAAAAATATTTGTTTCATATAAATAATGCATTTATTTGTTTATATGAATCATAAGAATTCCGATTCAAAACGGTAAAGGGTCTCGCTGGTTAAGTATATGGAATTGGGCCCAGCAGCTTATTGGGCTATTCATTCATATGAATGTTGCTTATGGCTAGGAATGCTCAATAAAATATATAATAAACCTCTATCCCCTATATTAGCAGAGTTATGGGGGTAACAACTCCCAACTTTAAAATTAATTTTCTTCAAAACTACATATGTTGAAGATAATTAATTGAAATTAATAGAAGACGTTGATATAAAATTGCTTTATATTTTGCATTTTTTTTACATTCCTATTACGTCATTTAGTATGCAAAAAAAAATAATTTAATTTTTGAGGGTGCGCGTTTTTATATCAACCCCTTGAGTGACACCTACCAAAAAAATATATATTTAATACTAATATAATTATCGTGTGTGAAAATTACTTCAAGGTCAAATTGGGATAAGACGCTTAAAAATATAAATCTAGGTAATGAACACAGGCACACAAAAAAAACTGTTGCCCAAGGAATCACTACCTCCACATTCAGATTCTCTATCCAAGTCACTCACAAAACTTTCTATGTGGAAATAATTGTTTATGGAACTTAATATAATAATAATATAATATTTGAAATCCTCTACCCCAAAAAACGATACCCCACATCGGTGGTGATAGGGGGGGTGGATGAAGTAAAAAATATTTTGAGGTTTCTGGTTCTTGTACACACACTAAATCACAATTTTTTTCATCCCCTTTAATAAGGGGGTGGGGGTGGCCAATGCCAAAATTTTTTTTGAGACCCTAGCTTCTCTTGAATATACTAAATACCAATTTTATCGACTCTTACCTGCTTAATTTACCAATTTACAACATGAAAATATAATCTAGTTTCAGATCTTGTTAAAGTACATACGTGTACCAAATTTCAAGTCAATATCTTAAACGGTTCCAGAGTAAAAGTGCGCACAAAAAAAAAGTTAGACAGAAATTTTTTTTCGCTCAAACTTAAAATCTCGACGTTTCATGACATTTTAAGCCTATTTGGACAATAAAAATTTTTTTGTCATTACTATACTTCCACTGGATGTGGAAGTAAAATTAAGTGCGAAGCCACTTAATTCCTACTTATTTGGAAGCCAATAATCAAAAAAATATACTACTACTTTTAGCTTGGCTCTCACTTATTTTTTTTGCTTCAGAAGTATTGATTTTATTAGACAATATGATTAGGCCATTTTAATTAATCCATAGAAATATCTCCTCAGGAAAGGGGATTAGCAAAAAATGTTTTAGACAAAAGTTGTTCCATTCAGAGAGGGACATCTTTTGAGTAAAATAATTTTCCACCCCCCACCCGTGATAAATTGGGGGTGGGGGTAACTTTTGAATTTTTAATGACTCTCAATTTTTGATCGCGTATTCTGATTCTATGAAAAAAATTACATAACTTTTGTACCAAACATTTTTTTCTCCCCCCCATCCTGATGAGCGGGGACGGAAAAGTAACTTTCGAATTTTCAAAAACCTGCAGAGAAGAAACATCTCTGAACTAGGGCATTTTTAGGTAAAATGTTTCAAACAAAAGTTGTTTAGTTCAGAGATATTCGCCTGCAGGGTTTTGAAAAATCGAAAGTTACACCGTCATCGCCGCTGATCAGAGTGGGGGGGGGGCGGGGAGAAAAAAATATTTGGTACAAAAGTTATGACATTCTTTTTGTAGAACCAGAATACGTGATCAAAAATTGAGTGCCTTTAAAAATTCAAAAGTTACCCCCACCCCCCGCTTATCAATGGTGGGGGGTGGAAAATTGTTCTGCCCAAAAGATGTCCCTCTCTGAATGGAACAACTTTTGTCTGAAACATTTTTCGCTAATCTCCTTTCCTGAGGAGATATTTCTATGGATTAATTGAAATGGCCGCCTAACCATATCGTCTAATAAAATCAATAGTTTTGAAGCAAAAAAAATAATTGAGAGCCAAACTAATAGTCGTAGTGGCACAACCCAAATATAGGAAAAACATTTCAAATAATGATAGAAGCAAACCACTTGGTATAGGCGGTCTATATACATAAACAATCGATTTGACCCGCAGCACCTTATTTCACGTGGCGTCAATTTCAAAATGGCGGCGTATTTTCAAAAGTACTGATTTTAAATGTTTTCTAATTGATTAACTTAATAAATATACTTTGAAATCAAATAATAATAATAAAAATAATAATAGTACACTATATAAGATTCAAGATGGTGGTATTTAATCCTATTTTAATTAATAGTTGCGGGCTAATTCCCTATTATCCACGCGCGAAAAATTTGTTTCTGTTCGAGTCAAAAATATATATCTCAAGACCATTAATACACTTGGCTTCAATAAATTCATATTTTAGATATTCTTGGCGATAAGGCTAGCGCTCTTCCTGGGTTCCATACTTTTACGGGGTGTGACATGGTGTCTTTTTTTTCTTACAAAGGACAAAAGTCTGTCTGGAAAACATGGAGTTCTCAAATCGATAATGCAACTAAACGTTTAAAGCAATTTCATGTCCACTGCCTTCCATTCCGGAAGATGTCATAAAAGATATTGGCAATTTCACTGTCCACATGTATGACTCTCTTAGCATGGCAACCAACACTGACACAACAAGAAAATAATTATTCTGTTCCCAAAACAAGCCAATTCATTTGCGACTTCCGCAGCATTGTATCTTCATATCCTAAGCTGGCCAAGTCTGGGGTCGTTCTTATGATATGGATGATGTAACGCCATCACCTAAGGGATGAGGCTGGGTTGAAAAGGAAGATAAGAAGAATAAACCTGAATAAGAACGTGGACTTCTCTATGGTCTGTTCTTCCAAATGTATGGCAGACTTGTAAAGAGCTAGCTAAATGCTCTTGTAAAACTGAATGAAGCAGTAACCGCTGTAAATGCAAAAGAAGTGGCCTTCCATGTACTCTGCAATGCACTTTCTGTAAAGAGATGTGCACCAACAACATAATTCAAAAGTTAGTATTTTTAAATATTCTCATTTTAAATTATAACAGATTCTTATTCATTTTTATTTTGTAGTTTAGAAGATTCGGAAGACTAAGGAATCCGTCTAATAGGCCCGTTCAGTATTTGTTTTTTTATTATTTTAGAAATTGAAAGTAGAACACTATTTAAGGCAATTTCCAAATGTTTAGGTTTTTATTCAAAAGTTTAAGCCCTTAAATAAATTACCAAAGTTGGACCGCGCGAAAACAGTGCGCAGCTTCCCGTAACGTCACTTTGTAGTTGCTGATTAGGCGACAGTCGAGATTTCAATTCTTTATTGGTGGTAAAATACACAGTGTTTACACACGTCAACATACAATAAGAAAGATAAAATACAAAGTACATGATATTAAATGTATAAAATATAGATATAAGGTATAAGACTAACGGCACAGAATACAAATGACAAACTAAAAGAAAAAAAAAATTTATAAGCAATAAATATATAGTCGGTATGGTATGGTGATTTGTTATTGCTTATTTACAGAACACTGCACAATGATACACACATTAGATTTTAATCGAGGCAAAGTTACTGGCTAAAAATTCGTTAGTACTATAAAAAGCATTATTAAGTAAATATGTTTTTATCTTATTTTTGAACTGGGTTTCATTTAACGATTTTATTTCTGGTGGTAGAACATTATAAAACTGCAAACCCAAGTATCCAGTGCCATCCCTGGTTTTATTTAATCTATGGAAATTTATATTTAGCTTATTGTTATTTCTGGTTTTATGATAATGTACTTGGCTTCTGGTTTTGAATGATTCCACATTTCTCTTTACATAAGTAAGACACTGGTAGATATAGGTACAAGGCACAGTCATAATTTTCAAAGTAATAAAGTGTTGTCTGCAATCATCTCTAAATTTTAATCCAGAAATGACTCGTATTGCTTTACGCTGAGCAGAGAATACAGTAGCACAAGATGGGGCATGTCCCCAGACTAAAATCGCATATGATAAAGTGGAGTGGATGAGACTATGGTAAGTCATGGTTAGAGTATTCAGTGAGACTTTATCAACAAGGTTTCGTAGCAGGTAAGTATATTTGGAGATTTTGCTGCAGATGCAGATGGTATGACTTTCCCAGGATAACTTGGAGTCTAAGTTGACTCCTAGGAATTTAACAGTCTCTGGATTATTAACCTCTTCCAAACTGCGCAAACTAAATATCATTGTTTCTGTCTTAGACACATTTAGACTTAGCTTGTTAGATAAAAACCAGTTCTGTGAATTTAACTCAGTATGCGGAACCTCGTTTAGCAACAGATCGAGGTTACCATTAGACATTGTCAAGTTTGTATCATCGGCAAATAATATGGCACTAACATTATCTTTAATTGACTGAGGAAAGTCATTGATATAAAGTAAAAAAAGTATAGGACCCAGTACGGACCCTTGTGGTACGCCATGCCGTAGTTTCAAAGTACTCGATATGAGGCCATTATTGAGAACAAATTGCTGTCTGTCAGTCAGATATGACTGTAAAAGTGATTTGCTTTCTTCAGTAAAGCCGTAGAAACTTAATTTATTGATAAGTATTTCGTGGGACACGCAATCAAATGCCTTAGTGAGATCTAGGAAGAGAGAGCATACATATTTGCCATCTTCAAAACCAACGTTTATTAAATCAGTTAATTTATCAATGGCAAGAGTTGTTGATAATTTGTTTCGGAAACCGTACTGATAAGGACTGAGAAGCTTATTATGTTCTAAATATAATGTCAATTGATTTTTTAATATCACTTCATAAATTTTGGCGAGACATGGTATTACAGATATTGGTCTGTGATTAGAAGGGTCATCGAAATTATTTTTCTTATAGACTGGTACTACTTTTGAGATTTTCAAACATTCTGGAAATATATTATTATATATACATGCATTAATTAAATGGGTAAGAGGAATTAAAATGGATTGTGTGATACCCTTAATGATTCCAACAGATATACCATAAGCATCTTTGCTTTTTTTATTTTTGAGATTGTTAATTATCTCGGATACTTCAAAATTTAATACTAATACTTCGAGATTTAATAATTAAAAACATAGAAGGTGAAATAATATATGTTAAGAAGAAAAGGTTCTATGAAACTTTTCATAAAAATTGATAGTCTTTAAGATATGACTTTAAAAGGTATTTTCAAACAATATTCGTTAAATAACTCGAACAGTATAACATTGAGCGAAAACATGCTAGAGACAAATAAGAGAGCTACTAATTGATGATGAATTTTGTATTTTTCTAATTTCTGCAGAATTAATGGTTTCGAAGATCTGGAAGTATAAAGGTGGCGTCCGAACGTCTCTAAGACGAAGTATTTAGTTTAAATGTTAAATATCTCAGAAACTATGGCACTTACGTCCAAAGCGGTAAGGATAAAAATGAAAGACTATTAATTAGGCTTTCAAATGGTTTTTTCCTTATTTCCATAGCATAAAAATACAAAGAAGTTCTGACAGAAACAATGTACTTTTTTAATTTTTGTTTATGCAAAATGACGTCACGAATCGTCGAAGCGCTTTTTACTGAAACCCAATCTTTAACATTGAATATCTAAGGATTGGATATACTTATGAAGCTGAAATTTTAACAGCTTATCTAGATGATCGAATTCTATTGAATACCATGAAAACAATAACGAAAATAAATTGTCGGTAACAAGCCTATTATAGACTTAGTCACGCCGCCATTTTGAATAGTCACCTAAAATTCTGTAGTTATTTTATTTCAATTCATAGCACAGAACCTATGTTAATAGTTTTGAACACGGTGTATTACATAATATATTAAAACTAAAAATCTTAAAATGTTGACATTTTGCGAGAAACTACGCCAGCTTTGCTTTTAAATTATAAAAGTTCAAATTTGGTATTTTATTTGATTTTAAAGCCATTAGTCCCATAAGAAAAAAGCTAAGCAGCGCCATTTTGAATCTGACGCCACCCTGGATGAGGTGCTGCGGGCCAAATCAACCTATTATATGTAAGTAAACTTTCTGCCAAGCGGTTTGCTTCTATCACGATTTGAAACGTCTTTTTGTGTAGCGCTACGACTATAAAGGTAGTAGTATATTTTTTTGATTATTGGCTTCCAAATGAGTAGGAATTAAGTGGCTTCGCACTTAATTTTTTTTTGTGTGCCTGTATTCATTACCTAGATTTATATTTTTAAGCATCTTGTCCCAATTTGACCTTGAAGTAATTTTCATACACGATAATTTTGTTAGTGTTAAATAATATAATTGTTTTGGTAGGTGTCACTCAAGGGGTTGATATAAAAACAGCACCCGCAAAAATTAAATTATTTTTTTTATATACTAAATGACTTCAATAGAAATGTAAAAAAATGTAAAATATAAAGCTGTTTCATATCAGTTTCCTATTAATTTCAATTAATTATCTTCAAGTTTTGAAAAAATTAATTTTAAAGTTGAGGGTTGTTACCCCCATAACTCTGCTAATATAGGGGATAGAGGTTTATTATATATTTTATTGAGCATTCCAAGTCATAAGGTACATTCATGTGAATGAATAGCCCAATAAGCCGCTGGGCCCAATTCCATATACTTATCCGGCGAGACCCTTTATCTGTGTGTGAAGGCCATAACTACCAGGGAGCCGGGGTTTGCCCATGAGAGAAATAAAACAAAAACATTATGAAACAATTTGTATCCATCGTTTATAATAATCACTCAGAAATCATACAGCACTGTTACAAATAAATTTCTACAAGATCATTTTGTTATTAAGTAGACAAACAGTTCATCATAAAACCTCCTCTGTAGTAAAAATATATCGGATTAAGGCGCAACCACCCAATTGTAGTAAAGATTAGTTGGAATGAATGGCGCCAAACGCCGGCACAATTGCCATCGGAAACTCCCCAAATATAAGAAATCGTGCGATCAACGCAAAAGACACGACCGCACCCGGGTGGGCGCCCACCAAAACAAAAACTTAATGAGGAAAATAATAAAAAGAGCGTAAAATCAATTTGCGAGAGTCCGTCGGGAGTTTCCACACAATCGGTCCGCAGACATTTGGCAGTGAATAAAAAAGTGCGCAGACTAGCAAGCACTGCTCGCCGCTAATAAACGCAATTCCCTAAAATAAAATTAATAAAAAATAATTACAAGTTATATCATACATACAAGTAAACACACGGATGATCTAAAAACAGATTAGACTAAGTTCTATTTTAGCCTACAGTGTAACACTTTATTGCCCTTCTTTATATACTCTTGTCAAATTGGCACGGCCGTTACACAATAACGGTCGCCGGCCAATCTCGAAAATTACATATTTACTTTATTAAACATTTTTAAGGCTTCCGAAACCGGAAGTGGTGGGTTTGCGACATTTTCAAAAAACTTTTTGTACAATTACTTGGTAAAAAAAAGAAACGTGTTTGCAACCAGAGACAAACTTAAACTAAATTTATATCTATCTTTACACAAAATGGACATTTTTTACAAATCGAAGGGGATACGTAATAAGTTAGAATTGTCAGGTACCGCGGGTCACACGCAGTTCGCACGGTCACTGAAGAGTCCTGGCTCCGGCAAAGGTCACGAGGTAGCTTGTGGATGGATGGTGATGGGGTCCTCTTGTTGCTTACAATACAGTGGATGGTGGCGGTTCAACAACGGCAGCATGAAATAATTGTTGTTGTTAAGTCGCACTTTTCAACGATTAACTGAGTTTATGTCCACAAAGTAGCTCGAGACTTTGCACCGAGATAGTCCGTCACAAATCGTTCACAGGGTAGACGGCCCCCACTTTATTATGCATCGTCCTCCTCTTCATCTACACCTTCCTCGGCCTCTATATCCTCGTCATCTTCTACAAGAAAACAAACAAGACATTAATAATATCCATCCTAGTTTACTTTAACCAAAATATCGAAATTTTACTGAGAAAATACCATTTCGGCACAGTCACATAAATGCTATCACTTTGCTGAAGTCTACTTACACTTCAAAAGCTAATAAAAAGCGAGTTCTAACCTATAACCAGGGTGTATAAATGGGTGATGCAATGATAACCCTCGCAGTGGCTTCATAAGTGCTTACTTTGTACCAAGGTGTATTAAATAAGTGGTCCGACGTATGGCACTCTTCTATTATAATGATGGCTTCATAAGTGCATGGTTTCTATTTACTTTAGTAGATGGCGCGAGCAATAAGGTCCTACAATTACCTGGGCATTTGCATCGTATAACTAACATAACCTCAAATTTTAAGATTTTTTTCGTTTATTCTCATTTTTAATGTTTGTATAGGCATTTTTAGCTTGGAGCCATACTGGCTCCAAGTAAATATTTAAAAATTCACGCGAACAATTTTTCAATATTGTTGATTGATAAAAATAGACTGCTAATTGTAAGTTAGATTCCTAACCTGCAAAAAATGTCTTATTTTATTGTGACAAACTATTTAAAAGTTCATACACATTACGTTGAACTTGATTTTGGTTGAAAGTACAGGAACCAGGCAGAAATTTTAATAATAGCTACGTAATACTTGTAAATCTTAAGAAATATATATATTTTGAGGTATATATTTTGAGGGTAGCTATGGAGATATGTGCAATGTTGCATGTAGTGTTGCATATATTCTTTCAATATTTTAATTTAGCTACTTAATGTCAGATGTCACTGGACTCTTGTTTCACTAAACAAAAAACAAAAGGCCGGGAATGTATGCAACACTGTATGCACGTATGCACAGAAACTGTTTAATACACCCTGCTTTGTACATAACATAATAGATGGCAGGACCAATAAGATCTCTCTTTACTTACACATAAAAAGATAATTTTACAGGTTCCGTGCATACAGTGTTGCATCATTCCCGTCCTTTTGTTTTTGTTTAGTGAAACAATAGTCCAGTGACATCTGACATTAAGTAGCTAAATTAAAACATTGAAAGAATATATGCAACACTACATGTAGCATTGCATGTGTGGTAGCAGCTAACCTTAAAAATACATATTTCTTCAGATTTACAAGTATTACGTAGCTATTATTAAAATTTCTGCCCGGTTCCTGTACTTTCAACCAAAATCAAGTTCAACGTAATGTGTATGAAGTTTTAAATAATTTGTCACAATAAAATAAGACACCTTTTGCAGGTTAGGAATCTAACCTATAATTAGCAGTCTATTTTTATTAATCAACAATATTGAAAAATTATTTGCGTGAATTTTAAATATTTCCAAGCAAAAATTGCCTATACAAACATTAAAAATGAGAATAAACGAAAAAACCTTAAAATTTGAGGTTATGTTAGTTATACGATGCACATGCCCAGGTAATTGTAGAACCTTATAGCTCGCGCCATCTACTAAATTAAATAGAAACCATTATTATAATAGGAAAGTGCCGTATGTCGGACCACCCATTTAATACACCGTGCCTACAACCTATCTTCTTTAAATAAACAGCATTCTATCATTTATGAATTTAAAATTTCAACAAATAAATGACCTAAAATTTAAATAATTGAACGGTTATACAAAACGTGCTTGACGGTGACGTCATCGGTTGCATTAACCTTAAATTTTAAATTTTTTAATGCTTGTATCCGCATTTTCGACATTCAACAAATTCTCATAAATGATGTTGATTGATAAAAATAGGCTGCTAATTGTAGGATCGATTTCCCACTAGAACCAAGTATTCAAAACTTCACGAACATTGCATTGACAAATCTTTAGTTGAAAGTACGAGAAAGGCGGAAATTTTAATAATACCAACATAGTTCTAGAATTTTTTTAAAAAAATATGTATTTTTGAGGTTTGTTGCTTACCACCAATGCGGCCAATGACGTCACCAATGCCCGTTGATGTGACGTAGTGCTTTTGTCCATAAAATTTAAATTCAAGTTTAAAAATGTTTTTTTATATATCACACTACTACTTGTGGAAATGCAAGTGTTTTTAATTATAAGTAAATATTACCTTCACAATCAGAGATTTTAAAATTTGTGAAAAGACCGAATTGCTTTATAAACTTTTTATGGATTATAAATGAAAACAAACAGGTATAGATAACTTGTAAATCAAATGTAAAAAAGTAACAGAAGATGTCCATTTTTTTTTTTTTTAAATCACGATTTGTGATTTTAGTATTTTTATGAACCTTCGATGTATAGTTGTTTTAAGTTGGAGAACTTGGGCCAGATGCCACCATGACAAAAAATAAATTGTTTGCTGAAGACAAATGTCAATGTTTTGTTCAAATTGCTTTGAAATAAACCAATCAGAATATAACGTAACCTCTAATATTTTTTTCACATAATGTAAATGTTTTGCAGGAATACCCATTAGAAGTTATTCTTCTTTATTGATAATTTCTACCTTAACATTTATTTTGAGAGCATCATCCATTGCATGGAATGATTTTTCATTTTTACTATTAAATTTACAATAAAACTTTTATTTCAATTTACAGCCATCACAATTCAAACTTTTACTCCAGCCATTTTTGAAATTTCTACTGCGTCATCTATAGGTGTTTTATGGTATCTCTAAAAACTTCCCAAATATTTACAACTAATCAAAATACAATCAGGACAGAGACGTTTTCCACTATAGATAACTGTTACTAAACTCGGAGCAAAAACAGCTCAGCTTCTTGAAAAAATATATTTTAGATTCAAAAAAAAAAAAACTAAAAAAATGCGTTTCAACTTGGAAATAGTAAACTAATTTATACAATACAAAAGGCTTTTCTATTTTTATTTCTACCAATGGTTATTCACGCAGGGAATTTTTTGCGGCATATATGTAAAAATCATGGCTGTGGTTATATAGGTATGTTAAAAAAGAAAAAAAACGCAAATAGAAAGAAAAAATATAAACAATCGAACATTGTATTACAAAAATTCTCAAAATTTCACTGCAAAATTAATCATTTGGATTTTTTACAACTTTTATATAAGTTCCTTATCACTATGATTAGCAATACAACGTACCTTCACCCTCTATTTCGTCATCTTCACCTTCGGGGAGTTCTTCTTCCCCCGTATCTTCTTCTTCCTCTACACCCTCTTCTTCCTCCTCATCTAACTCTTCCCCTTCCGAATTCGCCCCATTTTCTTCCTTTTTCGCTTTTTTGGGTTCGTCCGTTTTGTCCTACAAAACAAACAGTTTACTCTACGGTCTTACAGACTATTAATAAAACGTTTATGATGGAATATTTGGAAAGTTTAACTCTTCCCTCCATAACTTTTCTCGCGCCCATTAGGCGTTAAAAAATATAAAGCTACAATTTATCTTCATATATATTTTTTTTCAGCAGGTTTAAAATATCATACTTAATCAAGTTTTAACTACTACCACTTATAGGTATGATGATGAATATTATCTATTATCTACTGGTATAAAATTAAAATAAACCAACACAAATAGGTACCGGCAAATTCGCCATTTAAATGTGTGTAACATATCCATTCTATTTATAAAGATCCAAACTATCAACGTACGGAGATGATCCCTCGAAAAACCGAATAAATTCCGGTTAAGAACTTGTAGGTAGGTAGGTATCTATAAATTGTAAAAATAGTGCACGCAAACAATAGCAAGGGTTCCAACACCCCTGATATAGCCACCCTAACTTGAAAAAGCGCGGGACATCTGCTCTTGAAAGCTGCGCTCATAAAAAATGCCGACGACCGCGGGCACGCCGCTGCTGTAAGGAATTAACGTGATAGGTACATTGTACAGAACTAAGAAGCTTCGGCACCTGTGTGACCGGAAATGCATATATAAACCTTTCCACTTCGTTTGGCCGATATACAAAGGACGTTAGAGCGGCAATTTCGGATAACTGGACTTCTGCTTAATTAAAATTAAAATTCCGATAACATTTACACGCGTATTTAAGAATATCATACGATAAATAACAACTTGACTAGTTTCTCTCTTTCTAACTTAGAAAAAGATCGAGTGGCAAGTGATATAGGAGAAAGTAAGAGAAAGACGACGCGTAATCATTGAGGATAAACAATGACAACGCTATCACACATAACGTTCTCTTTGATTAAAAATTAAAGCTAAATTCAATTTAATTTTACAAAAAGATATAGTATAGTTATTCAACAAATTGGTTGCTTACAAAACGTCACAAGGTTACAAACGCAACTAGAAAAACGACACGCACCAAAAAGATAATACCTACATGAAAGTAATACGTAACATTTCGTATCACAGTCCTTCATCCATTTTCTAATAAATTTAGAAATAAGTTTAATGTCTCACGTATGCACGGACTTGAGTAAAAACAACAAAATTCGTAATTGCATTTAAATGCCGCTCTCAAAAACCTGGTGTGGTGTAAACAATACAAGTATACGCCATAGTAGTCTCCACGTAAGATTACAAGCAATCGTCATTAAATCACGAATCAGTTCAATCAAAATATTAGAAAATACGGGATATTTAGCAATATAAAGGTACAATAATCAAAAGATAAAAACTAAATAGTCTCTAACAGGGCGTCAGGAAAGTGGCTATTGATTTCGCCATGTTGAACCTAGCAAGCTATGCTAGCCTCATGGCGGGCTCAATAAATAACTGGCGGGATGCTTGGGTACCATGTTTACACAACTAAAATGCGTGGTGCATTACAAAATAGGTAACTTTTAATATTTGACAATAGCAAAATTTATAAACATTTAATAATCGAATAAAAATAAGATGCCGCGTAGCAATAGCAAAAGATACCGACACCGGCGTGCTCACATTTCACATGGCAACAAGCGTCATTTTAAGAACTAGAACATTCCGGGAAAAAATAATCATAGCTTTCAAGAATTTAAAATAATTACGGCAAAATGAACACAGAATAACAGCAAGCTAAAACTAATAACGCATCAAGGCATGTTAAGAAATGTAACGCGCACCCAAGATACCACCAACAAATAATAATCTATATAATCAGAAATAGTAACAGTATTTAAACTTACCTCCGCCGCTCGTTTTGTGCCTTTTAATTCGCACTTTGCCTCTGCACTTTTTTCGTTGTCTAGTTTTTCAACTGCAACTTCGTTATTTTCTTTAGAACTCATTTTGTTTATATTTTTACTTAGGATCGTTCCTACTTGCAACGCTGAAAGCTCGACGCACTACTGACCGGCTCGCAGCTAGCTTTGTTCAAAAATTAAGATGGCGCCGCTCAAACCGAACGGAGCCGTGGTTTGCCGAATAACCGGCTTTCGTTATCCACCAAAGTTTATGTAATAGATGAGCAGCTTTTGATTCAACATTTCATATTATATTTTTTGGTGTAGCAGTTTTTTTAACACGCCTTTTCTTTTTTGCAAAATTATTTTTTGAATTTTGCAAAATGAGGGCTTCGAGAGTAGATTTCGGGCTTTTGATTCTGCTACGAGATTAAGCTTCTATTTCATATATGCTCCCGCCAGGGGCGCTATTCAAAAATTCCCAATGAAATTATTGAATTTCTCTTTTTGGGCCACTATTGTCACCATAATAGTTCAACTAACATCGTTATAATACGCTGTTTGCCCAAATAATTTTTTAAGCGTTGGTTCTACCTATCATGATCATTACACGCTAGTTTTTGACTTTTATTTTAGCAGGAAACTAGGTACAAAGATAAAAATAGCAATTCACAGATCGATGCACAATTAGGTACATCGGAAAAAATTTTCTTTTGCTAATACTTTGATTGATAGGCATCATATTCATATCTCTAGATGGGTAACTGTACTTATTTCAATTTTTTACCATATTTATGTCTAACCATCAAACACATATTGGCCTGTTTTGCAGAAAATAAAATAGATATATTCAATAGAGTGCTGATATAGCTATCAGCTATCCATGAACAGTTCAGTTCATTTATCAAAATGTAGGTACGCAAAATGGCATACCTACCTACGTCGGCGAGCATATCATCTATTCCTTGGAAATATTACCAATATACCTAGTTACCGAAACTAACATTGGCATTATGATTTTATTAATTTAGTTAATTATTCAAAAACTGCAGCTATAAATATTCAGTTAATTTTTTAAAAAGCTATTCCTACATTTTAGTTAGGTGCATATGTCCGTCTCACTCATACTTTCAGTACACTCGCCGTGCAAATAAGATTGTTAATTATTCCAACATCAAGTAGATTTTTCCTGTAAATGAGGAGTTCGTCACGCAGTTAAGCAAATGGATACTTTCATCATAAGTGTTCTAGCAAATTCCTGTCTTAAATCAATTCGTGTTATTCTGACAGTTCCACATGGGTCTTTTTATTAGAGAAAGGAAAAAACAATTATGAAATCGATACAAATAACAAAAAAATTGTATAGGCATAAAACAAAAACATCGATTAGTGAAGTCAATTATACATTTGTGATTTCTAGGATGGTTATTGTTTTTAAAGAAACTATCTGAAAGTTAATAAATCAAAATGCCGACATTTAACTTCACTTTAAGTTTCTTATCATCATTCTGGCGTTTACCAATTTAACAATCAACCCTTCTTGGAATACGTTAAAAATAATTAAAAATGTCCGTTATTGAAACTCGGGTGGCAACTCATTCCAATGATTACACTAAAAATAGATCATGTGAACATTTGTCGCCTGTTGATTGGTAAAATGGTTTGCACGCAAGGAAATCTAGGTAGGGATAGTGATGAGGCAAAATTGAAATGGATAATCCCAGTAACTTCCACATTTAAAATTGGCGCCATTACTTGCGCAGAGTACATCCGTTTTCTGTCTCTTTCCATCTTCAATAATTTAATTTGACAGTCCTTTTTCGTGAGTGAAACGTTCAAAATGGTGAGTTTTCGCTTTACTTTAAATATCAATCATCATCCTGACGTTTAGAATAATATTTTGGCTTTATTTTTATATAATTCAGTAACTTAGTTGTAAGACAAAACGGCACTATTCATATTTTACTTGAAAAAATATTTTTTATTTTGAGGTTATGTTGCTGTCAATATTGTCGTTTATTAATGTTTTCTGGGTTAATCTTATGTAAATTCGGATTATTTCTGCATCAGAACTCATCAAGGCCTTCCTTTCTTTTTTGCAGGTTAATGTACCAAAACAGCGTCGTACGTTTTGCAAAAAATGCAAAGTACACAAGCCCCATAAAGTGACACAGTACAAAAAATCAAAGGAACGTCATGCATCCCAAGGCAGAAGACGTTACGACCGAAAACAACAAGGTTTCGGAGGTCAAACAAAACCTATTTTCCGTAAGAAGGTAAATACATATTATACTTACCGAATTACTCTTCATTTTCAACGTCATGTTTTCTCGTAGGCAAAAACCACCAAGAAAATCGTATTGAGGATGGAATGCACCGACTGCAAATACCGCAAACAGATTCCACTTAAGCGTTGCAAGCATTTTGAACTAGGTGGTGACAAGAAACGTAAGGGGCAAATGATCCAATTTTAAGTTACGTACACTGTATAATTTAACGTTAACATTAAAACTAAGGTTTATGTAAAGTGGCGTTTTATTTCTATAATTATTTTTTTACAGGTTATTTCATAGACTAAATTATGTGAAAGTATTACCTACTCCGATTCGGATATACTGTTACTGTTCGAAGCGGAATGTTTTATAGAATCTTGGCCAAGACCAGGTACGACATCATTAGGTTTGCTGAAAATTTAGTATATTTAATTTTAGTGATTTAGTTTTCTAAATTTTATGTCAATCACAAGAGAAACATTCTATTCAAAAATATTTGCATATAACGAACAGAAATACCGAGTAAACTTTCTAATACAGTCTGTACAGCAAAAAAATGGGGGGTACCAGAGAATAATTCCTACAAGGAATTTTTTTGTTTGTATAATTAACACTTTCGCTGCGACCGTTCAGGTTGTGGCTCACCTCCCATGCTGACTTTTTCCGAAAATGTTGCATATGACCTGGCCCACGTGAGGGTCATGCGCACTGTGCTAAGAACGGGACCGGGAAGTGTTAATTAACGTTTCCCATAAAAACATCTTGTCCGCCATGTTGAGAAAATTCTCGATTATCTCCTTTCCAGTTGGTTCTATCTTTAAAATTAGGTATTACCAATAATGTAGAAAATGAAAAAAGCTTCAACTTTTATTTAAACTATTTTTCTCTTATTAATATTTACAGCCGTCAGAATGGCAAAAATTTGTTTTACTGCACTTTCTTGCAATTATCTTTGCCTTCGTTGCTCCTATGTAGTAATTAGGTAGTCACTATCAATATTGTATGAAACTTTTGAGCTGCTGTAACTTGTAAACAATTGATAGTGCAAGAAAACTGTTTAAACAAAAATTTTGGGAAATTTTATAATCTACAATGTTGATAATGGCAACATACTACGTAAGAGCAATGGGCACAGAGATAACTGCAATAACCTACAGTGAAGCATACATTTTTGCGTGAGTGTAAATCGTAAAGCATTGGCAATAAGAAAAAATTTTGTGTCGACAGATCAGTGAAAACTCGAAAAATTCGAATAAAAGAAATAACACGTCAGTTTTATTGACTATAGAAAATTAATAATAAGTATGAACAACATCGAAACAACAGAGCAGATATTTTTCCAAAGAACAATGTTAAAAAATGGGCTTTTTGGCCCATCCGTGGAAGTCATCTGGTGCTGAAAACGAATCGTCACCCGTTTTGACGAAAAATCTCGGAAACACATTAAAAAATAACCCTTATTTGGGGGTGACATTGGAATTGATATTAGAACTTGCCACTAGAATTAGAACTACAAGAGGTAAAATACTAAGTTTCGATAACTAAGTAGAAAAAAAAGGTAAAAAAACCAAATTCACCCTTTTTAATATAAAGAACAAGTAATATTTTCTGGATAGTGATATGCACACCGTACACCCCAACCCCAAAAGTGTGAGAAATATTCAGAAATACTCATCTGAATTGACTAAATCACCTTAAAAAAACCATCAAACTGGGTAATTAGGGATTTCTTTTGCAATTAAAACCAATAAAAACTCTAAAAATATAAAATCCTCCAACTTAATTGGTGGGGATGGGTGGTAAAAGTATTCAGAAGTAATCACATTTTAACCTGATAATAGATAGCCATTTAATGAGGAGTTTTCATTTTTTTTTAATAAATAAATACTGTATATTAGATATTGTAACTTAAACCATTCTTATGGGTGGTGAATGGTGAGGGAAACGAGGTTGGGGGGGTGAATTTAGAATTTTCCCTTTTTCTACTTACCTAACGAAATTTGAAAGAATTTCTTGCACTAAAGAATAACTTTGTTGCAAGTTCTAATATTAATTTCAATGCCACCCCCAAATAATCTTCCCGATGTTTTTAGCCAATTCGGATGACAGATTCGTATTCTGCACTCCAAAGTTAGTTCAAAAAAAAAGGATGGTGTCCACACTTTACCAGGGATGGCAAAAAAAGCCCTTTTCTTAACATTGTTCTTTCAAGAATCTTTTTCAAAATTCGAGCTGCTGTCATTTTTTAATAATTGACTGTGGAAAAAAAATGTTTAAACCAATGATCTGGGAAATTTTATGATCTACAATAATAATAATAATAACCAATTACTATGTAGGAGTAACGGGGAGTAAGTTGTAGCTTTTTTCATTTTCTACAATATTGGTAATACCTAATTTTAGGATCGAACTAACAGGAAAGGAAAGAAACCTATTTTGACAGTCATTTTTTCAACATGGCGGTCGTAGCGGACACGATATTTTTATAGAAAACTTGAATTAATGATTGGGGAAACCCCCTCTATAGTATATGAAAAAAGAAAATCTCTTGTGGGAATGATTCGTAGGTCAAATGAGAGATTGACTGTACTATTCATGATTTATAAGTTCTTGGTTATTCCAATGGATAAAATACTCCATTTTGGATATTTTGAGTTTCTTAAAACTAATCAATCAATGCAAGTCTCGTTAGAATCAAATAACACAAAAATATGTGTGATTTCACCTGGCATTTATATTGAAATATATATAAGTGGTTCATGTATGTTTCAATGTAAATATTTCTTGTTACAAGATATTTTATAATATAAAATATGGTAAAGTTTCTTTTATGTAAAACCATTCGTAAAGAATTCATTTTGGTTTTTAATGTTGATATTATCATAATGTCTTGTAGAAAATGACTGACTCAAATTACATTGTAGATTCAATTCCACTCATTTCAGCGAAGCGTTCTGGCATGGCAAAAAACATACAAACATGCTTCTTTGAGATATATCTACTACAAGTTAATTGATATTAACAACTAAAATTTAATGACAGTATACTTATACAGTTGTAATGCGTTACCTGATTTAAAAACTGGTACTACTGCTACTAACTCAAGTGTTTTAAGTGGTTTCTAGTATATATTATATTACTGTTTGGACAAGACATGTAAGTTAAGATACATAGAATCTGATGCAACAATCTGAATTGTCGTACAGTAATTAGAAACTAAGAAAATAGTAGATTTTTCATACAAATTTTGACATGAGAACTGAATTTATAATAAAAACATTGTGTAGATAAAGTCCTACTACAAAAACTGATTTGATAAACCATCTTGATAGTCTGGGTGCTGGAGTTAAAACTTTTTCCTAACTATGGCAAATAATGGTGCATCTAGTTTGTCCTGTAAAAAGTGTAAGACCAAGGTAGTTAACGGATGGAAGTGCATAATATGTGGTTGTCACTTTCATTCCAGCTGTGGCAAACTACGTAATGTGAAAATAATTGATGAAAATTTAATAAACTGTTGTGAGAAATCTGGTGACAGTGCATCCACTGATAGTGATGCCGCATTTTTCGACGCATTGGAAGAGATCAGTGGTCCCGATAAGAAAGTAAACGTCAATATATTTAATTACATTATTAAACAAAAAGATACGATAATTCAAGAACTTAAAGATAAAGTAAGACTTTTAAATGAACATATAGAACTCTTAAATAAGAACAATGTAACAGTTGTTAATACTGATCCAGATAAGAGTAAAAAACATCAAAAAGTCACGTCAAATCAAGATCTAGGCAAGACGAAAGAAAACGGAATGGTGCAGAAAGTGCAGACTAAGTCGCATTTATCTGAACCACAGAAGACCTATACCAGAAGCGTCACTGTCGGAAGCACGTTCGATGTTTGGGTGCGTTTGCACGCATCCAGTAATTTAGTCGAGTAGAGAGACAGTCCAGTAATTTAGTAATTGCTTTCCACTAAATTACATGACTAAAACACGCTGTCCGCATTGGTCGAGTACTAAATTACTAAGCGACTCGACCAAATTACTGAGTGCGTGCAAACGCACCCTTTCATTGGTAAATTGGGGTGACCTTCGGCCATCTTGTCGGTGGTATTGTCAACCTATAAATCCGCACCTTTTTAAATTCACCGCTGGATGCATTGGTAGATAAAATTCGAAGCTGATTTTGGCGTTGGTTTTCAAAATAGCCAATCATATAATGTTATTGCTTACCGGTACGCTCCACCGGTGAATTTAGAAACCTGCGGATTTATAGGTTGACAATAATACCACCGACATATGACATATGCGCATAAAATTCAATATTGGCGGGAAGGCCAGAGAGTCGTTTCTGGTATAGGTCTTCTGTGTCTGAACCACAACTGAAAAATAATGTTGAAAAAAAGAATAATACAAAAAAGGAAATTACAAAGAAGGAAGTATCTTCAGCTATTGCTCAAGCAGAGACTCAACTGAAATTGGACGGTTATATCAATTTAGCTGAAAATGAAGCATCGACATCATCCAAGGATGGCAAATGGAGTACAGTGGTGAAAACAAACCGTAAAAGACAAGTCATTATTGGAAGTAACAAAGAATCGACGAGTGTTGTAGGTGTGCCAAGTTACGCGATGTTACACGTGTACAGGATAAAACCCGAAACTACAGCTGATGAACTTACGGCCCATATGAAGAAACATTTTCCTGAAGTGAAATGTGAATCTTTAAACCCAAAATATCCGGACTTATATTCTTCCTTTAAGGTTACAATATTGGCAAGTAATTTTAAAAATGCAATGGATTCAAGCTTATGGCCCTATGGGGCATGTATTAGTCGTTTTTTATCGAAACGCAAGACGAATCCCTCAATGACATAATATTTAAGCCAAACATTATGTTGGTTAATGTTAATACCTTAAACTCTGATAAAATTAATTTTATTGAAGCCGATTTAGATTTATTTAAAAATCTGGAATTTTTATGTTTAAATGAAATAGGAGTAAAACACGAATGTTTGGATTTTTTACACATTAAGAATTTTAATTTAATTAGTTTCTACTGTCGCCCTACCTTAAAATGTGGCGGGGTTAGTATATGGTCTAAATATAGCAGTAATATTAAAAAAATTGATTTGGACAGTTTCTGCATGGAGCAGAATTTTGAGATTTGTGCAGTATCTTACAAAACAAACAGGATTGTAAATATTATTTTAAACTGTTACCGCTCTCCCAGTGGGGAAGTTGATGTGTTTTTTAATAAAATCAGTGATGTCTTAGACTATTTGTACCAGCCTAATATTAGATTTTTTTTATGTGGAGATTTTAATTTTGATAAGTACAAGTGTTCTGATTTTATCAATTTGTGTAATCTTTTGTCTTGTTTTGGTCTGACTCATATTGTTAACTGGCCCACCCGGATAACCAATAGTACCTGTACTATAATTGACCAAATATTTACAAATGTTTGTGATAAGAGTTTTACATGTTGTGTAGTTGATAATGTTTTTTCTGACCATCGAACAGTTTTATTGGATATAAGTTTTAATTCTAATCAAAATGAGCTAAATAAAATTGATATGAAAAGAAATTTTAGCGAAGTCAATATATCAAATTTTAGAAATGCACTTATGAATGAGGAATGGTCATATCTAGACGACAGAATTGATTTTAATGATGCCTTTTATTTATTCTATAATACTTTTTTATTTAAATTTGAAACATGCTTTCCTAAACGAAAGCTATGTCAAAAGTGATAATAAAAAATGGGTTGATGTGGACGTTGTTCGTTCAAGTCAGCTATTGAAGGATTTATTTGTTTTTAAAGGGGTTAATGAGGCTTTCAGCGAAACATATGAAAACGCAAAAAAAGAGCACATTGCTTTAATGAATAGTAAAAAGAAACAGTATTATCAAAACCGTATAATTAATTCTGATAACACAGCGCGAGCTTCATGGAATGTAGTATCTGAACTAGTGAATACTCAAAAAAAACATTCTAACATACACATTAAAAAAACCGACATTTCAGTGACAGATCCACGCGAGATAGCAGCGGATTTTAATCAGTTTTTTGTTGAGACGCCGATTCGATTAGTATCTCAAACACATCCTAAAAATATAGGGAGTAAGACAGAGTCAAAAGTTTTTAATCAACATTCACTGTATCTCAAACCTTTCACAGAAAGAGAACTATTAACTTTATTAAAGGGAAAATTAAAAAATAAAAAGTCGTCCGGGGCAGATGACATTCCAAGTTTTATCTTAAAACGGGTTCTTGATGTAATTATAGCTCCACTAACGTATTTAATTAATAAATCCTTTGAATCGGGCATTTTTCCGCAAAACATAAAGACAGGAAAAGTTACTCCATTGTATAAAAAGAATGATCCATGCTATTTAGAAAATTATAGACCAGTTGTTATTCCATTTGGATTTTCAAAAATTTTGGAATATGCGTTTTTAGATCGTCTTTCACCTTTTCTCAATAAATTCCAAATTGTATCAAATAATCAGCACGGTTTCCGTATAAACAAGTCAACATCATCTGCAATGTTATCACTATATGATCAAATCATAGAATATGTTGAGACAGGCGAATGTCCTGCGGTGATCTTTTGCGATCTGAGTAGGGCATTCGACTGTGTAAACCATAAACAATTATTGTGTATTTTAGAAACGTATGGCATAAGAGGCGTTGCATTGAACTGGATATCAACTTTCCTACAAGATCGCAAGCAATATGTATCTTTAAAAGTTGAAACTGAGAAATCTGTAGAGTACGTAAACTCTAACTGCTTGGATGTAAATATGGGGGTCCCCCAGGGATCAATAATCGGTCCGATTTTATTTATTCTGTATGTGAACAATATATCCTCAGTCATGAAAAACAATTATTACACCGCTTATGCTGATGACTTTTCTCTTATAGTATCATCAAGAAATACTGGAGCATTGAATGTTAAATGTGCAGAGGCAGTTACCAAAATATCAGATTACTTTAATGGCATCGATTTATTTTTCAATACCGAAAAAACTGACATGCTCTTGATTCATAATCGTCAAAAAGAAATAGACGATTTAAAGTTCGATGTCAATACAGTAACTTTAACAAATACACACGACAGCGTGCGTTTTCTTGGTATTCATTTGGATGAATTTCTTAACTGGAAGTCGCATTGCCTTAAACTTATTTGCAAAATGAATTCGCTGAAGTTTCTTTTTATTAATTTGCGGACGGTACTAGAAACACATCAGTTAGTGCAGGTTTACTTCGCCCAAGCAGATTCAAGACTTAGGTACGGAATTTGCTTGTGGGGAAATTCTACCCAGGCAACTGATGTATTTATTGCACAAAAAAGAGTAATCCGATGCATAACGAACATACCGCAGTGGGAATCATGTAAAGATGGTTTTAAAAAGCTGAATATTTTAACTCTCCCGTGTTTATATATACATGAAATGTGTGTCTACGTTTATCGGAATAAAAACAGTTTTACCATCAATAAAGATAGACACAGTTATAATACGAGGCATGTTGATGAGTTTCATGTGCCGTTCGCTAGACAAAAGCTTAATTTTGATGCTCCCAACTGTATGGGGCCTAAGATGTTTAACTGCTTGCCACAAACAATTAAAGACAGTAAAAATTTGTATATTTTTAAAAAAAAATTAAAAACATTTTTAATTGATAAATGTTATTATAAAGTGTCTGAATTTTTGTATTAATTGACGAATCCCATACAATGTATATTGTCACAGTGGAAAATAAATCTTATTATTATTATTATTATTTAACTCATTAAAACCAAAGAATTTCACAGAGTTGTTACATGAATCTTTCTATAGGTTAACGTGGATGTGATGAGGCATTTTTTATTGAAAGGTCATTTTCTTAGTAGAAAGTTGGTCTCTATCTGAAGACAATAATATGGAGAATGTTTGAGCTTAGCATATTCACTTCTTACTAGTTTTCAATGTGGTAGTTTGTTGATAGCGATCTACACTAATATACAAAGACGTACTTTTTTTGTATGTAGGAGATAATCTGCTGTACAATAATTTGAGGTTTCCCGATTATCATAGGCTAAGTATCATCAAACTATGTGAGGTAGGCCCTAAGCAGGAGTGGAGACTTGAAATCAAGTGGCGTAAAATAGCGAATTAGGTGGTCGTTAGAATTTCTATATTTCGTTTGAATTCCAGAGAGTTGAAATTTGACATACTTTCCCTTGAAGCAACGGGAAAAACCTTAACTAAAAATTTTAATTATCGGGCAAAATATGTCTTAAAGACATTTCTTTCCAGGCTCGAGCAACATTATGAAGTAAACGGATTAAATATTTAAAGGGACACTTTTGCGCACAATTTCTGTGCTTCATATATTTGTAACAAGTATAAATGGCATTTGCTTCTTAAAAAATTTACTTGGAACTGAAAACAAATGGCATCCAAAGATGCAGCATCAGAAAGGCTACAGAACTACATATTTCATTAAAAAATATGTGTTATTTCAGTAGGTCATCAAATTTACAAATTCACGTTAACGTATAAAAACAAAATGAGGTGTATTCTCTGATGTTTCTAAACAATAACGTTAATTATGTTTAGAGACATAAACAACTAAAATTGCAGCATATTTTATAATTCTATGCACCTGTTTACTGATACCCATCTAAGATTTAAACTTATATCATTCTACGAATCACATCGACACCTGATAACAACTTACCTTTTATCTTCTCATCATGACTACTACACAAATTACATCCAATAAACTAACATCAAAGACGAATCGATCTAAATACAATTTTCTGTTTTGAAAAGTAAGAACATCTAAATCTATGTTCATTGTCTCACAATAGATATATCTCAAAAAATAAACGTTTTGAAACATGTTCATAGTAATTTTTTAACTTTCTACCGGTGCACTCGATTAAAAAAATCGGGCGAGTGTCAACTATAGAGGAGTAAGGTACAACTTAGCGTATTTATATTCATGTATTTGGGTCAGCAATATCCATTGATGTTGGATTACTATTGATTCGCCGAAGAGAGAATATACTTGCTTCGCTTTAAAGACATTAACAGGGTTTATTGCATATTCTTTGTTTCATTTTTTGAAGGAAAGTTATGCTGGTCATATTCAAGGGGGGTTGGTGTGCAAACATCTATTATTTTTGTGACTTTTTTTTTAATACATACATCAGTTTACCATAATAGTAGGTAGAACTACAAGACTTCAATTATAAATTATAATAAGTAGGAGTTGTTTGCAAAATTGCTGGCCTTAAAACTATAAGACTGGGTGAAACCATCTTGTAGTGAAAATAACGTGATAATAATTCTAGAAAACATGGCCTGGATGGACGGGACCCACTACAGCATTTTTGCACCTTTGAAATCAGAGTTTACATTAAAAAATGCTGCAGCTGCCGCAGCCGGTCGCAGAAAAAGTCTTTTAATTCAATTGTAGATCGCCGATCAGCCCCCTATCGAACCTTTTGCTAATATCTAAGAAACTCTGTTTTTTATTCAGCTAACTGGCTTTTATCGCTACTTAGAAATTTCATACGTTTATTGTATGATATAAAATTGGGGGAAAAATGGGTGTATATATTTAAGAACCACGAGGTACCTTCTAGGTTAGGATATGGCAACTCTGTTTTCTAAAGTTCCTATCATGTTATTTTCGCTACATGACGGTTTCATTCATGTGTCTTATGAGGTAGGGTTTTATGCAGCCGCCGCCCAATCTATATGTATAGTTCTGTTATAATCTTACAAACTGACATTATTGAGTAAAATTTCTTAATATTACTCTTGCTATAATCAGGTTTTCTTATTGTATTTTGGCAATATCCCTATATATATTAGAGAAAAAAGTTACAATAGTTTCTATCAAACTTTCTCTCTTGAATGTGGCAACCGGAAGATTATTTTCAATAAAATGCTAAATAGAAGTGGAGAACAAATCCACTCTTTAAAAATTAGTGGAAAACCCTATTATTTATATTTGGTTGATGGAGTAACCATAAGTTTTGGTAATACCAAGTGCTGCATTTTTACACCAATAGTTTTGCAAGTCAAAGAATATAAGTAAAACTACTTACTCTAATATATTCGGATCCACCCCTTCATTTTGCATTTTCAACTTGACAGCTGGTTGTGGAACACCAAACTGCAACATCTTGAAAAACTTTTTAAACCTAGGATCATCACATGCTTTGACGCCTGCCTGTTCTTCAGTTTTTGGCTCGGTCTTTGGAATACTCGCGATAGTCGGTTCTTCTAAATCAGTTTCTTGACTTGGTCCTATATCGGGGAGATCTAATTTACTAATATTTGTTGTATCAGCACTAGTTTGGTTACTAGCAATACCCTTTTCTAAATTGTCTAATCCTGATATAGAGGATAACTATAAAGATAACAAACATAGTCACTTATCACATTTCATCGATGAAAGACGATACAGAAAAACTCAACAATTCTTCGTTTAAGCTTACTCTTAAGACTTTTATACTTACTTGCGACTCAAGTATGAGTAGTGAGGCTTCGATTTTCTGCATTTTGTATTCGAATTCCATAAACCGAGATTCACAAGATTGTGCAAAATTATTTAAATATGACACTGTTTTCATTATAAAATGATTAACAAACGCTATAGTACGTTTTTGTTGAATGGGTAACATCTATTTAAAAAAAATTGGCTTGTTAATTGTTAATCACTTAACAAAATACTTTATTTCCCATTGTCACTTACCTGCGTTAAATCTACGTTGGGATCTACTGCAGGAAGTTCGTCCACTTGCATGATGTTTACTAATCATTTATTACCTAATTTAAAATATATTAGATTTTAAACTAACAGTTGATAAATTGATAAATTATCAAATTTTGACGTATCTGTCACTTTATTTTTCAGAATAAAGAAAAATTCCTCAAAGGTCATGGTTCATGATGTCATCTATACGAAATAACTAGAACTAGTTGAACAAGAGTGTGTTCAGATTTTCTACTATTTATGTTGCATGCCTGAAAAATGCCGTGGATTTATTCAAAATTAATTGAGGGATTTCCATATTTAACTATGGCGTTGTGTTAAGATTTCTATCATTTATACTCTACATTTATAACACCAGAAGTCATTACGATTTGTACCGAAGTCACGCGTTAGTCAGCAGTTGAACAAGTTTTATGCAAGGGAGCAAGTGGCTGTCAGAAGAATGAACAGATTCTACAAATTGCTGTTTGGTTTAGTTAGTAGTTCCCACGGTCAATAAACGATACGGTTGCATCAATCAGCAGCTTTAGGACGAGAGAGACGCGGGGGGCGGGAAATTAAATGAAAGAGACAGACATATCTGATTTCCGTGCAGAAGACAGACACAAAGATTCCGGTAGGGTCTACAGCCTACGTCACCTGTAGACACCACAAGCATCTTTGTCTCTGTCTTTTGCACGAAAATCAGATATGTCTGTCTCTTTCATTCTATTTCCCGCCCCCCGCGCCTCTCTCGCCCTCAAGCTGCTGATTGAGACAACCGTAGGGTTTAATGACCGTGAGTAGTTCCCACTTGATTCTTTTTCTTCTTCTATCTGAATTTGGCTCAATTATAGTAGTTCGCACCATATTCTACTTCTTCCTACTTCCCTAATACTTTGGCTCTTAGTAGTTTCCAATTAATTCTTCTTCTTCTACCTGAATTGGCACGGTTATAGAAGTTACCGCTAAATTCTACTTCTTCCTCTTTTGTTAAACACATTTAGAGGAAGATGAACAGCTTCTCCTACAAATTGCTGTCTGAACAGTTAGTAGTTCTCACTTAATTCTTCTTCTATGTGAAATTGACATCGTTACTCATAGTAGTTCGAATTGAATTCTACTTCTTCCTATTTCACTAACACTTTAAAAGATGACAGCTAGTTCTACAAATAGGTGAGGTGCACTCTGGAGGTACAACTTATTTTTGACACTTTTGACATTGTTTCCATGGAAACAAGCGGTATTTTAAGGTTAACTGTTAAAGTTCAAACTGTATAAAACATTTCTATTTTAAAACTAGTAACAGTTTATATTGTGGGTCAAATATAATCAATAAATGATAATAATAGGCCTTTTTGTGTTCTTATCAACAATCAGGCCTATGATGGAACGTTTACGTTATTTAACATACACGTTATGTTGAGCGCTGATCAAAAAATATATGAGAGTGAGAGAGACAGATGACCGTAACATAGGCGTTATGGCTAACGTAAACGTTCCATCATAGGGCTGAATGTGCTAGTAATTTACCTCCAGGGTGACGTGCACCTCACCTATTGCTGTTTGAAATGGTTGGAGGTTAGAGCCACTTCTATGAACATTGTTTATAAGTTTATAAGTACTAATTAAAATATGTACACAACGTAGGTTGTTATTGCACAAAACAAACTTTTAGGTTATGAAACCAAGACTTTCCCGTATTTTAAATCATTCATCCCGCGGATTAAGCGGGACAGTCCCATTTTTCAAGGAGCTGTCCCGCAAAAAATTGCGCCTCCGCATTAGTTTATTAGCCTACAAAAGTCAAAGTTAATGGAAATTTTTAACGTTCATAATATACCTATGTACAATTTTTGTTCGAATTTCTCTCCTCCCCCGCTCATCAATTATTAAACTTGGAAATGTTTTTCCAATATATCTCTCATAGCAAGATTTAAATAAGGCCTCTTTATCGTATTTTCCAAGAAAGGATAGAATTTGCAGTGATATGATATAGAATATGTGAAGAGAACAGTACTTGCAGACTCTAAAACCAATATTTGATTATCAAGGTTTCGCATGAAATTTCATAGAAAAAATAAGATACTAAAAAGCAAAACTATAGGCATATAAGTTAAATTACAATACATTTTTACATGTCCATGGCAAGTCGTGCGATTCATAAAGTTACTCCAGCAATTGCTAAGATGCGCCTTAAACCTCTTAAAATGCCTGATAGAGAAAAGAAAAATGAATAACAAGGGTTTTTTCAACATCACCAGATTTCCACCTTGCGTAGGTGTTGTAGATTGCACTCATATTAAAATAATTTCCCCGGGGGACCTGAAGCAGTAATTTATCGAAATAGAAAATTTTTTTATTCTTAAATGGTCAGGCAGTATGTGATACTAACTTACGACTTCTCAATATTATTGTTCGTTGGTCTGGAACTACACATGATACTATCATGTTTCGTAATTCCCATTTAGCTCGATTTTTGGTGATAGTCTATTAGTGGGAGAGGAAGGCGGTATTAAACCATATTTAGTTATTCCGCTTCGAACTGTATAATACAAACAGAAAACTCATTCAATGAAGCAGAGATTCTTATACGGAACCTCAACGAGAGATTTTTTGGAGTTCTCAAGTGCCGCTTTCCAATACTGGTTTCGGCGGGTATAAGATTAAAAACTGAAAGAAATTGTTATTGCATTACACATTATCGTATGTGTAAGATGAATGATGAGCCTCCCGAGAATATCAATGAAGTGGAAAGGGAAATTGTTTTAGCCATAATGGAAAAGGTACAAATCGTAACGTTAATCGAAACTACTAATTAACCAGTACTTTGCAAATGTGTTTTAATGTATTAATGGTATACCGATTCGGCGAATGTATCCGAAGACAAACGAGTGTAAGAAAACAAAGAAATTAGGAAAAGAAAGATGGATATACTCCCAGTAGCACGCTCCATACTTTGTGAAATCTTATTTTTATCACCTTGTCGTGTATCGACGCAGGGCATTGATACCTATCGCTTCTAATCCCACAATGCAAAGGTCTCACATAGTGTACATTGTAGTGGGAGTATATCCGTCTTCCTTTTTCTAATTCTCTGCTTTCTTTTTTGCACTCGTTTATCTCAAGATACAAACTCTATAAAACTACATTTGCCGAATCTCTTCATAGGCAGCGAAGAATATGTACAAATTTGATAATCAATGTTACTGTTGAAATGCTAGAACTCTATTACAAATAGAAAGACAAAGCTAACCAAGAACAATAATGGATTCCGTTCCAATACGGAACCGTAAAAATGTAATTTCTAAACGATAAATTTTTGGGTGTAATTTAACCAGACTCAAATACACATTTAAATAATTCTATAAATATACTAACCATTCTCTTGCTATGCTCATTTCTGAAGTCATTTGTTAGCCACTTACCTAGATAGCTAGACTAGTATTACTATGAGAAGATGCCAGGGTGGAGCCAAAATGAGCGAATATTTTTACCAGTGGCATAGCTTTATCTGGGGTATAGGAATGTGTAATTGCAATAAAAGTTTCGCGGTCAAGGAACTGTGAAAATGGAGTAGATTAAAACTTGCCAACTGTTACAAGTAACCTTCGTTCAGGAGAAGTGTAAGAATAGTAAGTTCTACTAAACTTTGCCTAATAAAGTTGTTTTATTATTATTACTGTCGCCGCTGCTCTACTGCAGGGCACCGCCGCCACTGGTGTTGACATTGAATGTCACGTAATTCTTTCTCATTGGTTTAGAATGATGGAGCGCACAAACTCGTTTCTGCGCATATTTTTTGCTGGCATCTTCTCATAGTAATACTACTTTACGTCTTTTTTTTAGGCATGGTGTACTTGTATCATCATTTATTGGATGTTTTCATGTATTACAATATAGTTTGCTAAAATCTAAATAGGCGAAACAGGAAGGTATGTAATTTTTTCTCAGTTTTCTTCCAAGTTTATAATTTTGCCGGTAACTCTAAACTTTCATTTTATAAAATTATAACAATAAAAATTAGCTCCTCAATTGCACGACTTATACAATTCGCACCTGTCTTTGACAATGAAGATAAGTTACAACAATGGCTATTACAGTGTAAAGGAATACTGGATGAAGTGCAGTGCATATACAACATTTTTCTTGTAAAGAAATTAGCTCACTGTTAGTTACTAAAATAAGACTTTTTAAGGTTAGAAACCTAACCTATAACTAGCAGTTACTTTTCTGTTTTTATTGGTGACAATATACTATGTATAGTATACAGTATAGTACACAAGTCAGTATAAGAAAAACTACAATTAGGTAAAATAAATAAATGAAGAACACCCCATGTAAAGCTTCTATTGGAGCTTGTCTTGAATTTATAACAACCGTTTATTTCCTGAATCTGAATTTAGACTAATGAACAAGCATACCCTATTATATAGCCAAATTGACATTGCTACATGCCTTTAAACGTCACAAAATGACATCTTTGGATGGTACCATTTGACGTAAATTTTACATAACTGTTACATCTTGTGTAAGTCAAAATAATGCTGTCAAACCAAGAAATTACCTCAATACCACATCCATCTGCTACATGGGTAAATTTCTGAAAACTCCAGAGAAATTGTTAACTACAACAATATATATTTTTTATTTAATATGTACAAATTACTTTACATATGTTTTCAAAACTATAAAATATAATTATCTTAATAAAATTTAACGATATAAAAAAACTTTGTACAAAGTAATAGTTTAACTATGTAAAAAAGACAATTATTTGACATGTTGATCACAGAAAATACTCAACTTATAAAAACGTACAGTTACAACTAAACCTATTAACAACGTTTTAGAAATAATATTACTATTTACAACCATAATTTGGATAAAAATATCTGTATAATATCAAACTACTCGCAACTTCACTTGCTGAGCTTCAACAATTAAAATCGTGACAATTCCTATAACAGAATAAAAATTAAACCTCATGTTGCCTGTTCACCCGTTTCTTTATAATGCTTTGTCAAACAGACCAATACTATGAAGTTTTAAATGTTAACAGCACAGTTTCTTGGTAATGTTATTAATCTAAAACTGAACTATTGTTGTGACGGATACATGTTGTTTAACTGACAGAGGCTGTCGATTGTGTTGTTAGCCAACCTGGTAAAGCTATCTGTCATGTTGTGGTCTTGGTTCGGTGCGACATCCGAGAACGACAAATTTTCTATCTCCGGAAGAGCCGTCGGGGGCATCGTCTTTAAAGCATCCACAATTTCATCGGAATTGATGTTCAATTCTCGACTGTCGAGATCTAATAGAATATTGCTTGCAGGAGCCACAGCATTTGGTACAGTCGAAGTGGAAGCGATGATGTTCCACTCGTGCTGTTGCGGACTTGTCGATGTCGACGGGTTGTTCCACATTTGGGACTGAGGGCTGTTTCCGGGTAAGTTGGGATTGTTCAACTGTGCGTTGTTGTATTGGTAGTCCAGGGGTGTGGCGGGCCCCAATGAAATATTGTACTGCGGGGATAGACTGGGAGCGTATCCTGGACTAATACCGCCGTATGGGCTGAGACTGTACGGTGACGACGCAGACTCTAAAAAGGAGTTTTCAAATTTAGAAAAAGTAAGGATCTAACATTATTTGCTAGTTTTTTTTTTAAATCTAAAACATCCTAAACTGGATATTTATGTATAAAAAAAAAATCGAATAGTTACATCACCATTTGCAGAAATTCAAATTATTTCTGAATCATACAAATTTATCTGTTTATAAGGGTGCTTCATAAATAATGGTACAACTTGAAAAGTCTCAAAATTGGCAGAAAAACATTATTAAGTGCGAGACGTAATAATGTGTTGGTTAATTTACAGATTTCTATAGATTAAATTTTCAATGCAACTATTTAATCCAACATATTTGGTTATCGTGTCTGTATACTTTTACTACAGCATATTTTCCTTAGTTTTCATATTTTGATCTCTGGAAGTATGTACAATATTGCCTTTGCCCATATATTAGTTAAAAAATGTGCAATTTTATGACCAATCTTTTGAAAAACTTCTGAATATGTCTCGAATGTGTTGAACATGGGGGTGGTCCGAAAACTTTTATGAATCCGAAGTAAAGTAATGTTCTGCAATGCTGTATAATTATCAAGGCACAGAATTCTTCAACGATAATAGAAACACATGCATGAAGCATTAAATAAAGTAAAATAGATTACATTCAAAATACATTGAAAACTAATATATTTCTACGTAACATTTTATCTATCAATATGTAAAACCTGTTAAATAGACAACTGTACGTATGAAACAGTTCCGCCCATTGAAGTTTGTCATGTTCTCCTACATAAGTGTGCCGCAAGTGTTATTCCATTTATATCACGTAAAATGCCAAAAGCTAAAAACATGGCGATTTGTTTGATGATGTCAACATGCACAATGATACTTCTAAAACAAATGTTGATTTCAAGAGAAAGTATAACTTTGATTACCATGTCGATTCAAAGAAACATTGATTAAATATTAAAGACTTCAGTGCGGATGAATTCAAGTTGGATTTAAGGAATGTCATGATTTTGTCTGACATTTCAAGGTACCAGCTGAACCATTTGCGTTTTAGACAACTTCTAGAAAAATACATGGACTTTCAGCTTCCTGACGAATTCTTAAAGAAGAATATGACAAAATGTTGGAGAAAATCCTTCAAAGTAAATATATGTCTAAGTATTGACGAGGCAACAGACTACTAAATAATTAATGTCATTTTATGGGGTTTAGATAAAGGAAAAGCTGTGAAACCATGTTTAGCGCCCTACAAATTTGTAGGAAACATTTATCAAAATTTATGATATACAGGGTGTAATTAGTTTCATGTCATTAAAAAAAACTGGTGGTGGGGAACGACTAAATGAACAAAAAAACCTTATATAACATGGGGTCTAAAACCCAGTTTTAGAAAAAAAAAATAAACAAAAATTTCTAATATTTTCAATAATATTGTTTGAGAACTGCTGGAATGTTGGGATAGGCTTTTATCTTCGCGTATGTCGGCGTCTCTAACCATCAAATATGCTAATATGGCTCTTTCAAAGTGTCGCGTTCCTTTGTTAGAGACCGCGCATCGGCGAGGACACAAGTTGATAATCACACTTTTTTAAAAGTAAGTAAGGTAACGTCTTTAGCGGTGCGGTAAAGGTGAAAGACGTCGGCGTTTTCTGAGTGCTTAGTAGATCTGAAGAAAACTATACTCTCCCTTGTGCAATATTTTAGTTTCTGTGGGCACTTCGTTACGTACACACGTCGAAACCGTTCGTTGTTTTTGTATGTTGCTTTTGTTTTTGAATTTTGGGCCATGTAATTACAGTTAGGATTTATTTTGACTTACCGTTCAAGTCGTTAAGTTCTTGATTACGTAGACACTACTTGTTCGTTCTTTTTGTGTTGTTTTTTGGATTTTGGACCAAGTTTTTATTTTTATTTTCTTTATTGACAACGTTAGTTGATAGTTTAGTGTGGTATTTTAATGTGCATAGAAACCATAAAAAATGATCCTAATTTACCAAATGGTTGAACGGAGTGCGTATGTCCTTAGTTCGTAGTGCCGAAAAATGTATTGACGCAGATGGAAGCCATTTCGAACAATTTATGTAAATCCACAAATTTATTGGTAAGTTCTAGATTTATCTAATATTTTAGTTTTCGATACCTGATCGGCAATTCGTTAAATAAATCAGATTTTTTCCTAACTTGAAACACACATAATTGTTTTCTGTTATTGTATCTCAGACGTCTAACTCTTTATTTCCCAATGTCATGCAATAATTTCTCATTTTTTAAGCTTTTAACCCATGTTACAAATGTTAATAAACCACATTTAAATCTGAAAAATTATAAACAACAATAAAAGCTTCAATATTTTGTTTTAAATTAAAAAAACACACATGTAAAGAAATGCTGTGTTTAAATCTCTACACCCATCATTTGCTTGAAGTTCTGAAAAAAGAGATAACGAATTATTTACATTTTTATAATTAGTTCCATTGAGGCGGTCATCAAAGGCGCCTTCTTTGCTTTGAAACCGCGGGTCGCCGCGTGCCGGCGAGAACGAATCGGTCGGTAATCTTTGCACTTTTTTATGACAATTTAAAGGGACCTACACGTCCATTGACCGAGAAAGGCAGTGGTTCTCAAATGTTTCCTAATCTAATATTCAAATTGTTAACCTAGGTCAGTTTTTTTCAAAGTGATCCTAGAAGAAAAAGTCATAAAGGTTTTTTGTTTGTCTAGTCGGTTCCCATTACCAGTTTTTTTTTAATGACATGATACTAATTACACCCTGTATATGCATAAAGCAGGGAGTCTTGCAAGAAGAATGCCCCATTTAGTTCATTTTACATGTTCAGCACATGGGCTGCATCAAGTTGCAAAAAAATCAGATATCTATTTCCCAATGTGAATGATTTAACTTCAGAAACAAATTTTCTTGAAGGCACTAATCAGAATTGCGCAATTCTACAATCATTTTCCTAGGACAGAGTCAAAACACAACATAATTATCAGAGCTGGGCAAATATGTACTTACAAATACCTCATAAGTATTTAAATACTAGATAGTATTTAAATACCGAGTATTTAAATACTTCTTGTAACAAGTATTTGTATTTATACTTCCAAATACTTTATCTAAAATATTTACTACTTAGTATTTGTGAAAACGATCCTAAAGTATTTATAAATACTTAAACTATTTAAATAACTGGGAAGTATTTAAATACTTTTAAAAAAGTATTTAAATTCTTTTCTGATAGTATTAAAATACTTTCAGAAGTATTTGAATCTCAAAAGTATTTAAATATAATCAAATATAATCAAATACACCAGGGAGACAGGCAGATACTCATCAAGAATCAAGACATGTACTATACTATGTAGTTAATAAATACATTGCATCATTCAGTCTTCAGTCATTCACGTCTTAATTTCCAGAAAGTTGGTTGAGAGCAGACATAGACAGTAAGGGTTAACTGTTAATTTATATGTTTTGTGATTGCGACACAGAACAGTTGAACTAGTTCCATAGTCTCTGTGCTTTCAGGGGCCGCTTAAGGGCCGGACAACCTGGGCGGTCGCCCGGGGCGCCGGCTCGGAGGGGCGCTAGAGGGCAAAAAATATTTTCGGATTTCTAATAGCACCCCCCCCCCCCCCATGAGGCGAAAATTTTTTTCAGAATTTCCAATAGCATCTTCTTCCATGAGGTGAAAAAAAAAAAAAAAATTCCCCCACCTATGAGGCGATAAAAAGCAGTGATCGTGGAGTCCGAAGGGATATCCTTGTACTTTAGTATGAAGTACGTCCATGAGGACCCCAGGAAAGGGCGCCAAAAAGTGCTCCCGCCCGGGTGGAAAATTTACCTTGAGCCGCCCCTGTGTGCTTTATTTGGGTATTTGCAGAAGACGCAAAGGTCTAGCTCTACGGATAAGTAAAAGTCCAATACCCAACTAGAACTGATTAAGTATAAAGGTATTAAAATAGTGTTGTAGAAGTTCATGAAAGTCATGAAAACTAAAATTTTGACACCTCAAATAGTCAAATAATATTTAATATAATAATAATAATGATAATGATAATGATAATAATAAGTCTTTATTGATTTCTACAAAAAACAGAAAATACAATTTGGCGAAGTTTAGCCATTAAAGGCTATTTTTACCTTAACTATGCTTCAAAATATTTCAGTGTTATCAAAGCATTTAAATATTCAGAAAGTATTTAAATACTAAGTTTAAACTGTTTAATTACTTTTGTTATTTATTATTTAAATACTTTTATCTTTTGAAAATACTTAATATTTAAATACTTTAAATTTTCTGAAAGTATTTAGTATTTAATATTTAAATACTTTTTCAAAGTATTTGCCCAGCTCTGATAATTATACTATCTATTGAAAAATTTAATGTTAAATCTGACTCTATTAACACCGAAAAATTCCGTGCTCTCGTAATAATTGACTGCTGCAAAATGTATACAGAGAAAATCAACATAAAAAGGCACATGTCATGCATGATTTTATTAATACTGCTGAGCATGATGTTAACAACAAAATATAAATAATGTAATCATATTTGCATACCTCTTGGTTCCGATTTTATTTTATCCATCAAAACGTTCATGGCAAAACGACCCGTACCTAAAAAAGAAAAAATGTTTAGTAAGAAACAAAAATAAAAATTGTGCAATTTGGCGCCCAGGTATATAAATCAAATAAATTTCAGTAGCGTAAAAATTTCTTATGTTCGGTGATAGAAGTTGGCAATAGAATGAAATTTATTTCTATTATACAACTGGGTCGTGTAAAAAGCAATTACTTATTTTTAATACTGTGATTTAGTGAGAAAATTAAAACCCAAATTTCCACCCAACCAATTTTATGAGTTCAAGAACAACTTTTAAGAAATTTTCTGCATGAAAAAGTCTAGGAAGAATATATTAAGACAAAAAGGATAAACAGATCTTGATTCGTTCAATAGTAATTATTAAAAACTTCTTGAACACATAAAATCAGCTCATTTGGTGGTATATAAAAAGGTGTTAAATAAAAAAAAATTGTAAAAATGTCAGTTACAAACAAAAGATTATCATCTAGCAGTAATAAACAAGTACTTATTATCGTCAAACAAAAAGTTAAAGCATGCACTCTACACACTCTTATTGTACCTTTTTTCCTTCCGAATATCGTGTGGCTGAAAGTTTGTTTGATAAAAACACAACATAGATAAAAAATTTGTATATTTTTTCAATATTATAAAAGCAGTTACAAATGTATAAAGCTTCAAAAACCTAACAATCTACTTAAAAACTCTCCAATATTAACACACATTAAATTCTTCAACAGATAACCCCCATTTGTAAAAATGACTTAAATTCGCAACAAAAACGACAGTATAAATTTGACTAGACCTTACGACTAGGAAAACAAATACTACTTTCTAACATATCACGTACAAAAACATATAATTAAGTTGGTTTCAACAATTACAAACCAGGTGAGATAAAACCACATTAAGTATTGTTTAACGTATGTAAATTCAATAATAGAAAAATGAGCACCATTGCTGATATAGGTAAGCCAAGAGCTTTGCACTTTTTAACCTCGTCAACGTTTCTTTCGGATAACATCATTTTGCTAGATTATTAAACAATACTTGATTCTAGTATATCAGAACTCCCCCTTTTTTAAAGTGAAATACAAAGTACAAAAATTACATCGATACAGCAATCTATATTTTCAAGTTACCCTGTATATTGAAACTTTTAAATTCAATTTTGTCAAGATATTCATAATGCACAGTGTTTCTAAAAAGTACATGAAATACGCAATGGTATTTCAGAATCTACTCTAAAATCTATTTAAATGGGACCACTTTTACTTTTTTTTGTCATTAGAGTATGCTGCTGAAGCTTTTTATACAGCGTGCATCACGGTTAGTGGCCTATTAGACGTTTGAAGAAAACTACAATCACTTTGAAATGTAATAAACGTCTGATATTAGCATGATCAGACTTGAATCCTCAATATATAGAAAGAGTGGTTGTTTTATTGCTTTTCATGCTGAATCTTAGATATGATAGGTGTATGAAAGAAGTCGACAAGTCACCGTAAGGGGGGGTCTTGTTGATCTTCCTTTTTTGGTCAGACTTGCACCAATGGTATATGAAAGAAACGAATGTTTTCTTTGAAAGTTATCAGCTGAATACCCAAAATAATATTTTTTAACAATAAGAATTTGAATGAATTATAGTTTATATACTTTTATTGTACAGCTCATAACGAACATTTACAATTTTTGCAGTGTAAGAGTAACCACAGATTTTGCACTAAAAAGTTTTGATTTATTTATTCGTAAGCTGCACTGGGAAATTTTCTGGATATAAGGAAAATTCAGCGTCAGCGTCATTTTGCTGGACAGATCACTGTATTTCATCACACTTCTTAGAAACACCCAGCATATCGATAATATAAATATCTAGGGCAAACTTTAATAGAAATTCCAAGAAAAAATGGAACAATAAGAATAATATTGCGACAGTTTTACATATAAATACAACATATAACCCAAATAACCTTCAAGATATAACAGGATTGTACAAATAATTTACCTATGCATCCATTAGACGGCACAGGCACAACGCGTACATTTTTGTTTGTAAAGTATGATATTTTAATCATTACATCTAACAAATTGAAAAAGTTTTCAAAAGTATTCTTATATACACGAAAACATTCTTAATGTTAAAGAAACCTATTTTTAGCCACAGTAGGTAAAAAATCTCAGCGAGTGATAACTTGCAACAAACTAAAATGTGAAAACTGAAAATATTTACTTCACGGACCTTGGCACCCTTCTTTTATTCCAACCGTTGCGAAACAACACAGCACATCATTTTTGTTCCAGTTTAGATACCGTTTTAAACATAGCCGATCAAAGTTCTGGGATCATTTTCAATTGAAAATTGAACAGCATTGACACTGCAGAAAATGGGAAAAAATTTCATAACATAACAAAAGGATGATCCAAAGTGCTCTGCAGAATGAGCGTAAGTAACAGTATCCATGAAAATACTATTAAAATTTAAGATATACTAAAGATAATTCAGTTATTCATATGGATGGATTTTTTTGAAAGATTTTACTGAATTTAGGTATTATATAGTAACAATAATTTTTATGAAATTAATTAGCTGTATTGAAAGAGAAGTTTCATTGTTGGTCTAATAGCAGCAAACACTTGAATAGATATAGAAGTGCTTTGGATACACCATTCCAGGAGTGTTTCGTGTATCTTATTTTCCAGTAATATATCACAATTAAGACAACTGTTAGATGACACACAAATATTTGAAAAGATGCTTTTGGTCGATAAATATTTTCAGAAATATCCCTCATTACAAATATACAAGCCTGTCTGTGTACTGACATTGTACAAGTAAAGGTAAATAATATTTCCCAACACCAAATGAGACAAAAAAAATAACAACTTACTGTCATTCTCCTGCAAGTGCTTTAAAATACCGGAAGGATCGTCAATTTTTTGTCTCTTTCGTTTTAGTGCGCCTGGTTCTAAAAACATGACAAACATAAATACAGATTTAGCATACATACGGAGGGGCTCATAAGGTCTGAGAATAGAATTATAACTATGGACATTCATAGTTGTTTTCTTAGGTTAGTGAAAATTTAAAAATTGTCTAAGTTAGAATTTATTCCTAGCCTAAGTTGTTGAGCCCTTCTGTGTATAAGTATAAAAATAGTAATACTATGATAAAAATATTACTAGAATCACAATAACTGAAGTTAAATGTTAATAAACCAGAACATATATGTTTGATTCACTCAACAGTACCATATTCTCCTACGTCTGACTTGTGTTACACATTATTTTGTAAAAAAATCGGGTGAGATAAGTAGAGGGCAGATTTCAGATTGTCACTGCGGAAATGGAGGTATTTAACGTTAGATAATGAGTAAAACATATTTAAATGATTTCCTAATAAAGCTTGGAGAAAAAAACAAATTTGGTTTCTGAAAGAATGTGTATGTGAAAACGCAGAAAGAAAAACTGAAAAATGGCCATATTGCTCTTACCAGCTAAAACTGATTCTAGTTTTGACATAATGACGACCTGAAATCTACTGTTTGATGATAAGTTAATGCAACACTTTCTACTAGATTCTTACTCACATATTGAGTAAAGAACTTTAAGATACTGTAATATTTTGGCTCTCCCAATACCGCGCCTTGAAAGCAGTAATATATTTTTTCAACAAATGGACAAAATGCAATTCTTCTCGATACTGGTGAATCTAACAAACTAGTCTTGCCTCCAGCTGTTAACATAATGTGTCGTTGCTATTTTGGTACCTTCAGTTACAGATCGAATTTATTAATAAATGTTAACAGAACAAATGATTACATAGGCGGTGAATAAATCAATCCCCCCAACTTCCGTCCAATAAGCGTGTAAAAACTACACGAAAATAACCTTCCAAGAATTCAAAATGCAACCTTAAGTCTTAGAAGCTAGTCTTTCTAACACTTCTGCGTTTGTCAACAATTTTCCGCCTTCCACAGGCGCATAGTAGCAAGACATCTCATCGAACTCGCTCTGTGTGGCATGCGGAGCCATTGCCGTATACAAAGCGTAATGCTCCGCTTCCGTTAAATCTAAGTGCATGTCAATATCGTCACGTGTCATATCTATCACGTTTTTATTACTAAACGCTGGATTGAAGACGTTCCCATCGAGTGCGGTTATGTTTTGAGTGCTGCTGGGAGGACTGTCTTTCAAGGGGATACGTATACTGTTTGCAGAATGTGTGGATATGTTGCTGGCACTCTTTGCCAAGTTGTTGTCGACTTGCAGAGACTTTGTACTGGAAAAGATATTACTTTTTGTCGAAGGGGTGACGCTCGTTTCACGAGAGGTGCCCGGAGTTTTACTCTTGCGGCCGAATAGTTTGGAAAAGAATCCACGCTTTTTGGGATTAGGCAGTGTCGAGCAATTAGGCGTGGGAGGCAATCTTTTGCCAGGGGGAACTAGCTCTGACTGGGATTTCGGTCTCTGTAAATTGAACGAATGTGAGCGACTCACAGGCGCAGTGCGTAGACTGGAGTTGGATCTGTGCAAGGTATTCTCCAATGGTTTCCCAGCTAGTTGAATACTGCTCATAGAACCACCTATGTAGGTTTCAATTTTTTTAGAACGTTTTGGTGGCAATGGAGGCAGCTTTTCAGACTCGTTCTCCCGCTTATTACTTGCCGACAAGTTTACAAGGGGACTTGGAGGTTTTATTATTACTTCATCGTATTTCATAAAATCAAATTCGACGGGATTTTTTAGTGCGAGTTGAAGACTAGAGTACGTTTTGGCATCGTCGAATGATTCGTTATCAGGCAAATTTTGTAAAGATGGCTTGTTAATTTCTTTTAGCGACTCGTTTAACAGCCGAGCTTGTGTGTCTGAGTATATCTCATCAAGCTCCGCCACTTGGTTTATAAGCTCATTGAAAGATTTCTCTTCCATTTTATTGTTATTACTCGTCAAAATGTTCTCATCTCTACTCAGTTTTTTAATCTCCGAATAGTCCATTTCTTTGTTCTCTATGTTGCTCTGATTATTGTTAGTCTCCATATTTTCACTCCATGGAGTAGTTATGTCTGTCGTACTGCTCACGACTATACTTTCTTGAACTGTGTCACCCCAACTGGAGGTAACCACAGGCTTCTCCGCAATCTGTTCTTGCTCGTTAACCTCTGGCAAATTACCTAGTTGCCGTTTGGCTACTAACTTTGCGTCGTTTGCCAGAATACTATTGAACAAATTGTAGTTGGCTTTTTTGCCGAAATTTCTCCTAAACGACCAGTAAGGAGGCCTACCTGAGTCTAGAGGCAGCAATTGGAAAGGTAGAGGTTCGCTGGCGGCACCATCGGAAGGTCTACGGAGTTGGATGAACACTTTCACTGGGTCCGTAACTTCTAACGTCTTATATTTCGGAGTTCGAAACCAGATGGCGTGTTGTTTATGAACTTGTGATGGTTGAAAGTCAGCGAATGCTTCCCAATCGCCATTTTCTTCGTAAAATCTGACTTGGATATCTTCTTTTGCAACCTTAAATAGACAATAGTTTCAATTTATTTCATTTTAAAAATATGTAAGTGTTACCTTTTCGCAGAGCAAGATGATGTCCTTCCTGCCGCCATCTACGTAACTGACACAATCTGATAGCTTAATAATACTGAGATCTGACATCGCTTTCTTGTCATAAATGGGCTCGCTGACTACAGGTACGAGTGGTACGGAGAATTTTCCAGGTTTGTCACCTTCTAAAAACACTTGAAAACACAACCTCACGGCATTCAAGTCTATCGAGGTGGGTTGATTTCGGTGGCCGAAACCAGCTGAAAGTTACAGAAATTTTAAATTTCAAATATTTTTAAACATAAATGCTTTATCAAAAGCAAGAAAGAAAAAGCCAGTGCATCAAACCTTTAACCTAACATTTATTATTCGCCTTCTTACTTCACCGATTTTTTACAATTTTATTAATATTAAGAATGCACCAAATGTTTGGTTCTAATGTTCCTGTAATGTTACACGAACAAATGTATACTCCATTCACGATATTTTGCCATTAGAGTTGGCAACGGATAAGTGACCAATTTCATATTGCAATCTAAAAACAATAGTTACACCTATTACTACCACCCTAAGTGTTCGTGCACCCTCCCCCCCCACAATGTTTTTCATAAAAATTAAAGCATAAGGAACAATTTTAGACATGTCCCCCAAAAAAAAAATTGGCTGCACTTTCAAAATGGCGTCCGTTTAAAAAAAAATTTGCAAATATTGTTTTTGCCATTTAACACAAAAACTAAAAAAGATGGAGAAAAACTTTCTGCACAAAAAACAAAGTGCATAAAATTGTCTACAATTTTGTTCGTATACAATATTTGGATAGGAGTTACCATTTTCCAGATAAATGATTCAGCTCTTAAAATAAAATATACAATTCAATATAAAACGTAATACTACGGGAGCCCATGCTAACTGTCCGTGCACCCCCCGACCCTTGGAGACAATGTTTTTCATAAAGATTAAAGCCTAAGGAACAATTTAAGACATGTGCCACCCTGCCCCCCCCCCCCAAAGAAAAAGCTGGCTGTACTTTCAAAATGGCGTCCGTTAAAAAAAAATTGCAAATATTGTTTTTGTCATTTAACACAAAAACTAAAAAAGAAAAACTTTCTGCGCAAAAAACAATGTGCATAAAATTTTCTACAATTTTGTTCCTATAAAATATTTGGATAGGAGTTACCATTTTCCAGATACCATTGTTACCGTTTTCGAGATAAATGTCTGCGAATTATAATATTATTATTATTAATTTTTTTCAGTTCATTTCATTTTTTGTTATGTTAATAATATAAAGTTATATTATACGCCTTACAATAATTGTCACAGTTATTTCCTCTAAGCGATTTACCGATATATGAATTTCCATGTTTTCTTAATTTCGGACTCGTGTATCTGGAAAAAGGTAACTCCTATCAAAATATTGAATAGGAACAAATTGTAGAAAATTTTATGCACGTTGTTTTTTGTGAAAAAAGTTTTTGTCCATCTTTTTTAGTTTTTGTATTAAATGACAAAAACCACATTAGCAACAGTTTTTTTTAACATATGGCCGCCATTTTGAAAGTGCAGCCAGTTTTTTTTTAGGACATGTCTTAAATTGTTTCTTAAGCTTTATTCTTTATGAAAAACATTGCCCTAAGGATCGGGGGTGCACGAACAGCTAGGGAGGGCTCCCCAACTATATTGCATTATTATGAAATAAAAAAATAATTATCACTTTGTATTTAAAACTATATTTAAAAATAGCAAGTACATTATCAAATTCAAAATCAAATGATATAAATTTTGTAAAATGAAACTTTCTACTTGATCTTAAGATTTTTTTTATATACACTGCATACTTTATCCTGATACTGTGACTTACTCTTATAAGGGTCAACATTAAGCATCTCTCTTAATCTCAAAGAAGCGTCCACCTTTTTTCTCTTCACGCATTGTACACCCAAATTAGTAAACTGAAAGGTAGAGTACGTGTCACAGACAACGTTTATTTTACACATCCCATTTTTACAACCTTCTCTACCTACTATATTATGTGGATGTGGCCTTGAAAAAGAATTAAAAACAAAATTAGAACTAGAATTACAGTATCACTTTTGAAAAACCGATGCTTGTAAATTTTCTCGATTTTGTAATAAAACTTGGCAAAGCTTTTTGTACCAGAAAGAGTTCATTTAGTTAACAGTAATTTGTAGGAGGCAGATACATTTTATTTGTTCACTTTGTATACTTGGTTTTTCCCATGTTTTACAATGACTAGAAGATACGATAATCCCGTTATCATGTCTCGAGCAGCTACGTGCATGACACCTTGTGGATATTTCAATTGGTGCATTACTTTAAAGAACAGAGAAATGTTTATTTATAGGGATTCTTGGTGTCATGATAATAAAACAAACACAAACTCTGGTATAAAAATGCGAGAGTTCACAATTTGTTATCCCAAGCAATACAAATTACTTTTTAAAAACAACATCTACTTCGCGCAATTATAATTCTTAATGTTTATTTATTTTAACTCCTTATGTAAAAAAGGTAGGAATAAATGTAGTTTGCAGCCAACTCAATTGCAGAGATCGAACAATTTCATATTTTTCCCAAATTCCAAAGCTTTTTCTTAAAAAAAAAACAATTTCCGTATTTTTTTCAGGCGCAAAACATATCATTTTGACCTAACAATTTCCTCTAAGCCTATTTAAATCAAACAATAATTTTGCAACGAATTTATTGCTTAAATTACTGCCGCCAGTGCCAGTTTTAGCAATATCGGCACCCTGGACGAGATTCCTACACATAAATGTGAAAAAAGGAGAGCAAAAAGTGAAGAAAAAATGAAATCATTTATTTTTTGAAATTACAATATTTTTAATAAAAGTTTACTTTCCTGGCAAACTGTCATATTAAGTCAGCGAAGTCCATCCACAATTTAGTTTTCGATTGATAAAGTTGGTAAGTTTGTTAATCTGGAGTGAGATATTGTCGATCGCAGATAGATTTTTATCAGCTTAAGCTTAGAAAAACTCCTCTCTCCACTAGCTACAGTTATGGTTATTAGTATTCTCAATACAATCCATATATTTGGATACAGTTCCTGAATATTGCGATCTTTAATGAAATTCAAAACGTAGACAGGAGTAACACATCATCTTGGTTGGGTGGCCTCGGACGGTGGCCAACCGCGCCCTACACCCTAATGCCACAACTGACTGTCACTGTGTGATAATTATATTTAAAGTCTTTTCCTTTAATTGCCAAAAAGCAACTAAAATAATTTAATGTGTATGCAGTGCCATTTTGTTACTCTTCGCGGAGAGGGGAGTAGTTGAGTTATATCTTGTAGTAATTGTATCATGGGGTTTTACCAGCACATCACATAATTATAAATAAATGTTAAATAATATTCTTATCATATTTCTTTGTAAATAATTTTTATTGTTTATGATACTGGTGCATGGTTCAGTTCCCATTTTTATCTGGGGCTCGAGTTTAATGATTACATTCTAAGTATCTACAACATAAAGTTTGTATATTCATGCAAACTCTACATTAATTTTTTTGTTTAAAAATGATGCAGTAGTCTCCAATTTTTATTAAAAAATTGCCCTAGTAAAAAAGACGAGCACACAGAAAATAATTTCTAAACCATGTTCCTCTTATGTGGGGCTGGATAGCACATTTTCAAATATAACACCATTGTTTGCAAATTCCTCGATTTAGAGAACTCTTAAGGTCCTCCCAATGAAATGAACTTCGAACCAAGTGCCATCTATTCAAGGGGGTGACTGCTTGATTCTGTCCCGTCATCATTTGCTCTTGACATTTGCTATACTAAACTTATAATAATTCTTCACAAGTCCAAAATGGCCGAACAAAAAAATAGCTTCTCTAAGTAATATATTGGGAAAATTATGATACATTTTTTATTCCTCTTAATTAAAAATACCTGAATGCTCCTAAGCACACAGAGTTTACACAGCTAAATTGGCTCAATGCATACGTGTTAAGCTTGAGACCATTTAGTCTGGGGTTCGAATCCTGATTAGGGTATGGCAGAATGTGGTGGAATAGTTACGACTAAACTCTGGCAGGACGGTAATGTAAATAAGGCAATTAAAAAAAAATTTGGCTGCAAAAACAATGGGATGATCGCCATCTAGCTATAATTTGACTTTAAAATCTCAAAGCCTTATGGCTGAAATTGCATTTGGATTTTTAAATTAACTACAGTATATCTTCTACAGCTCTTGCAACAACTATTAGCAGCTGGAACAAATAGTCGTGACTTTTGGTTGCAGCTAAACTATATTTTACACATTTACGGTTTGGCTTTTACGGCTGTAGGTAACAGCTATAAGAAATTCATGACCTGCTGTCTAGTATGTAAATTAGTAAACAAAACAATTTAGTGTTAAATATATTCTTTATGCCATTCATTGGCTTCTTTCATTTCCACAATTTTAAATGGTATTGCACAGAATGGACGGATAAAAACATCCTTTGATGGAAAATTTAAGGTTACGTTAAATGTCAATGTCAACTCTGATTCCTCCTCTTCCTCTTTAAAATCAATTAAGCTGTCAAATAGCTTTCGAACTTTAATTGCAGCCACAGTGTATTAAATAGGTGGTCCGGCATACGGCACTTTCCTATTATAATAATGGCTTCATAAGTGCATGGTTTCTATTTACTTTAGTAGACGGTGTGAGCTATAAGGTCCTGCAATTACCTGGGCATGTGCATCGTGTAACTAACATAACCTACAATTTTAAGGTTTTTTTTATTTATTCTCATTTTTAATGTTTGTATAGGCATTTTTAGCTTGGAGCCATACTTGCTCCAAGCAAATATTTAAAAATTCACGCAAATAATTTTTCAATATTGTTGATTGATAAAAATAGACTGCTAATTATAGGTTAGATTCCTAACCTGCAAAAAGTGTCTTATTTTATTGTGACAAACTATTTAAAACTTCATACACATTATGTTGAACTTAATTTTGGTTGAAAGTACAGGAACCAGGCAGAAATTTTAATAACAGCTACGTAATACTTGTCAATCTTAAGAAATATGTATTTTTGCGGTTAGCTGTGACGACACGTGCAATGCTTCATGTAGTGTTGCATATATTCTTTCAGTGTTTTAATTTAGCTACTTAATGTCAGATGTCACTGGACTCTTATTTCACCAAAGAAAAACAAAAGTTCGGAAATGTATGCAACACTGTATGCAAGTATGTACAGAACCTGCAAAATTATCTTTCTATGCGTAAGTAACGACGGACCTTATTGCTCCTGCCATCTATTACATTATGTACAAAGTAAGCACTTATGAAGCCACTGTAAGGGTTTTCATCGCATCACCTATTTAATACACCCTGATTCCAGCCAAACAAAATCTAAATAGTTCGGATATAGAATATGTGAGTACTTAACAGTTGTTATTTAGATTTTTCTTGAACAAATGGCCCACTGCACTTAGCACCATATTTTCTAGAAGTAAAACTGAGAAGGGCAGCCATTTTTAAACAATGCTTATGTTTTTACATTTATTACCATTTATTATAATAATTTTTGTAACAAAAAATGATCTCTGGACAAACAATTTAAAAGTAAGTAATTTGAAACGATTTCTTGATGAAATAAATAAAAACCCACAATTCTGAGGAGATTAATAGTTATGTAAAAACAGACAATTTCTGAAGTGCTTCCTTCGTATATACAGAAGTATTACATCCATCTCCACTGGAGATGATGAAGTTTCAATTAAATTAATAAAGAACTGTCGAGATATTCTATTCGAACCTATCGCACACTTAATAAACTTATGCCTGTTACATGGAGAATTTCCAGATGCTTTAGAACTAACTGTACTGATCCCAATACCAAAGATTGGTTGCTCGTCAAATATTGAAAATTATCATCCAATTACATTAATTAGTGTAATATCTAAGATAATAGAAACAGTCATATCTCAGAAAATACATGAATATTTAAAAACCTATAAACTGTTGAACGATTGTCAGCATAGTTTCAGGAAGTCTCTCTCAACTGAAACTGCTACTAGTGAATTTATCCAACAAGTTAATGATAAAATGGATTAGGTAATGATATTGTAATTGGAATATTCTTTGATTTATAAGAGCTTTCGACACCTTTCATGTAGATTTCGTATCAGATAAACTTAATCTAGGAATTCGTGACAACATTAATAAATGTCTTTCATCATACTTAACAGAAAATTTTATATCAAACATGTTGATACAAAATCACAACACTTTTATATTAACATTTGTACCCCACAAGGGAGTGTTCTTGGACCATTAATCTTCTTACTGTATGTTAACGACTTTCCCGACCACCTAAGCGAAGGTAAAGTCTTCTTATATGCTGATGATACATCAGTTGTTATCTCACATCACGATCCAAATGAAATAGAGAGCAAAATTAGAACTACTGTATCTCAGTTCCATGATTGGTGTCAAAAATCGATTGATAATAAATAGTGAAAAAACAGTCATAATTCAATTTCATAACAAATTTAAAAAGCCTACAATTTTAATTTCACTTTTGACACCTATTAAACTTGAACCATATTCAAAATTACTTGGAACCATCGTTGACAACCAGCTAACCTGGCAAGAACAAGTTACATTTCTCTCAAAAAAATTAAATAAGGCCTACTTTGCAATTAAACAATTAAAAGATAAACTTAATCCAGATTCTCTGTTGCCAGTATATTATGCTCTGTTTTCCTTAGCTATTAGTTATAATATTATTGTGTGGGGTCGATCCGCCCATGTAGAAAGAATGTCTATTTTACAAGAACGAGTTATTAAACTAATATTTAATCTTGATAGTCGCACCTCCTGTAGAGAGATTTTTAAAAAGAAGAAAGGTCACTCTAGAGGACCTATTTTTTAAAGATTAGAGGTGTTAGTATGAAGGGCTGTCTAGGCAATTCGTAACAAACGTCTCCTGATCCATACATCGAATGCATCAATATGTTGGCTGTCACAACTTTATGGCTATTATAATGCTTTAGTTGCCGCAATCTTATCGCAACTTGTTTACTGCTGCTTAAATTACCAGGACTTGCAATGAAACTTCTAACGATATCATAACAGTTTTATAACAAGCTTTCATGTAGTTTTATGGGTTATTTCCATACCCAAGGCCTATTACCAATACCAGGAGACAAGCTACCTCCAACCTGGAAATTTTGCCGAACCTCTTCCCTGTAGAAAAGTAAGGATCTTTTACTTGCTTAACATTTCATAAATAAGAGATAAGGGACCAACTGCTTTACATCCCCTCCGTAGGATGGTATATCCACTACCCTCCCTTCAAATTACATAACTTCTAGGTATATATAAGCCACTAGAAGGTGGGACAAGGTCGTCGTGTTTCCCCAGAAGGGTCACCTGTCTAAGTACTAACCGCGATGAACATTGCTTCAAGGTAAGTATAGAAATATGTGTACATTAACTACGCTCGCTGACAACTTCAGAACCTTCATAATGCTGCCCATTTTTGGCTTAAGGAGGTTAATCGTAATTTTTAGGAAAAAAATGTTATAAGCAAAACCATTAGAAATAATTTTATAGCTACCAAGTAGACAATAATAAAACTTAAATTGTTGCTTAGAAACTGTAATGCAAAATAATCGTGAATGGAGTACATACTATATTTTCCTCATCAATATCTGCTGCTATGTTGTACTTGTTGAGTTTTCAATTATTCTGGCCCTGTATCTTTTTAGCATTAGCCCAATTACAACATGTTATTACTGCCAAATAGTTAATTTATCATAGGGAAAATTGTACATCAAAAGCGTTATGCAACATCAATACATATTTTTTTCCCAAATAGAATTTGCAGCTAAATAACTGATCTTTCTTATTTTGCAGCAAATTGATCACAGTTTTATGGCTATTATCAGACTCTTAATGCCAAAAAATGCCCTTTGGTTGAGGCAACTTCCCCAAAATGGCAGAGAAGCTAGCAAGGACAGCTAAATGGCCGTTCCCACTAAACAAGATATTATTACTTTAATATAACTTCAACGTTGCCAGAAAGTGATTTGTCATACTATTAAATGTTATTTAATGTAACCAATATTACTTAAATATTTGTTTAATATTTCGAAATGTAACATTTCTCAGTTACGTTGTAATATAAATATCATATTGCAAGAGAATGTTAAAAATGTTACTTTCATTTAACATTGCATAACATTATGGATACATTCTTTGTTTGCTGGGTTACTTTCGCTGTGACAATGTTAGCAAAACTTGTTTACGGCTGCTTGTGTTACTTGGGCTTACGGTGAAACTTCTAGCTATTATATATACCAGATTTTCATTCAGTTTTATAGGTTTTAAAATTTGGGCTTCAGATCTTCAAATGGCTCTCCATTTTTGGCATTAGGAAGTTTATCATCGTTTTTAGAATGTTGTGAAGGAAAAACAATTAATAGAACTTAAATTGTTGTTATGCAAAAAAAAACATGAATGGAGTACGTACTATGTTTTCATCAATATATACTGTTCTGTTATGTTGCACTTATTGAGTTTTTCATTATTCTGACGCTATATATTTTTGGTGTTAGCCTAATTACAACATATATGTACAATAAGGTTTCATATAAATGTTAAGTTAAAAGTGCTTAGAAATAGAGAACACTACAATCAATTATACTAAAAGCACAATCAACAACAAATCTAAGCTATTCGTGCACATGCAAAAAATCAAATTACCACCCCAACCAACAAAATGTCTAACAACCAGCAATCAGTGACTTACTTCGGAAGGGATCGACTCTGATTTCCTCTCGAACTCGCAGAGCATGCTCTATGTCTTTTTTCTTTACACACTGTATGCCTAAATTCGAGAAATGTACAGTCATTGTATCGGTCGGAATTTCTAACGTACATACTCCTCTCTTACAGCCTTCTCTACCGACTAAGTTATGTGGATGTGGCCTGAAATGAGTTTGAACAAAAACGGATAAGTAATTATGGAATACTTCTTTTGCATTTTTGTTCAGGTATATTTCAAAATTTAACGAAACGGGGTTAATTGTATTAATATTTAAACGAATCAGGTTCAATCTTGACATGGACTTCAGAGGATGTTGTTTCTACAGGGTTATAGCCAGAGCTAAATATTTAGCAGGGCATCAACTGTAACGTTCGTAGTTGATATTTTGCACTTAACTTAAAAATCGTTCCCCTATTTTTTGTTATCAGGGCTTAGCTCTGGTCAGTGTGTCCTGGCTACTGCCCTGCATTTATACCTTCACTTAGTTTAAAATCAATATGCAATTATTTATTTTAAAAACCTGTACATATATAAGTATCTTTTAATCAAAAGTTTCCACTTTTAGTATTCCGTTTTCCAGGGAATAAAAAAATTGCAAGGTATAACATACTCAAAGGTAAAATATCATGGAGAATGGGCTCATTTAGCACTTTTTTTAAATTTGATTATCGGAAAGATCTTAAAATTCTAAGACCCTATACAAAAAACTACACTCAAAGAAAATGATAGGTAAATTCAACCAAAAAGAGCATATGAAATCGCGCCTATCTAGTTTCATAGTTAAATCAATCAGAAAAGAATAGTCATACAACTTTATTTGTTTTCGTAAACAAATAGTAGTTTAATAATCATATCTTCTTGTCACAAATTAAATAGTACAATGACATTTTTTTATGTTCACTAACCATTTTCAATTTGGTCTACAATTAAATAGTACAACGACTTTGTTTTTTGTTCACCAACTAATTTTTAGGTTGATCTACACTTTATTGTATGATGAAGTTTTTTCTGGTTAGCCAAAATCTCAGTATTCAAAGATTAGAGATCGTTTATAAGATCCATCCAAATTCATAGATAATCCCTGAGAGAATTTGAACATTGCAATCATGTTATTAATTTTCTATAAATTCATAAGAGTATAAGATAATGCATGATTATTGTCAGTGATTTGTATGTGGCGTCATCTGGGAATAATTTCTGTAATAGACTACGTGGTAAGCAAGCAAATTTTATGGTAATTCTTTTAGAGCTTCTAGAAGACGACAATAATATTGGTTTGTCTACAAAGTACAATAATACAGCGAACTAATACTGGGTTAGAATTACAATTCGATAATAGTTAAAAATAAAATATACTATTATCTAGTTTAATTTGACAGAATTCAACCAAATAATAGTCAGACGTAAAAAATAATAGTCTTATTCATCTATTTTTTAAGTTAATGTTTGTTTTGTTGTACGACAACTTTTTATTAATTAAAATAACAATCACCTCTTGTTTAAAAATACCATCAATATAATTTAGTTTAACAAAATTAACGATATTGTTAGTTAACCATTTTTTTTTGTTGAATTTACCCATACTATTTCTTTGAGTGTAGAATTTTGTAAAACTCGGAAAAATAAACATGGACCGCACCTGCCTTGTATAGGAATTCGCTAGCCGAAGCGGCTAGCTACAGCGCGTTATTATTGTTTCATAATATTATAAATTGTTAATTCAAGCAGTGTGTGTTGAAACTTATGCGCGTTTGTGAAAAATTTCGATTTATCCACTATTAACTATTTTCACCGATTTATCTTAACAATGAATAATAGTGATGGTAAAGGAATTGGAAATATTGTATTTTGGTTTAAAAATATTTGAGAAAAAAGCTATTTCATATTTTAACATTGAGCTGCTATACAAATTCTCTCTTTAAAAGTGGTATATTTCGAAAACCACATATCGGATTCATCTGAAATTTTCAATGTCGCCTGTTTTTGAGTAATACTTTATCTACAAGTAGTAACAACTACTAAATGAAATTTATTAAATGAGCCCATTTATAAAATATGCTGCTCAGGTCGGAATCCTTTATTGTGACCACGACTGTACATTGCGTTAAGAAATCGCTTTTTAGATTCAGTAACTGTCCCAAACGGTCCTGTATATAACTTATCTACTGAATAAGTTTTTGAGGATTAAATGCTGACAAATTTTTGCGCGTGGGCCTCCTATTGCTGGCACGAGCCAGACATTCTCATTTTTCACCGGCAAATTCTGGATGCGAGCTATGTTAATTTATGCCAAAGCCTGGCAAAAATTCAGCCGAGGCCGATAAAATACAGAATAATTCGAGTCAACAGGAAATGTAAAATAAATAAAATTTTGTAAACAAATACTCTCGTAGAATGGATTCAAGCAAGATATTTAAACAATAATATATGAATTAACAATAATCATAAACAAACATTCAATGTCGTTGTCAAGGTTATACCTACAATAAAATTACCTATTTCATTTTGTTGTTATATTACATATAATTTTTAAATACCAACATTATGGGGACTGTTAAGGTCATAATGGAAGCATACATATTCTATGTATAACTTTTTTTCGAGAGAATGGATGTCAATGACCAACGTCCATTTAATAAATTTCTATTTTATAATTAGGATATCATGCTAAGTTTATCATTCAAATTGTATATTGTAAAAGCATGCAGCGTTGGCGGTGATGCTATTTTGTTTTGTTTTGAGGACCACGTCGGCGTTGTTGGAGGAATGGCATTAAAGATGATTATTCATTTAGATTGAATAACAAAAATAAATATCCGGTATAAACTAGATTTACATACTCGATAGGTTATTTTTTAGGCAAATAGGAATCCCAACAGATAAAAACGTATTATCATCCAATAAATAACCCGAGACATGTTATGTCTCATCAAAATGTTTTCCTCGTTGTATTTCCTACGTACTTCTTTGTTGTTTGTCAATAAACCAAATATTAATTAGTATGTAACAGAGGAGCAGGTAGTTATTTAAAATAATAATCTCAAAATTATCTGTGACTTGGGTACAGTTGGACCAAATTAGATGGGATATGAGGCAGGGCATTTTTTAAGGATATTTTACACTGTATACAATTTACACATCGCGCCACCTAGACCGCCTCACTGTGGGGAAATTCCTGATTTTACTGTTCAAAAATTTCTAGAGACCCTAATATCCATCGGATCGGGATAATTTTTTTTTAAATTAATAGTATATTACGTAATGAGTGTTGTTAGAAGCATATTACGCACGAATGGAAAAGTTACGTATTTCCATGAGTGCGTAATTGCCTTACACCTCGAATTATGTACTATACTTTACCTATGATCATATTTATTTATTTATTTAGTAAAATCTGGATTTAGTTTACTTGCCAACAATATTATTCAACAAATATTATATGTCAGTTTTGACAGCGTTAGAAAATTACGTAGGCGCATTTGTTTTTTTAAACCCCGCGTCAGCGATATAAGCCACCTATAATTGCGTGTCCCCTGCTTTTGTTTACCGTGCGATTTGTTTACAATATGTAAAGTTCAACTTACATATAGATGGCGGTAGTGTGTTTTTTACTATTTACAGTACCTAGTGATCGTAGGTAAAGGTAATTAAATTCCCCACACATTTGTCGAGGCAAATTTTTAAATGACTCAGTCAACTTTTGTTAATGACATAATAAACTGTCAAAAAATATTAAAAATTTAAATAATGAACCAATATCGATATATATTCATATGAAAATTAAATTTTTTTCCCACTGCAACAACATTAATACTGCTCACGGAATGTCTTGAAGTGAAAAAACTATGAACAATCGTCTCGAATTTTGATTTGTGTTCTTAGATGTGTGTAAGATTTGTATTTGGAGTGAAATTTTGTTTTTTTTTTTTCTTTTATATTTTATTTGTTCTCGTTCTTGTTTGTTGCATTATAAAAGTTAGAAATTTAAATAAATTTTAAGCCTGGCTTATGTTGATTAGATTGATTTTCTTTGCTATTATTTTACGCTTACTAATCCATTTTGGTTTTACACCGTATCCAGTTTAAAATACTGCGTATCCACTTAGATATATACCATGTATCGTTGATTGAAGAGTCTATTTCACTCCACGCATGTATGTTAAAAAATGCCCTCTAAGAGTTTTGGGAAAATTGGCATTTTTGGATGACCTCTATATCTCAATTACCAAGTGTCGAATCGAAAATCGAGTAAGACATTCTAAAAGCACTTTTCTTAGTAGAATCCGTTGCTGATAAGAAGAAAATTATGCATGCCTCGATTTTCGAGATATAGACATAGCTTGTGTTTTTTTAAATGGAACATCCTGTACATTATTTCATTATTCAATCACAACTTAAATTAGCTATCCAACGATATAGCATAATATATCATATTTATCTCTAGAAAAAGTGGTTAATTTTCGAAAAATTTAATATATTTGTGAGGAGGCCATGGAAAACTATTAACAACAACACTTCTTATAATATAAAATAATTTTGCCAAAAATACAAACTAAACCACAATAAATGTTCGAGTTGTCTTCCATTGACATCTATGCATATTTATCGCATTTCTAATATTTATTGAGAAGGCCATCCCTAATAGCACACGATGTCCGCCGGACGTCCGTTTTATGTCCAATTAATGTACTGACATCCATGGACATAAACTGGACGCCTACCGGACGTTTATCATCGGATTTACTTTGAAATTGTACGGAATGGACGTCTGTATGTCCATTTTATGTACGGGAAGTATGTACATTTTATGTCCATATAGGGACAGGAGATGGACGTCCTTTTCGTGTCCGTTGATTTAAATATTATATTTTTGAAATAAATGATAATATCTCCATACCGCTTTCTCTCCAACACATTTCCGAAATATGTATGCATACCAGCGAATAGCACACTTAACGTCCAACATATGTGCCGCAACGGACGTCCTTCGGCAAGCACGCACATTTTAGGTCCCTATAGGGACAGCAGCAGAATTTAATATAAAAAAAAAAAAACGTTAACAAAACTGGTTTTTCAATTTTACAATGTTTTTGTTTACATTTGACCGTTATTTCTGTAAAATTTGCAGTTTATTTCTTATAGTAATTTGTAATTTATCATTAATAATTTAATTTTAAATCTTTTTTGTAAATTATTAATGATATTATTTGATACTAAATATTTATTAAACATTCAAATAGGTACCTTCTACATTTTGAAATAAATAGTTATATTAGTCAACTGTACAGTCTTTAAGTAAACACTAATAAGCCAAGTTGGTGGCCGAGTGAGAGAACATCAAGTTACAAATCACGAGATCGACGCACAGTGGAGTATTTGGCCAATCTAGCTGGCCAAAATTATTTGAGCTTTCAAATGAGGTCATATTGGCCTGATAATTTTATTCGACGGTTACTGAAGTCATTATGTGCTCACTTTGATAAAAATACGTAACTTTTTCTGAGATATCTTTTAAAATATCAATTTGCTTAGAACATAGTGATTTGAAAATTATACATATAATTATTATTAACGTGAAGAAATGTCTTCTTCATCTGAGAAGGTGCTTTCTTCGTCCGAAATTATGTTTTTGTCCAAGACCATGTCTTCTTCGTCTAAATGTACTTCTTCTTCTTCTTCTAATCTTGGGAGAGCACTTGCATTTGGTGGTATATCTAATTCAAGAAACATATCCAAAGTTTCCTTTAAAAAGGGCTTCGATCTTTTTCTTGGAATTTGTCTCATTCCACTGAGGAGAGGATCTGAAGTGAGGAGTAACCTATTAAAAACGTCTTCGTTGCAAGCAGTCCTGGAAAACTTTCTCGCAAAGTTTTGTCGATAAAGCCGAAAATGTTTGTTTCTAGCCTCTGCGGCCTCTTCCGACAGTAAACCTATAGGCAGCATAGCATGCTCCACAATGACGGGTCCATGGACTAATACTTTATGCAATGTAGGTGTCATTGGATGCCAAGCATATTTCTCGACATATAATTTTGCAGTGTTCATGGTGTAACTTTTCTATGTGAATTTTATGGCCGCTTGATATAGTCTCCAGGATTACTTTTAGGCGATAAATTAATTGAAAGTCTAAGCCAGTTATTTCTGCTGCTAGCTCTGGATCCATGAAAAACCTCCTGCTGGTATTGCTATCATTAGTGTTTCCAAACCCAGCCTTGGGAACATCCACAATCAGACCCATTCTTTGTCGAAATTCTAGCTGTATTTTTGTCTTTGTTTCGTTTGCAACATTTTTGTCGTTTTCGTTTCTCAGCTGCCACTTTTTTAGAGGCAATTTGTAGGCTAAGTGGAGCAAACTTTCGAAGAATCTTATTCTTGCGTGCAAGACTGATAAACCAAATCTCAATGAGTCTTCAGTTATGTCTTTCTTCTCGCTTAGGTCATTGAAATCTTTTGATGTTGCACCACAAATATAGCACCTCATTGTTGATTTTGTCGAAGTTGCAGCATTACATACTTTTCCGTCAACCATTGTAAGAGCCATATTGTGTTTAACATAATATACTCTATCTGCCAACTCTATCTTCGTCTGCTCCAATTTTGCTGAGGCATCTTCGATATATTTAATTTCTTCATTGGTAATGTCTGTCGTCTCTTTGGTAAAACGTATTCTTATTGGACGACAATATCGGGGTGAAGAAGGTGTTGGATTTTGCCAAATTACTTTCTTTTTCCCTGAGTCCAAATTTACCAGTAGTTGTAACGGCACAATCGAACTTTGAAAAATATTGCAGTCTGAATCTTGATGGTTTTCAAACTTTTGTTTGAATTGGGACTGCTGCGAACCATCACATCCCCACTTATAAATTAAAGTAAGTTTATTGCACTCTTCTTCAGGTAAATATTGTATGACTTCCTCTAAATAAGTGAGCAGCCTAGTAGCAGTATGATTTAGTAAACTCTGTAGATTAGCTTCAGCACAATTCTCAGTTACGTGAATTGTATCTGGATATGACTCCAACTTGGTTTTCTGCAAAACTGTGTAGCACGGAAGATATGGAAGGAAACTTCTTATTGTTTCATACTGATTTTTAGAAAGCCCAGCCTCAACAAACATTGCTAAAGCTTTCAGAGGCGACAACTGATGTGAAGTAGTTTCATCTTCCGTTGATTTTGAAAAAGCGTTTTTGTACTTGGTTGCTCGTTGTGGGCTAGAGTTCAGGTCCTTTAATATTTTGGAAGCATCTCTTTTTCCTTCCACTTGAAGTTTCACCTGAGCAGCGTATAATAATTCTTGCGACTCGTTACTCTTACGCAGCGTTTCCGTTTTGCGTCTCTTACTTCTTTCGCTGGAGTCATGAAACGTCTTTGATGGACGCCCACGCCCCACAACCCATGATGATTTAGGTAGGTTGAATGTAGTATTTAGCCACGCATGGTTCTTCCCCAAGAAAGTATCTTCTTTATAATTTGCTTCTGACCATCTTCGCTTAAACTCTGACTTTAGCCGTGAAAATCTCTTCACAATAGCCTTTTTGTCATCTTTAGTAAAATCGTCTCCATTAATTAAATAATCCTGAACAAAATCTAATTTTTCATTAATGTTCATTTGATTTTGCTGTTGCATCATGTTGAATATTTCTCGTTTAGTGAATATTTTACAGCCAGATGGCTCTGAAAAAAAAAATTATTCCTGTTGCTATTAACAAAATAGGTACGATAATTGAACATAAAATACGTGTATGACATAAGCACAGTAAACTTGCTCAGAATTGCGATTTCCTATACATTTTTCCGATTATTGGACATTGGTTTTTCCGGAAAAGCAGCTTGAACAATATAAGTGTTTTTTCTTTTTATTTCGAATGCAAATATCTCAAAAGCTACGCTAAACGAACATAGTTAAACTAAAAAAAAAAAATAAAATAAAAAAACACGAAAAAGCATATAATATACAGATATAGTTCAAATCGCTTTTCTGGAAAACCATTGTACAATAATCGGAAAAATTTATAGTTTTTGTACGATTTTTGTAGTAAATCGTATTCTGAACAAGTTTACCTATGTTCGTTTAGCCTTAAAATGCGTACTTATCGAGATCTATACGTTCAAATGAAAAAAAAAACAAAAAAACGTATATATAGTATATGTATATATCTCAAAATGTCTTTTTTTTCTGCGCATAAGCAAAAAATTATTCTAAAAGTTGAATACTAACTTCCTGTGCAGAGAAACTGCTATTTAAAATTTTTCCGTAAAACGGTGTTTTTTTTTTCCTAATTTAAGTGGAATATTACGGCCTAATACGCAAAAAATCGGAAGAATCCGGAAACGTTTTCAGCAGATATTGAAAGCTGAAGCCTTTTAGTATTCATTTATGAAAAAAAAAGTCGCGGGACTCCTCGGGAAACCTAACAAAAACAATTTTGAATTTCAAAATATGCTTTAAAAACATCTCAAAAACTCACTTTCTTTAATGTCACCATATGAATGTGGAAAACAGAGCTTAATGCAACAAAAATAGTATAAATATATTCTTACTTACCCCCCTCAAGATGTTCCATTGTTTCAAGAATATATAACTTTTTTGCAGGTATGTAAATCACTTTTAATTGTACGCAATTTTCAATTACACAGACACCAGCAATGTGCATTCCAAGCGAACGTCAAGTTGACATTAGTACTATGACATTACTGCTGACTCTATGTCACACAGCGTGGTGATTTTATGTCCCCCCATTATTCAACTTTAAGAGGCGATACCTAATTTTCATCGATAATGACTTTTTTGACATTGATTTTTGGCCAGCTAGATCGGGCAAATACTCCACTGTGCGACGGTTCGATCCCTGCTCATTCCGTTTTTTTTCTAAATAATTAGAATGTACAAATATTGTCCCAAGTTGTGACATTTGCACGTCCTTCGGCTGCCCGTCGGATGTACTTTGAACCAAAAACGAACGTCCATCGGATGTACTGTATGTCCGTCGAGGACGTCCTTCAGATGTCCACAGGACAATGTTGTGCTATTGGGGATGGTAAAAAAAAGAAAATCGAAATAATGGTAAATGTCAAAAATCAATTTGTGAGTTAATTGTGAGTGAGCATTGTTAAAAATGGTAAAAATATGATTGTTTTATAGGATGCGGAGAAGATTCAAATTTAGCTTCCAAGCTTTATTTTAATAGGCAAGTTATAGACAGCAAAACTTTGTGCCAAAAGTGCCGCCTAAACAATATTTTTAGATATCCAGAAAAGAGACAGCCAGAAATAACAATATTCAAAGGCTACAACAAAATTTAAAAGAGTTTGGATCATTTGTAAAACCTCGAGCAAAAATATATAATAAAGCAGGTAGAGAAGCTGTAGAAAATATTGTTTTAGAACCTGTAAGAGAAAATACTAATATATCGTCTCGCGAAATACAGGAAAATTTAGGAATCCCAAAAACAACTGCGTTTACGTTGCTTAAAAAAAAAAAAAATTCAAACCCTACAAAATTAGGATTAGTCACCATCTGTGCCCAAACGACTTTCAAAGGCGTCTCGATTTTTGCCAGTGGTTTTTGCGTTAGTGCAATGAAGTGCCAGGATTTGAAGGAACAATTATATGGACAGACGAGGCCCATATAAGCAGTGCCGGTATGTTTAATCGACATAATAACCACCATTGGGCTCATGAAAATCCGCACGTAACCGTTACAGTTAATCGTCAAAGACGATTTGAATTTGGTGTGTGGTGTGGTTTTATTGGATACCAAATAATAGGTAATAATCTTTTTCGCGGTAATTTGAATACCGAAAATTTTATTAACATTCTACGACAAGAAATAGAGCCCTTTGTAGACAATATGCCTGTACGACAATTTGAAAGACTGATTTACCAACACGATGGCGCCCCGGGTCATACATCAAATGAAACACGAAATTATTTAAATGCTCAATTTGGGGAGGATTGGATAGGTATCTATATATCACTCAGGACTAGTTTATCAATGTCTAGTTAGCTAAGGGCCGGTTTTATAGGTTCAGATTAAAATAAAGTTGAACTTGAAGATTCACCTAGAGGTTTAAATTGTAGATTTTAGTGTTTTGTAAAATACAGCTTTATAAGCGTTTGTCAAAATCGTCAGATTTATTGTTATAGAACCTCCCAGAATCGACCTAAGTCGAAGAATAAATAAGAACTTCGACTTAGGAAAAATATCAACAGACAATTAATTTAGAGCATAACATATTTAAGGCATCCGCCAGAGGTTGGCACAAAAGGACTCATACACGCTCACAGAAAAGTAAGGCACAAAAAGGCGCACAATTCAAAAGTATGCCAAAAATGTGAAACTTGTAGTTAAACTCTAGTTTAATCTGAACCTATAAGGGCCGGTACTTTCGATCCCGATTAAGCGTTAACGGTGGGTCAAACCAATTCAGTTACCATGGAAACAATTGTACTTTTAATGATTTGGCAGACGATTAAAGTTTAATCGGGACCGGCCCTAAGGGCCGTTACTTTCGGTCCCGATTAAACTTTAATCGTCTGCCAAATCATTAAAAGTACAATTGTTTCCATGGTAACTGAATTGGTTTGACCCACCGTTAACGCTTAATCGGGATCGAAAGTACCGGCCCTAAATTGATAACTAACAATTAATTTAGTTAACTGGACATTAATAAACAACAAAGTAGTTTAGATATTGTTTAATTTTTAGTAAATGATGGTCCTATTTTGTGGCCAGTTAGGTCTCCCGATATAACCCCTGCCGACTTATATACAGTGTGTCCCAGGATAGATGTAACAAGAGGTGTAATGGACCAAAATTTTGGAATTTTGGAATGGTATTTGGGGATTGAGTCCTGTTTGTTGTAAAACTAAAGTATACCAAAAATGACTTGATTTGGTATTCTACAGGGTGTTTTATAAGCAAAGTTGTAAAAATCACCACTAATAAAGTACCTTTATTTTTCAAAATATGAAAAAATTCCACTAAGAAAAGTTATTTAAAATGCAATTTTATACCTCTATACCAAAGTTCAGGAATATAAAATTATTTTTTTCAAACTTCCCATTTTTTCAATAAATTAGTATTTTATTTTGAACCATTCGATTAAAACTGCATAGAAATTATTTTTTGTGAATTAATATTTAAAGTTATGTAGAAGCTAAAAGTAGGCTATGATAAAAGCAGTGGATACACAATTTATCATTTATTATTGACATATTTGTCAAACGTATTCAATATTATCCTTAATTTCTGTTTCAAATTAACGAACCAAGCATAAAAAAATTAAGTGAAAATGGTACTGTCGTGAGCAAAATTAAATAGGACAAGTCTTATAACGTATTTTTGCTAAAATCTAGTTGTGTACATCTAACTTTAATTTTTGTGACATTGTCAGTTAGTTGTCATAATTCATTGGAAGTGTGCAAATAGAGAGAGATTTACATTAGAAAAAAATAGTTGTCCTATTTAATTTTGCTCATGACAGTACTCACAGTGCGTGAAAAAATTTATATTGTGCAATGCTACGGAATTGGCGGTGAAAACTCCCTAAGAGAAGTGGTGAGCCAATTTAATTTGAAATTTCCAACACTGCTTTGTCACGTACTCAGGCTATGAGAATAATTAAAAAGTTTCTGGCTACTGGTAGTGTTCTTAACATGAAAAGAAAAATAAAAGCATATGATGAAGACAATGTTGGGGCTATTATAGCTCATGCCTCTGTTATAGAAAATCCTAGGATGCCACTAAGAGAGAGATCAGCTCTTATTAATATTAGCAAGTCTAGAATTTACAAGGCAAAGAAAATTAGGGCATATAAAGCAAATTATAAACATACGCTTGAAGAGAGAGATGACGGCCATAGGTTGGATTTTTGTTTGACCACTGGAGAAAAAATCATGGAAGAGAGCTTTTTTCATCATTTCATAATTTTCTCAGATGAATCCACATTCACAACCAATGGTGTTGTTTCATCTCAGAATTGTCGGTTTTGGGCTTCTGAAAATCCAAATTTTAGAATTCACTGTAGAAGGCAATATTATAAAAAAGTGAATGTGTGGTGTGCCGTTTCTTATCACGTTGGAGTTATTGGACCTTATTTCGTTGAGGGAAGGTTAAACCAGCACACTTATATACAGCTTCTTGAAAGATTTTCTGAAGAACATTTAAATATTTTAAGAGATATGCCTTTAGTTCATTTTCAACATGATGGTTGCCCTGGTCACTCCACAGAAATGGTTAATCGGTGGTTGAATTTAAATTTTGGAGAAAATTGGATTGCCAGGAATGGACCGATCAAGTGGCCGGCGAGATCCCCAGATCTATCAATATTGGATTTCTTTTTATGGGGTCGCCTCAAGCAGTTGGTTTACGCTGAACCACTTCCTAACGATGTAGCAGTATTGAAGCAGAGAATTACAAATGCCGTAAACTCCATACCGTTAGATCATATTCGAAACAGTTTTAAGGACTTCAGGCGAAGGATCGAAATGTGTGTGGATGTGGGTGGTAGCTACGTCGAATAATAAAAAAATTGTAAACATTGTTTTGTATTGGTCAATAATTAATTTGTTTGTGAATCTGTTATGTTTTTGACATTTATTACTTGTTATAATTTTTAAACCTCATTAATCTTCTGTTAGTAATTGTTTCTTGTTTTACAATTAGTTCGATTAACATTATACCTTCTTACATGTCGTATATTCAATTTTTTATTTACCAATAGCCTACTTTTTGAGATGATTAACATTTATTTGCTCCTACACAACTTTAAATGTGAATTCAACTCTTAATTCGCAAAAAATGGGAAGTTTCAAAAAAATAATTTTATATTCCTGAAATTTGGTATGGAGATATAAAATTGCATTCTAAATAACTTTTCTTAGTGGAATTTTTTCATATTTTGAAAAATAAAGGTACTTTATTTGTGGTGGTTTTTACAACTTTGCTTATAAAACACCCTGTAGAACACCAAATCAAGTCATTTTTGGTATAATTTAGTTTTACAACAAGCAAGACTCAATCCCCAAATACCATTCCAAAATTCCAAAATTTTTGGTCCATTACACCTCTTGTTTCATCTATCCTGGGACACTCTGTATAATAGAGAACGTTCTAATAACATAGACAAATTGGAAAACAAAACATTAGCTGTCTTTCGGACAATAACATAATTGGAAATGCAACAAATGCTGTAAGGAGAACGTGTCAAAAATGCATAGATGTCAATGGAAGACAATTCCAACATTTATTGTAGTTTAGTTTTCCTCTTTTTGGCAAAATTATTTTATATTATAAGAAGTATTGTTGTTAATAATTTTCCATGGCCTCCTCACAAATATATTAAATTTTTCGAAAATTAACAATTTTTTTCTGGAGATAAATATGACATATGATATATCGTTAGTTAGCTAATTTAAGTTGTGATCAAATAATGAAATAATTTACAGGGTGTTCTATTTAAAAAACACAAGTTATGTTGATATCTCGAAAACTGAAACATGCATAATTTTCTTATCAGCAACGGATTCTACTCAAAAAAGTACCTTAAGAATATGTTACTCGATTTTCAATTCGACACTTGGTAATGAGCTCATTTAGCATTTTTTTTTTAAATTCATATTTCGAACGTACACCTTGTAGTTAGTAATTGTGCAGAATATTAGATTTTTTTTTCAACAACTTCTCCCTCAAAATAAAAAATGAAAATAGAGCGCGCGAAAACGCAGTGTGACGTAAAGACACCTGCAGCGGGCGACCGCTCGCCTGGTCACATATACCGCACTTTTCAATATTCACCATTGAATTCACTGGTTAGGGAACCGGTTAGAAACGTTTTTTTCCGGTAAATATCTGGTTGCATGTGGTTGATTTAACATTTTGAAACGCTTCGGTGAGGATTTCCGGTTGATCGTTTTTGTTCCATCTTCGCGGACAGTTCCCATCATGTACAATAAAGAAACAGCCATGCGCAGTGTATTGAAATTGTGAATTTATTAAGCTGCGCAAGACGGGATCGGAGACACCGAAATTCCAACTCAAAAACTTGGTGGATGTGGCGCCTTACCGGTTGAAACAGCTGATCACACCGGTACTGGTTAATTTTGAAACATCCCGGTGAGAAACTGGTCGAGATCGGTGCACTCACCGGTGAATTTAGAAAAGCGCGCATAAAACCAGTCGTGCGAGTGCCGTGACGTCATCCGCGCCGCACCGTTTCAAATATGTTACGAATTGGAAATCAAATATTACAGTTAATATTAACGCTAGCGGCCTACTTTTTTCACTATATACTTAAAAGGTTAAATACTTACGGAAAATGCAAAAATAAATTGTAAATTAAATATCACTAAATGAGCCCATTGAGATATAGAGGTCATCCAAAAAATGCCAACTTTTCTGCTCAGTAGTCGAAAAAGATAGACGATCGCGGTTTGTGACATTGTTTCTTTCTCGAAAATCAAGCACAGAACACCTATTATTGGTTTTTGTCTATCTGCCATAGTTTTAGATAAAACCCCAAATCCCATCGAATTTGGTTCACCCTGTATAAACATGAGAAAATAAGACAGAAATTATTTTGTTAACCCCCGACTCCAAAAGAGGTATAAGTTTGACGCGTATGTTTGTATGCAGAGCTGGGTAAAGTACTCTGGTAAAGTGCTTTGAAGTAGTACTTGAAGCACTTTTAGGGCTTCAAGCACTGTGCTTCAATTACTTTTAAAAGAGAGTACTTGGTACTTGACATTTGAAGTACTTTGCATAAGTACTTGGGGCTTTAAAGCCCTTTCAGAGGGCTTCAATTACTTTCGAAAGTGCTTCAATTACTTTTAAAGTAATTGAAGTCCTTTTTAGTACTTCAATTACTTTAGAAAGTAATTGAAATCCTTTTGCAGTGCTTGAAGTATTTCTAAAGTACGTGCAAGCTCTTTTTAAAATTCGTTCAAGGCCCTTCTAGACAATAAGTCTTATCATGAATTGTCAGGAACTAATAGAAAAACAAAATCGCTTGTGTTCACTGTTTAGTTATTCATAATTGGTGATGCAAGTGGGTGATTACCATTCCTGTTGTGTATTTGTGAAATAAAGAAAAGGTTAAGTCTTAGTTTTAGAATAATTGAGGACTGATGAGATGAGATAGTTAATTTATTTTCACCTTAATATGTGCAATAATTGAATCTGAAGCAACATTTTTTTAAACTGTAGGTGTTATAGATACTTTTAATTGGTTTTAACGAAATAATTATTTTGTGTTTAACCTTGTTTTGCAATTTTTTTTTTTTTCGATTCGTTTATAGTGCTAATGAATGGATTTTGATAAGACCCTGTGCAATGTGTTTCTAATGACGTTAATAAAAAAGTTGAAGATTAGAGTAGGAAATGATTGCAAGGGGTAGAAAACTTCTTTTATCACGGGTTCCGTAACTTGTAGAATTAGGTCAAAAATGAAAAAAAAAAATTACCTTTTTTGGCCCAAAATAAGATGTTTTTACTCTTGTGAATTTTTTCGAAAAATGCATATGTTTCGAGATATGGCAACTCGAAAATTCCTAAAAGTGGGGGAGGGGAAATGTAAAAGTTGAAAAGAAATCTAAAAAAATTTAGGTGAATATATTATAGAAATACTTACAAGACTTTTTTCATTTGCAACTTTTCTGTAAAGTGCGTTTTCGCCGAGTTTTACCGGAAAAACACGAAAAACTACGCCTTTCTTTGAGATTGTAGCGCTTTAAAAACATGTAATTTAAAAATTTGAAGAAATTCAGACGTATGCATTGAGACCTTCTAAACAAGTTTTGTCTCTCGGAATTTTTTTGTAACTTGCTAATTTTTCGAGTTACAGGCACTTTTTCACGATAAATAATGTACTACATTTTTTTGCACATTAAAAAATACGTGAAAATTCGAAAAAAGAGCATGATTTATATATATTAGGCTAACAGTTTGTCGTGTCTCACATCCAAACAATAAATTTGATGATTTTTAATACTTATTTAAAGATAATGAAATGACGCACTTTTATGCAGTGCTTGTTTACTGCATTTTATTCTTAAATGGCATTCGAAAAGGTATATCACGAATTTTATCTTCCTTATTGTTACGAAATAAATGGTTTTTTGAAAATAAGTTATTGATTAAAAAAGTCTTATTTCAACCCTTTGAATCAGTTCTCCCACTTTTATCATTAACAAATAAAAATTGTGAAAAAAAAAATTCGGAAAACTTTTTCATATTTTCAATTTAAAAATTATATTGAACCTTTAGAAATGGTATAACTTTATAGGTTTCATATTTTTTATAATAATATATATAGATCAAGCTCAGTTTTCGAATGTTCATGTATTTTTTTAATGTGCAAAAAATGTAGTACATTATTTATCGTGAAAAACTTCCTGTAACTCGGAAAATTAGCAAGTTAAAAAAAAAAAATCCAAGAGACAAAAAATATTTAGAAGGTCTCAATGCATACGCCTGGGTTTTTCAAAATTTTAAATTAAGTGTTTTTAAAGCGCTACAATTTCAAAGAAAGGAGTAGTTTTTCATGTTTTTCTGGAAAAACTCGGTGAAAACGCACTTTACGGAAAACTTGCAAATAAAAAATAGTCTTGTATTTCGATGATACATTCATCTGAATTTTTTCAGATTTTTTTTTTCAACTTTTATATTTCCCCTCCCTCACTTTTAGGAATTTTCGAGTACCATATCTCGAAAAATATGCATTTTTCTAAAAAATTCACAAGAGTAAAAACATATTATTTTGGGCCAAAGAAGGTAAATATATTGTTTTTTTTGTCATTTTTGACCTAATTCTACAAGTTACGGAACCCCCGTGTCTACCCCTTCCGATTATTTCCTACTCAATCTTTTTTCAGTTTTTTTATTAACGTCATTACAAACATATTGCACAAGGTTTCATCAAAATCCATTCATTAGCACTCAAATTAGAGATTTTGGTCATTTTAGCGCTCCATTGACTGGACTATTAGCGCTTGTATTTTTGCGATTATTTTTACAAAACTGAAAAGTTTTAACAGGTTTAAAAAGTAGGTAGGTACAAAACATAATTAAAAAAATAAATATTCTCTTATGTTAATTGGAAACCGATACAGTACTTTAAAAGAAAATTAATTTTCTAAAAAAATTGTTAAAGTAAACGTAAAAAATTATTTCATTATAGACTGGCGGTACATGACCAGTTAGGTGCAACGTTTTAAAATGCATGCCAATAATATATATGAATGAAATTACCATGAATATGCCAGAAATGCAAATTTTAGGCAGGCGTCGCGTGCACAAGGGGGTGCAAATCGGTTTTTTTTGTTTCTTTTTTTTTTGTTTTATTTTTTTTTTTTTAATGGATGCCCAATAGTGCCAAACGAAAAGCCTTGAAAAAAAATCCAAAATCAAAATCATCCAAAATCAAGAACACCAAAAAATTTTACGATTTAATGTGCACATTAACAGTTGTTTTGAGCGCGGAAACTGCATGCTAATGAATTTCCGCTGGATTCTTTTTCACGGCTTTTCGTTTGGCACTATTGGCATCCATTAAAAAAAAATAAAATAAAACCCAAAAAAAAAAGAAACAAAAAAACCGATTTGCACCCCTTTGTGCACGCGACGCCTGCCTAAAATTTGCATTTCTGGCATATTCATGGTAATTTCATTCATATATATGATTGGCATGCATTTTAAAAACGTTGCACCTGACTGGTCATGTACCGCCAGTCTATTAAAACCATTCAAAAGTATCTTTAAAAACCCACCTACAATAAAACAATATTGTTTCTGTACGACTTAATGGCATAATGATTATAGCAAACTTTTAAATAGTTTATGGCTTTTGGCTGTTTAAACAAATATTTGTCTTGAAACTTTCTGTGGTTGTTAACATCCATAAAGAGTATATTTCCTCAAATTATAAATAAATGGATAGATTATTATTAAAGCTATATTAAATTATTCAAAAAAGCTATATATTGGCTTGATCTTTTTTTTGAGGTTAGTACATATTTAATAGAGGCCTAGGATATCTTAATCTGTTTGAAAATTTGTTGTGAACAATCTCCATTTTATATTTTTGCAATATGACCAATACGACAGGAGATATTCATAAAAATGCGAGAAAAAACGATACAATGTAATTTCAATTGTTTGTCAACCTCGCCCAAGCCAAAAATGTACAGTTATACTTTGTTACATGCCAGATTCCAACAAAAAGAGGTCCTCCCCAAACACTTTTTAAGAAGTTTATTTTTACCCACTATAGTATTAGTATAGTATAGTATAGGTTTGACTTTTTTAGATAGGTATGTTCTTATATGAAATGTTTATTTTAATTTTAATATGTAATGTGTATATTATTAATATTATTATGTACCTACACTACTTACTAATAAATACATAAATAATTTTCTTTTAGAGCGTTTATTCTTCCTGAATATTTCATGATCGTCATATCATAAAGGTGTGATTGGCGTGACAATAATGTTGCTTTTGTTTTTTAATCTCATATTACCACTTAACATTTATATTTCTGAGGGCTTGGTACTTGGTACTTTACTTTTTCAAGTACTGTACTTGGTAATTGAAGTACTTTTGTAAATAAAAGTACTTGATACTTGATGCTTTAAAGCACTCTAGCTAAGTGCTTGGTACTTGGTGCTTGAAGCACTTTCTCAGAGTACTTTACCCAGCTCTGTTTGTATGTTTGTTTGTCTGTCTGTCTGTGGCTTCATATCTCTTCAACGGGTGATCCGATTTTGATGTAATATTTTTTATTTGAAAGAGTATTTTGTCGAGAAAGTTATAGGCCATATTAGATTTTGATGCTTGGTCGTCATCTTAAATTCGCCATGTTGAACTTTCTTAGAAATTGTCCGTTTGAAGTAAAATTGAAAATGTGCAGACAATTATGGTAGCCGAACATGATTTAGGCCTCATTTTGATTCGGTCATATGAAACTGGTACGATTAGATACATTGATCGGGAGTTTTTAAAAAGTTTCAATTTTACTTGTTACTGATTTTAGTGCTTCTTTTAAATTGTTTCTTACGCAGTACCTACAAAGACATCAACACCCCAATTAATAAGCAATTTATAAAAAAGCGCTCATGGTCGATTGTATTATACATACAAATCTGAAAAGATTGGAAACTTTTGAACAGGATAAATGCTTTGTAAGTTCCAAGTATGTACTTCTAAGAGAACGTTCCTAATAAACGCTTGATATTTGTAGGCAAATGTATTTTTAGATTATAAATCGAGTTATAAATGGTTACGATCGAAGATACCGAAAGGCCTAATTTTATTTAGGCATGCTCTTACTCTTACTAAGTACCTACTTTGTAAAACGTAGGATGTAAAACTGCAAAAGCAGCAGCAGAAAGCGCTCATGATGCAATCAGAATCTTTGCTGTCTTTAAACTTTAACTACAAAGATTTGGATATGTCTATTACCTATGTATCGAGTAGTTCCTTTGTGACAATGTCAAGTTTTTTGGATTCAATCCAAGATAAACAGCTATCGATTAGCAGAGTTGGAAGATGTTTAACAGGTTGAATGTATTAATGAAATTTAGACAATTAAAAAAACAAACTCAAGTTGGACATTTCAAAATATCAAATATGTAATAACGATCCTAAATAACTTAGGTGGCTGAGGTCTTGGACTTATTTGAGAATACAAGTATGGAATACTTTTTATAGACTAAATTTACGTCCAAATAGACAAAACGAAGCTGGCCTTTTAATAAGTTTCAACAGGCTGCAGCTGTATTTAGGATAAGTGAGGTCTGGTGCAAAATACCGTATTTTGACGATAAAAACCGGGATTTACTCGAAATCTAGGCGGTAGAAATTTTTTTAAATTGAAAAATCGGATTCAGCACGCAAAAATACATAAGACATGATAGGTTTAGTCCATGGAGCAGATTTTTTTTTCTGTAATTAAGAAAAAATTGTGTAATTGAGAAAAAATAATCTACCGGATTTTTGATCAAAATAAAAAAAATATTAACAATTTCATCAATAAAAAACGCAATTTTTACGATTTCTTCTAAATGTCTCGAAAAGGAAACAAGATAATTATGAATGCCCAAAAGAGGATTGCAGAGGACATGGAGGGGGTGAGAATTTTCCTTTTCAGAGATGTGTTGGGGGTAGTTAGGAGATAAACATACTAAAAATCCCCACCCCTAGCCCTACCGATTCGGGGGGGGGGGGGGGGGAAAGGTGACCAGAAAAACATTCGCCTGCTACAAAGGCTACGGTACCAAAATATGCGGAAAAAATTAAAAATCATATTAGTGGGTCTTGACGAATTTTACGTATCCACCACAAATTGCGGAAACTGAGGATTCACTTTGCCAGAATGTATGAGAAATCCCCTATCAATAACCAAATCAAATTTTGGTGTATATACGTTTGTGGCGTCGATCCGATGCATTTTTTAGAATTTTTAACATTCAAAATGTTTTCATTTTTCCCGCATATTTTGGTACCGCAGGTGGCTTTGCCTTTGTAGCAGATGAATGTTTTTCTGATCATAAGTAGATCCTGATTTGTTCTAAACTTGAGTCAATGATTCAAATCGGAAACAAAATAAAAAAGTTATGAGGGTGTCTTCATTTTAAGTGAGTCACACTGTATATTTAAGAAAATGTATAGATTTCGAGAAAATATTACCTTAGTAAATACGTCGAGTGTTGTAAAACAAAGATTGCTTGTGACTGTGATTTATTAGCAGACTACTGTAAACCGCTTTGATAGAAATATTCAAGCTACCTAATTAATTAATTTATTAATTATCTATTTTGGCTGGCGAATATCTCGGAAACTATAACATATAGGAAGAAAATGACTATAGACATTCTTGTATGAAATTTAATTATGTTTAATTTTGCATAGATTACCTTGTTCCGTACGACGCATCGTTTCCGAGTTATAAGCGAAGAATCGAAAAAAGGAACCTTTCCATCCCCCTCCCCCCTCCCCTAAAGCGGCGGAGACTTTTAGTATGTTTACCTCCTAACTACCCCAACACATTCCTGAAGAGGAAAATTCTCCCCTCCCCCATGTTCTCTACAATCCCCTTTTGGGCATTCATTGATTGGACTATTTAAACTGGATACCTTATTTCCCCGGACTATTGTAAACTGCAACGACAAATTAACAACCCCGTATAAATAGCTAATAAATTACATGCCTCCTTATCTAATTCACAGAAATGCTGGCAAGTATATGATTTTGTTATATTTATTATGAAAATTCCAAGTAACGGCGTAATTATATTTTCATTGCTTGCATAGATTAGTAGTCGGTAATTATCTTATTAAGAAACCTAACCGCATAACCTTCCTCTTGCCTTTTTAAATCGTTTACATTTGTGATATCTGTTGGAAAATGTTGAATAAATAACAATACGATTTTTACATAAATATGTTTGTTTTATTTGCATGTTAATGATCTCATTATCCTTGTAATTATCTGACTAATCATCTGGTTTCCAAACTCGTTGTGAATAAATATTTTACATATCCAAATACATTTTATACACATACATGCCTTGTAAATATTTGCAAAATAAAAAATAGGCAGTTTGTTATTTTTAAAAATACGCATTCCTGCTTTTATGAAAACAGGAAGAAATATTTTGTTATTCATTCACAAAAGCAAATCTATAATATTTTGAGACTATTTTTAAAATTTACTGGGTAGTAAAAGTGTGTACTACTTAACACAGTCGGTATTTAAATTTCGATTTAAATCAGGATTTAATAAAATGCTTATATCAAGAATCAAATTATTGTGTAACGAGTTTGTGGCCTAGGCTAATTAATTTTTTTTGTACTAATTTTTGCAGACAGCGAACATCGATAAGATCGTTCCGTTAGTGATACTAATCAACAAATTCTGAGTCTGGCAAAAATTTTCCGGTGAGTTCATACAAATGAGTTGAACTTATTTTTCCAGTTATGAAACTTTTAGATTTACTTTTAAGTAGATCATAAAACTCACTGAAAAAGCAATCTGGCTTATCTCCACCAAAGTAAGTCTGGTTGAAGTTTTTCAATAAATCAGCTGATCGGAAAATCAGATCGATTTTTCGGACGTTACCCTTATAGAGCGGGAGCTAGGTGGCTTTTTCGGCAGCTCATCGTTTTATTAACTTTGAGATATTTTTAAGGTTTAATGGATGATAACGATTCATAAAATCGACTTCTGGAGGGGCACCTGCTGTCGGGAGCGTCACGAACACTGTTTAAAAATCAGTGAAATCATGTCATCGTTACAAGGCTCATTTTTTTTGTGTGTACACATTTTATGTTTAGAATGAATGAAATAAGATCACCAGAAAGTGTGGGCCGTCAGGAGGCGCAGCCAGAAAGGTAATAATGATACAATACATCTGAGGCACGGTACGGAGTCAAGTTAAATTCCTGTATATTTAAGAGCCTATGATACTTTTGTTGACACTAAGAACTTTACGGAGAGGCTATTCTATTGTTGAAGGAGCTTATATTTACGTTTTAAAAAGGAGCCAGAACTTGTAACAATGAGTTTAGAGTTCTGAGGTGAAATATGCGAAAAAAATTCCCATTTTCTTCAAAAATCCTAAACATTTTCTTTCTGGCCTTACTGACGGGAGTTTCTTTCTGGGAATTTTTTTCTGTGTTCAAAACATTTAAATAAACATGCTCAACCTTAGAAAAGTTTGTAACGATGATGTTATATAACTCCGCTTTTTTACCTCTTTGACCTTTCTGGTTGCGCTCCTGATGGCCCACACTTTCTGGCGATCTTATTTTATTCATTCTAAACATAAAATGTGTACACACAAAAAATTGGCTTTGTAACGATGATATAATTTCACTGATTTTTATATCTTGAACCATGGCCAACTCGACGGGCTGACATATGCCAGAAGTCTATTTTGTCGTTATTTAAGTTCGATAGAATTAATCAGCGCATAGAAAATGCTTGTAACGATGAGTGTCCGAAAAAGCCACTTGGCTCCCGCACCATTATTATTGCAGGTTTGAAACTTATTATATAAGTTGATATTATCATAGAATATAGTTAAAAACAAGTCTGGCTGATTTTTGAAATTACCAAATGAGTCTGGCGGCACCTCGAAATTTGCAGAAATAAAAAATTATTGTCCTTATTTTCGCAGTCCTGAAAGTTTTTCCCATGATAGTCTATACTATAATTCCATGAAAAAAAAAAAAAACAAATCTGGCTGTTATTTACAATCACGAAAGCCTCGCCAGAATATCTCGAGGTTTTATATAGTACGAGCTCAATTAGGTATGCTCCGAAGTTCATAAAAACTTTTTGGGCACTTAAATAAAAAACAAATTCACTCTCAGTCTATGCTTAATTTTTGAAGGATATCCACCATTTTTTCGCTAAAATTAATATTCAGATATTTGCATGTTTTGGGGAGCGAGGGGGACAACTTTAAAAATAAGTAGTTTTAATAAATCTTCTCTGACTTTTTTTTATAAAGTTATAAATTGCCTGACTTTTCCCTGATTTTCCAGACCAAAATAAAATTACGTGCCTTTTTCAGGTTTTCTCTGTTTTCCACAAAGTATACTCCCTGTGAAAGGCATTTTCTAACTAAACCCATAGGAAACCCCCTCTATATAATATACGATTTTCTACTTAGATCACCAACTGAATAATCCTATCGATGTTCGCTGACAGCAAAAATTAGTACCAAAAATTCACTGGCTCTTAGACTATAAGTCCTGGTAAAAAAAGATGAGGCGAACGTTTTTAAGTGCAAAATGTCAACTGCGAACATTAATGTTAATGCGACCCCTGACAAGATAAGAAAATGTCAGGAATTGGAACTTCAAAGATTGTTTTTTTTATTAAAGACCACACACAAAATCGCAGGAGTTTTGCCACATGATCTTGGAGAAAATTCCTGTAACAGCATTGGGGCTAATGAAAAGAAAAATGAGGTTACTGGCAGTTACCTGAACCAGAACAGAGTTTTAAACGCATTTTCCACGATTAATCTTACGTTTTCAGTAAAATCGGTTGAGGTTTCAAAACTCTGAACGCACTATCTGACAGTAACAGTGTAAATAAACACAATCCAAACTCTACGTCTTCATTTACATTTACGTTTTTTTTAACTCGCGTTATACATGCAGCATAAAGTGTAGTGGTCTTATCTTAAATATTCGTTGTAGTATATACAAAAACGAGTAGAGATAAACAATTTCACCTTCTACGGTTCTTATTTATAAAATTAGATAATTCTTGGTAAGCCTGCCAAATTTTAGACAAAACGAGAAATATATTCCAAGCAAACAAAAAAAAAAGACTTACCTGTGAGGAGGATCTTTCGTGACGCACGAAACGACGACCACAGCTTTGCCCTGGTAGCCGACAATTTGGATTGTGGGGAAAGTTTTGTTCTCTGGAGAACTGGAAGCGCCTGGAATTGATCCCGCGGATCTTCCTTCGCACTCATATCGAAACCTAAGCGCCTTCGAGGCTGGCTGTTCGATTATCCTCACATAGGCCTGCCTGGAAAGAGAAATAACTATTAAAAAGTTTTCTCAAAAGCAAAACTAAATTGGTTTATGCACATAATTATAATGCTCAGTTGCCACGTTGTGTTACTGGTACTTCTCGGAGTCCCGCTTCCGATTTCGCATCCGCGGAACATTCGTCTTTAGCGTTTTGCTCGATGTTGTACCTAAATGATACAGTAGTTGTTTTTTCTTTATTAAGTGTAAGCCGGTTTTTCTCTGATCAAATTATAACGTATCTTCAGTCTACTGCGTCAGGATTTTTTTGAACAACTAAAAAGTTAGTATCATCAACGTAACAAGTAATACAAACGTTGCATTTGCTTTGAATGTATAACGCAATATCGTTGGCAAAGACAAGGTAAATAAATGACCCCAGTATGGAGCCTTGTGGTACACCAGCATTTATTAGATTATTGCTCTTTGTTCCATTGACATAGAGTACTTGCGCACGGTTTTTAATATAGCTGGATAAAAAATCAAAGGCTCGTGAATAATCTATAAAAAGACCAAAAGCAGCCTTTATCTAAGGCGCCTACTACTGAGCTCTGAAAGTTTACTAATGTATTGTCAACACTTCTATTTTTTTAGGAAACTGTGTTGAACTGACAATAAAAGGTTATTTTTAAGAAAGAATCCACTTAACGGTTCTAAAAATGCAAGTTCTATAACCTTCGACATACTTGAAATTATGCTAATCGCACGATAATTATTATAAGAGTTTTCGTCTCCTTTTTTAAATAGTAGAATAACTTACTAATTTTTGACCTCCGCATCCGTTATAATCAGCTCTGTTCCATCCCTGTTCTCGGGGTGTTAGTTTAAGAATTTGCCTGCCTTCTTACTTGATATTTAAATAATATCACCGAATGTTACTCTCGTATGAAGAGTACAGGGAAAAAATGAACAGAGTCACAAAACTAATTTAATAGAATGCAAAAAACAAAATTTAAAGACTCATATTTAAAAATAAAGATTACAGATATGAAGTATCAACAATTTTTGTACAGACCTACCTTATACTCTTCGCAAATACGAAAACCAACAGAGTATTGCATTTGATCGACACATTTCTAAAACCGGAAATATCGCTCGTAGACAAAAAAATTTCATATCATTGTGTTAATGAACGAATTCTGAACAACTTTCAAAATGTCCGTCTGTCCGTCCATCCATTAAAGATGGCTGCCATTAGCCGCACTAATTTTTCTTGTATCTCAGCTCCTAATGGTCTGATTTTAATTTCCTTTTTTTTGTTTGAAAGCTCTTGTAAAGAGAGCACTTTTTTGTCCCTATACATTTATTTCTACACCTTAATATATCAGCGCAATTTTCAAAAACCTGAAAATTTCACGTTTCTCACGAATTTCGTTGATAAGTAAGTTTCTAATTGTGTTCAATATCCCTTTCTTTCGACACAGAAAAGGGCTTTAAGCGTATACATAGAGACTTGTTTTCATAATCAATTAATTACTCATTACGTCATTTAATTACTTTGAAAACATCTATTAAATAAGGAAACAAACCAGAAAAGGATTAAATACTAAAAAATACTCCTGCGACTTTTTGAAGTAAAGAGAAGCTTTCTATCATGATTGATTTAGAAGTCTTCTGTATCTTCGTAGTAAAGCAAAACAGTAAACTTCTCCAGAACTTGAAAAATCTCGACAGAAATAGACTGTTGTGGTGATAGATATCTTGGAAGGCTTCGGCAGCTTTCCGGGCAGTCCGTTTCCCTTTCATTGCAAATGATGATGATACTACATCAGTATCTATTGTCCAAATAATAATTTTTTTTGGTTCATGTTCAACACTGCCTTTAGTGTGTCGTCTGCTTCTTCCTGTTGCCTGCATTGTACTCCATCAATTGAAGTTTCATCCGGCCGAGATGAACGAATGATGTCAACAATCTTAGTACTGATGTGAGCCCAATCAAACTTCAAAAATGCATTTTCTCCAAGTAACTTGAAGAGTTCTGTCTTATTCTTAATGCAACAGAGGAAGTCATTCCAGTTTTTTGGTAGCATATTTCCTTGTGCTACTTGGCGACGGAGACCAACGCCTCTCTTATCTCTCACACGTTTCTTCAGACAAGTTTTTGAGCTTGTATCCCAAGAAATGTGTATTCTGTTTGCATCGAACCTCTCAGCAACATTCAAAATTCTGTTTTTGAATTCCGTACCACAGTATTCTCCAAAAGTCCGTGAAAATCAAAAAATATATATTTTTTTTGAAAATTGTGCAGAACTCTTAAGATGTAGAGATAAATGTATAGAGACAAAAATAGGATTGCAATACCGCTTAACCGGTTGTCAGGACAGAAAACACATGACGATAATTACCGGTTATTTTAATTTTTTACCGGTTATTTCGGTAAATTCTGCACTTACGATATGTCACGTATTCAACGTTTCTATTTATGTCAGTGACTAGTATTCACTAAATACAGAGTAACTGTCGCAACACTAAGCACTTTTAACAATAATTAAATAATATTATAAAAAGTTAAATCCAAACACCTCGCCCTAAGAAATACAAGAGAGACATTGACAATATCTTTTGACAAGAAATTGAATATTTCACTGCCGCAAATATCCGTAGAACACATTTAGAAGTATGTTATTACCAATTCATATTAACTTATCGACCCACCAATATCGACTGAGGAAGGGCATCTTCAGCTGGAGGTATTCTATGCACAAATATCAGACGACTGACAGATATAGCTTTGAAAAACTAACCCTTTTAACGGGCTATTTTTAAAAAATATTGTATTTTTAGATTAGGTATTCAGTAAATGCTCTATTTGAGTTTATGTTTATAATTTTTGTTATTTAAGTTGATATTTTTGTTATTTACCGAATTATTATTATTTCATTTATATTTTTTCCTTTTGATAAAAAACCTTTTGTTTGTTCATTATATTAAATATACGTATATAAAAATGTTTTTTGTTAAATTTAGATAATTTTGTACATGGAAAAAGACAATTGCCATTTTCGCCACTCTAATGATTCATTCTAAAAATTACCGGTAAATACCGGTTAACCGGTTATTTACATTTTTATTTACCGATTTACCGGTTATTAAAACTTCCGGAAATTGCAATCCCTAGACAAAAAGTGTCATCTTCACAAGATCTTTCAAACAAAGAAAATTGAAATCGGACCGTTTGGAGCTGAGATACAAAAACATTTAGTGCGGCTAATGGCGGCCATCTTTAATAACCGCCATTTCAGTGTTTTACACGGATTTTCAAGTGGCTCCCTGTCTGGAAAGTTACCTTTCAATTATGACCACAGAAAGTGGTACATTTCAATCAAAAAGTGCAGCTTTTTGGCTTTTTTAGCCATGTGCCCGACGTACTATGAGTAGGAATTCAGTGGTCTAGGTCTTAACTTTTTTTTTGTGTGCCTGTGTTCATTACCTAGGTTTATATTTTTACGCATCTTCCACCAATTTGATCTTGCAGTAATTCTAACACACGATAATTATGTGTTAAATAATATAAATTTTTTTTGATAGGTGTAATAGGAATGTAAAAAAAATATGAAAAAATGAATTTTAAAGTTTACTCTGGTGATATAGGGATAGAGGTTTCTTTTACAGCGTGTCCAGCCGGGAGCTTACACGATCCATATCTCGAAAACTACTGAACAAATTTTTGTAAAATTTCGTATGTATAATAAAGAGCTTTGCTCTTTCTAACTAAAATATTTTGACAGTTCTATCACTTCCGGTTATACCGGAAGTAGATGTCAACTTTGTTATTTTAAATGGAACACCCATATTTTTATTATCGGAATTGATAGACTACAAAATTTTAAGGTCACTTTGTATAACAAACCTTGTACCTAAAATTTATAGTTTTCGAGATATTAATTTTTTTTTCACATGCAGATGGTTGGGTTTATCACAATATCTAAAACTAAAAAAATTAAAATGTTACAAGGTTAAATAAAGAATTCTTAAAAATAATTGGTTTTTCTGAACATTCGTGAATATCTCAAAAACCATCGTAGTTAGGTATAGGGAAGTAAATGTAAACTATCTATATTTTTAGTCGTAGAATTTGATAAACCAAAAAAAATGGGGGGTTTCGATTTAAAAAATTGAAGATATTTGATGTTTCTGAATGGAAAGTTGTGACCACTTTTGTACTCACCCTATACAATATTTAAATATTTTCAATTTTTTTTTAAATAATCTACGACTATGCTGATTACTTCTACAGTAAAAGATATTTAGATTCCTGTAGGGGTTATTCACAGGAAGAATTTCTTTAGGGGTCTGCCTGTGTCAATTTTTTGGTAAAAAAATTAATATCTCGAAAACTATAAATTTTAGGTACAAGGTTTGTTGTACAAAGTGACCTCAAAATTTTGTAATCTATCAATTCCGATAATGTAAACTGTCAAAATATTTTAGTTAGAAAGAGCATAAGTTCTCTACTATACATACGAAATTTTATAAAAATTTGCTCAGTAGTTTTCGAGATATGGATCGTGTAAGCTCCCGGCTGGACACGCTGTATATTTTATTGAGCATTTCTAGTCATAAGCAACGTTCATGTGAATGAATAATACAAGCCGCTGGGCCCAATTCCACGTACTTAACCTGCGAGACTCTGCACGCCAGTGGATCTACTGTCAAGACTTATTGCTTCTAGCATAGAGATATCTATTGCGAAATGTACCTTGCTTTCAAGAAGGTACAATCTGACACCTTTTTTTTCATTGAACAATCAAATCCAGCTGATGCAATACAAAGAAATGATTTTTTCACAAATAATATTGATATTGTTTAAAATACCCAATTAAAAAACAATCAAAACCTGGTTAAAGTCGACCCTGAGATTACTATAGCTACTCAATCACGTCGTCTTTCCGGTTTTAGAAAGCCCCGTGTTCACTACGAAGGTTTGAGCAACGTATTTTATTGTCATTAGCGCTGTCAACCGACAGAAAAAGTAAGTGAGATTATTTCAGCGTGGACTATGAACGCGCTACGACTTTTATTAGCCCGGAGCAAATTCTATTTTGTCAATCTAATTATATAAACTCCAGGCTACGAGCACGCGTTTATAAATATCTGCGATGAAAGAAGATTTAAGGATAATACTGCGATAATGAGGCTATAAAGAACCAAATTAGCGTCGTATTTTGCAGAAAATGCCTAGCTGATATACAAACGAAATAGACACTTTTAGTGTTTTAACTCTTAATGTTTTAATAATCCAAAGCTACTGTTTTCATGAATCCGTTTGCATTGTTTTATAAAGTAACTGTTAGGCCTCCCGCGCACTGGCAATTTTTAGTTGTACAACTAAAAGTTGGTAGAGTGACAACCACAAAATGTATGGAAATTGGATAAACACCGCGCATTGTCGATTCCCCAACCGATCCAATTTTTAGTCGTAGGGCTGTTGTCTGTACACAACGTGTTCGCGCGCACTTCCAACTTTTAGTTGGCCACATTATTTTTTATCAGTTCAGTCGTAAATACTACACGCTGGAAGACGTTTGCTATAAGATGGATAACGATAATTTCGGTGAGAAATTAATAAATTGTGCCGAGTGCAGACCTGCATTGTATGATAAGCTGAGAGACCGAAATTTTAAAGAAAAACTGTGGTGTGAAGTATGTTCAGAACTGATCCCGAATTGGGGTCAATTGACTTTTGACGTTTTTTCCTTAACTTTATTACAAGTGCATAAACACATGCTAATTCATCAAAGTCCATTTTTAAACTGATTAATTGGCTCAATTTTTAGTTGGAAGTGCGCGCGAGGTTGAGTTATACAATTTTTTGTCGTTTAATGCGCGCGAAACTTCAACTTTTAGTTGTACAACTAAAAATTGCCAGTGCGCGGGAGGCCTTAAAGTTTATGTTGGTAACTCATAAGTATTCAATATGTGCTCCTTGTGGCGGATTTAGGAGGGGCTATAGGGGCTATAGCCCAGGGCGGCAAATTTTTTGAAAAATACCAAAGGCATATAAAAACAAAAAATTATTATTATTAGTATATAGGTACTATCAGAATATTTTAATTAGTCGAATTTCGGAGATATGAGCTTTACCTTGGTCTTTTTAAATGGAATACCCCATATATTTTTACATCATTTAAAAGGCCATAGAAAAACTTTTTCAATGATGTATGACACATAGTATTTTTCTTAAAAACTATAGTAAATATTAAGTTTTATATTTTCTTACATTAAGTCATGGTAGTCCGAAAAATAAATATACTACGGGAGCCCACCCTAACTGTCCGTGCACCCCCCCGATCCTTGGGGACAATGTTTTTCATAAAGATTAAAACCTAAGGAACAATTTAAGACATGTCCCCAAAAAAAAACTATAACCTTTATTTTTATACTTTTTTACGTAACTCCAAAAATAACGAAGTTAAATGAGGTTCTAACGTTCGCGCGACCACCCTGTACATCGAATTTTCACAATATCTGTTATACAACTTAAATTAGTAGTTGTTTTGCTGACTGTTGGTAAGCCTAGCTGGCCTAGGCCTATGTCTAAATGAATAACGCTTTAATTGCATACCAAAGTTTCATTTCAAATTTTATTTTGTTCTCGTTCTCATATGATAAAACAAGCTAAAAACGTACTCTTCGCCTGTTCACTGAACATTTTATATAATTGTTACACATTCTATAGGGATACTCTTCGCAGTTGTTTGTAAATAATGTTAGTTTTAGAAATTTTTAATTTTATAGTATAAACTTAGTTGGTAAAAGACTCAGTGTAAAATAAAGTAAAAAAAAATTTTTTTTCCATACCTCGTTTAGGTTTCGAACCTGGGACCCTTGGATTCCGAGTCAAAAGCGTAAGAACTACTCCACCACTTAACACGTGTAAATTTTTACATTATGAGAAACGAGGTAAAATTATATTTTCACGGTTGTATATTATATTATAAAATGTATATTTGTAAAATATAAAAATATTTAAATATTAAAATGAAATATCATTTCACCAGATTTCTATTCAATTACAGAAACATAAAAACAAAAAAAATTTTTTTAAAATTTAAATTAATAACATTTTTATTTACTGATCGATTTTGTTCAAAATAGGGTTCTTCCTCTAGATGACACTAACTTACTGTCCAAATTTCAGTACAATCGGATTTTTCTTTCTTGAGTTATCGTGCTTACAAGAAACGTGACGGACGGACGGACGGACAGACGGACATTTTGAAAGTTGTTCAGAATTCGTTCACTAACACAATGATATGAAAATTTTTTCTCTACGAGCGATATTTACGATTTTAGAAATGTGCCGATCAAATACAATATACTCTTCGTTTTTGCGAAGAGTATAATAATAGTATTTTATATAACAAGTGGCTAAAATGGTGTTTTTTTTTTGGGGCGTTTATAGTACGAGCCGAAGGCGAGTGCTATAAACCACACGAGTAAAAAAAACCCTTTTTAGTCTCGAGTTATATACAAAATTTTTTGTATCGCCATTTGAAATTAGAAAACAATGTAATTTTGTAAAAATAGACTAAATTCTATTGCTGTTTCCACAGAAACCAATAAGTTTTATTTCACACTGTGAAATAAAATTTCTTTATTTCACTCTTTTTTCTTTATTTTACACTTGTCAATAATGACATTGTTTTGATTCATTGAAACCGTCAAATAAATGTCATTTTAGGACATGGAGTTACAAAAACAATATTATATATCGATCTGGTTTTTAATTTATTCAAAACCATCGTTGCTAGTACTAATGATTTTGTGCTTTGTGCTACTGACAAACCTATGGGGAGAAAGCGTAAAAGGGAGTAAGCGAGGAGGAAATTGACCTTTTAAAAGGGGAGATGAGGTGTAGAACAGGTGTGTGTCACGGCACATATCAAGGTGATAGTTCATTCCAAACCCGCTATAACATATCTGCATTGATGCTTGCCACAGTTCTTGTGGTGCGTAGTCTCAAGTCATCGAAATTATGAGCAAGCAGAGGGACGCAAAGCCTTGTCTCACAAGTCTCCAAAGAAAAAAGTCGCGCGGTGTAAGATCAGAGCTCCTTGGTGGTTGACCTCTGTTGCACAGCCAATCCAGCAAATGTTTTGTTCAGATATTTTCTAATAGACTGGTGCTAGAAGGACGATCCTCCATACTGTTCGAAGATGAAGTTCTCCCGTCCCCATGTACTTGGCATCAACCAATAGAACAACATTTGGTAATATGTAGCTCCTGTTACTCTGTTTTCTTCAAAGAAAGGTACCATACACTTTCGTGCCGGATGCTGCACAGAACACATTCCGTTTTGGAGAAACCCTCACTTGTTTTACTATCATTCTCGGATCTTCAGTTCCCCGTATTCGCACGTTGTGTTTATTCACTTTGCCACTTAAGTTGACTCCGCACTGAAAATTATCCGATCAAGAACCATCTTCATTACGTTGCAGCATTTCAAAGCAGAAATGTCGACGTTTCACGTTCTAATAACATAGAAGAATTGGAAAACAAAACACTAGCTGCGTTTTGGACAATGACTCCTGTCATGATTGGAAATGCAACATATGCTGTAAGGAGAAGGTGTCAAAAATGCATAGATGCCAATGGAAGACAATTCGAATATTTATTGTAGTTTAGTTTTTCCTCTTTTTGGCAAAATTATTTTATATTATAAGAAGTGTTGTTGTTAATAGTTTCCCATGACCTCCTCACAAATACAGTGTGTCCCAGGATAGATGTAACAACAAGTGTAATGGACCAAAAATTTTGGAATGGTATTTGGGGATTGAGTCCTGCTTGTTTTAAAACTAAAGTAAACCAAAAATGACTTGATTTGGTGTTATACAGGGTGTTTTATAAGCAAAGTTGTAAAAAACACCACTAATAAAGTACCTTTATTTTTCAAAATATGAAAAAATTCCACTAAGAAAAGTTATATAGAATGCAATTTTATACCTCTATACCAAATTTCAGGAATATAAAATTATTTTTTTGAAACTTCCCATTTTTTGCGAATTAAGAGTTGAATTCATATTTAAAATTGTGTAGGAGCAAATGTTAATCATCTCAAAAAGTAGGCTATTGGTAAATAAAAAATTGAATATAAGAGATGTGAGAAGGTATAATGTTAATCGAACTAATTGTAAAACAAGAAATAATTACTAAAAGAAGATTAATGAGGTTTAAAAATTATAACAAGTAATAAATGTCAAAAACATGACAGATTCACAAACAAATTAATTATTGACCAATACAAAACAATGTTTACAATTTTTTTATTATTCGAGTAGCTACCAACCACATCCACACACATTTCGATCCTTCGCCTGAAGTCCTTAAAACTGTTTCGAATATGATCTAACGGTATGGAGTTTACGGCATTTGTAATTCTCTGCTTCAATACTGCTGCATCGTTAGGGAGTGGTTCAGCGTAAACCAACTGCTTGAGGCGACCCCATAAAAAGAAATCCAATATTGATAGGATAGGTCTGGGGATCTCGCCGGCCACTTGATCGGTCCATTCCTGGCAATCCAATTTTCTCCAAAATTTAAATTCAACCACCGATTAACCATTTCTGTGGAGTGGCCAGGGCAACCATCTTGTTGAAAATGAACTAAAGGCATATCTCTTAAAATATTTAAATGTTCTTCAGAAAATCTTCAATCAAGAAGCTGTAAATAAGTGTGCTGGTTTAACCTTCCCTCAATGAAATAAGGTCTAATAACTCCAACGTGATAAGAAACGGCACACCACACATCCACTTTTTTATACTATTGTCTTCTACAATGAATTCTAAAATTTGGATTTTCAGAAGCCCAAAACCGACAATTCTGAGATGAAACAACACCATTGGTTGTGAATGTGGATTCATTTGAGAAAATTATGAAATTATGAAAAAATCTCTCTTCCATGATTTTTTCTCCAATGGTCAAACAAAAATCCAACCTATGGCCGTCATCTCTCTCTTCAAGCGTATGTTTATAATTTGCTTTATATGCCCTAATTTTCTTTGCCTTGTACATTCTTTGGAGTTCAGACTTGCTAATATTAATAAGAGCTGATCTCTCTCTTAGTGGCATCCTAGGATTTTCTATAACAGAGGCATGAGCTATAATAGCCCCAACATTGTCTTCATCATATGCTTTTATTTTTCTTTTCATGTTAAGAACACTACCAGTAGCCAGAAACTTTTTAATTATTCTCATAGCCTGAGTACGGGACAAAGCAGTGTTTGGAAATTTCAAATTAAATTGGCTTACCTCTTCTCTTAACGAGTTTTCACCGCCAATTCCGTAGCATTGCACAATATAATTTTTTTCGCCCACTGTGAGTACCATTTTCACTTAGTTTTTTATGCTTGGTTCGTTAATTTGAAACAGAAATTAAGGATAATATTGACTACGTTTGACAGATAGGTCAATAATAAATGATAAATGTGTATCCACTGCTTTTCTCATAGCCTACTTTTAGCTTCTACATAACTTTAAATATTAATTCACAAAAAAATCATTTCTATGCAGTTTTAATTGAATGGTTCAAAATAAAATACTAATTTATTGAAAAAATGGGAAGTTTCAAAAAAATAATTTTATATTCCTGAAATTTGGTATAGAGGTATAAAATTGCATTCTAAATAACTTTCCTTAGTGGAATTTTTTCATATTTTGAAATATAAAGGTACTTTATTAATGGTGATTTTTACAACTTTGCTTATAAAACACCCTGTAGAACACCAAATCAAGTCATTTTTGGTATACTTCAGTTTTAAAACAAGCAGGACTCAATCCTCAAATACCATTCCAAAATTCCAAAATTTTTGGTCCATTGCACCTCTTGTTACATCTATCCTGCGACACACTGTATATTAAATTTTTCGAAAATTAACCACTTTTTCTAGAGATAAATATGACATATGATATATCGTTGGATAGCTAATTTAAGTTGTGATCGAATAATGAAATAATTTACAGGGTGTTCCATTAAAAAAACACAAGTTATGTTTATATCTCGAAAACTGAGGCATGCATAACTTTCTTCTTAGCAGCAACGGATTCTACTCAAAAAGTGCCTTAAGAGTGTGTTACTCGATTTTCGATTTGACAGTTGGTAATTGAGATCTAAAGGTCATCCATAAATGCCAATTTTCCAAAAACGCTCTGTAGCTCGGTAGTCGAAAAAAATAGACGATCGCGGTTTACGCCATTGTTTGTTTCTCGAAAATCGAGCTCAGGACACCTATATTGGTTTTTGTCTATCTGCCATAGTTTTAGAGAAAACCCCAAATCCCATCTAATTTGAAATACCAAATTAAAAGCTATTTCAGGAGGTTTTACACAGTCTTTCAACTGTCTATAGTGCATATCTTAATACAACACATTCAAACAAATAGAATGACGTCACAATAATAGGGCAGCCAATTTGCATGACATCAATGTCGTTTTCGCTAAACAGTAATTATATTTTTGCCATTAGTTGCAAAATTACCTCTAATTTAAAAATTATATCTACAGGTTACTATTTAATTAGTTTAGTAATTATTAGTTTCAAGATATTATTTTGGTTACTTATTTTCTACCAAACAGCGAAAGGCATAGGGTAAAATTGAAAAATTACCTTCGAGACTGCTGGGCAGATTGTGGTTGTATTGAGGGTTGTAGGCGGGGAGCGGGGATTTCACCGCCTCCGTTAAACATTTTGGTATTTTGTTGAGCGGTGGACTCCCTAAAGTCCGGGTCAGTCGCAATAACTTCAACTGAAAAAGAAAAAGAAAAATATCAATAGTTGAATATTCCCAAGAATAATTCGTGACTACTACAAATCAATAGCCATTATCAATAAACACACATTAAAACATTTTTATTATTTTGAAATATCACTGCTCAGTGGAATTATCGTAAACGTTTAAAATCCCTGTATAACCTATTCCCTCACAATATGCATTAATACAAAGAAAAATTCAATAATTTTTTCTCTTAGTATATTAGTACAGTACCTAGAGGTAAAAAATATGCAAAACTTCGGAATAATGTCATATTGAATGGATTTCGTTCATTTTTGGCAGTATAATAGTAAATGCTTCACAGAAAAGTTTCTATATTGTGCGGAGGCTTGCTAATTTATAGGGGGTGGATGCCACCCCTTCTCAGGAGGCGGCACTTAAAAAAATATATATTTATTGGAGTTGAAGTAGAATCACATTTTAAGAAGAAAAGGTTCTATGCAATTTTTCACATAAATTGATACTTTTTAAGTTATAACTTCAAAATTGCGATTTTAGCTTAAAAAAAAGGTATTTTCAACCGGCTTTCGTCAAATGTCTCGAAAAGTATTACTTGATCGAAAAAATGTTACAGATCAATTATAGAAAGTACAAACTGGGAATTAATTATATTTTCTGTTTATTGATGTAGGATTAATAATTTCGGAGATATATAAGTTTACATTTGGCATCCAAGTGTTCATAAGATAATTATTTAGAGTGAGAGTTAAATATCTCAGAAACTGTGACACCTACGTCAAGGATGCTAATAGGTAGAATAATAGGTTATTAATTAAGCTTTCAACTACTTTTTCATTTGTTTCTGTTGCATAAAAAACAAAGAAGTTATGACCGAAGCAATGTGCGTCTACACATTTTTTTAATAACAACGTCGCCATTTTGTTACTGTAATTAGCCAGTAATTAAAAAAAGGAATTTCAAACACTGTTTCTCATTAATATATAGCATAACGTAGATGCTCAAATTGTTTCGTTTGTATACAGCACTTGCTTTAGAAAAAAATACTATAAAACTATAAAGGTATTTTCGATAAAACGTAGTTTGTGTTATTTATGTTGTTACTTCAAATAAAATCGCTCTTTTTGTATTGGCTATGATTTATATAAGATTGAAATGTGTAGGGAAAAGAATATAAAAAAACCCTACTTAATTTGTCAAAGATGAAAAACCTCTGTACACGAAGTACAGATTTTAAATGGTATGGGTTTAAACGAGGGGTCAGGGGTTGATAGGGTGAGGTGTTTTTAAGGGAGGTGTGTTTTTGTGAAAGTGTGGATTTTATGGGGGAGGATTTTGTCAGTCTTGTAGAGGTAAGTCGTAAATGGGTAAACGTTCGTATATGTATTTGTAGTTAAGTCTTGTGTCAGTATCGAGTTGGTCATTTTGTATGTAAAAAACAATCAAGATGCCTATACGCTCGCCCCTACCTGCTCTACTAATTCTCGGTTTTCTCATTAACTAATCTTCCTGTGTACACACCTCACCATACTCATTTCACTACCAAACCCAAAAACACCTCCAAATATTTTAATTTTTGAAAAGAGCAAAACCATCACTCTAGTTTCTACATCACAGCAATTGTGCTACAGGTACCTACTAACTATTCGGTCGTAAAAATTTTACCAAGAGTGTAAAAATAGGTTAAGTACCAATTTAAAAGTACTACTGTAAATCCCAAATTTAATAAAGTTTTATTTACAATTAAAAAGGCTTTAAAATGTTCATAAAATGTTTGACTTGCTTTGTCATCTTTGAAGCAAACATAATTTTATTATTCATTATATTTTTAATTACTTAAATGCTATAATAAATAAGATTTAATACTTACTGACATCACTTAACAAATTGTTGTCATCTCGCATTCCTTGGTCATCTTGAGTCACAGTATCTAAACAGAAAATTAAATTCAAAATGAGACTAACTGGACATGTCCAGTGTCAAAAGTGCTCAAGATACTTAGTCTTTGCACCGAAGTGCTTGCGGAGAATAATAAGTATGATTAAGACACTCTTTTCACTGGACTTACAAGGACAATCATATATTTAGCAAAATGTGTTCGCAATAATACATAATAGGTAACTCAAATGTTTATTTTATAAACTAAGCTCTAGCCTATTGAATTTTAAGTCGTAACGTATTTTTACTTCCTACGTCTATGGGGTTACATACAGGGTGAGTCAATAGTATGGTATTAGAAACAGTTCGAAAGGAATTTTTAGGTGTCTTAACAGATTTTGCCTATTTAGCCTATTTTTAATCGACTTTAGGAAAGAGGTTCTCAGTTTTGTTATATGTTTGTCCGTGTGTAAGTATGTCCTCGTAGTTCGAGAACTATTGGTTCGATTTGAATGCGGTGTGGTTTTCATTGATGAAATGGATTATCAGTTGGGAAAGGTAACAGGCTATATCAGGACAACCACAGCGCCGTGAGAGGCAAGCAGGAAAGAGGAATACAAATCATGGGTGAAACTAAAACTGCAGATCTCGCAAATTGCTTTACCCAGTAGTTCCACATAATAAATCAACTGCTTAATACATATTTGCAAAAAAACTAGTTTTGGAGATTGACTTACTCGCGAGATTTATTGTGAATTTTGTTAAATAAATGATTACGATAACTAAACTACTAGTCTGATAACAATGAAATTCAATAGAACTCTGATAATTGATAGACCAACTTTATACCGCTTTCTGCATCGTTATCCGCGAGATCATTTTTCTCGAAAACTGTTAATCCTAGAAAATAGTTTCAAATAGAAAAGTTGCCTCCGTCCTTTATCTTTATGTTTTCTGGATATACCTGGTATCTATTTCGAAAGATAAAATAGTTTCCGCTTACTCTATTTACCCTTGCAAATGTTCACATTCATTCATTATTTATAAGCCTATTCTTGATTTATTTTTACAAGAATAGGCTTATAAATAATGGATGAATGTTTCAATACTCTACTGATGAGAACTAACGAGTTCGAAAAAACTTGTACAACTTGAGAGTTGAAATAGACAAGGTTTAATAATTGTTGTGAATGACTGAATTTCAATAAATAATTTAAGTAATTTCAATATTTTTTTTGCCTTGAAATGCTAGGAATCCTATCATGTAATTCAATACTTCGTCAGTATTAGCTAGAAGAGTAGTTGTTTTGATTGGTTTTCCAATGATGAGTGTCTTAAAGTGTTTTCCTAAGTAGTACATTAGCGTGACCAGATTAAGGTACCAATATACAGAAAATAGATAATTTCATATTAAATAAAAAAGTGTGAATGACTGAATATAAATAAATGATTTAAGTATTTCTAATATATGTTTTTGCTTTAAAATGCTAAGAATCATATCACGTAATTCAATACTTCGACAATATTAGCTAGAAGGGTAGTTGTTTTGATTGGTTCTCCAATAATGAGTGTTTTAAACTAACTAGTATATTAGCGTGCCCAGATTAGGGCAACAATATATAGAAAGTAGGTAATACATAAAAAATGTGTAAGTTGTGATTTGCTTAATGCCTAAATAATATTCTCTAATCATGATGAAAACAAATAAATAAAAATAATTAATTGTGGAAGTGCAGTATTTCCTGATTTTATCAATTTTATACAAAAAAAAACTTCTCTCTTAAATTTTGTGCTAGTTTTGCCCACAATAGCCTTTATCGTCCTCGCTTTAGGGGTGGCTTTAGTATCAGCGGATATACAAGGGCTTGAAATGAGTTCAATAATCGAAGTTTTGTTCTGATTCCATGCATTTTATGCAAAAAAGACAAGTTTAATTTTATGTCCGTACTATCCTTAGAAAACCCCATTTTAAAATTTTGTATTTGTATTTATCTGTCAAAAGTGACATTGTGTCATGAAGCTAGACAATCAAGGTATTCTGTATCTGTATTCTGTATCCAACTGTTCTAATTGTATCATTCACATTAATACTAGAATGTAATCGTTTTTGAAAATAAAGCATATTGTTATTAAGGTATCAAGGGTGTTATAAGGATAATAACGCACCGAGGTCGGTAGTGTACTTCTCGAGGGCCTCTGGCCCGAGGGAATGTACGTCGACCGAGGGCGTCATTATCCTATAACACCCGTGGTGCCTTCAACGTGTAATGTCCTACAAGTCTGTTATTTAATTCGAATTTTTTTTTTTGACATTTACGATTTATTAATTTGACATCTATTATGTTCAGAACGATTTAATTTAAAAGAGAGTAAAAATCAAAATTGTTTGTAAACGCCGCCGTTGCATAGCAACGCATTTTTTTGTCAATAACGCTATCATAATTTAATTGTTTTGGGTTGTTTTATAATTTTATAATGCCTTAGGGCGTTATTTTTCATTTAATGTATCTCAAAATAGGGTGGTTATGTGGTTATTGTAAAATAACAGACTTGTAGGACATTAAATAGTTATATGGATTGTAAATGTTAAATTTACTCTTAACACTAGCGTTGAAAGTAACTCACTTTTAACACTGGTGTGCATCGAAGTTCCCGATTAAAACTGTAAGTAATGAAACATTTTACGTTGTTTCTGGCCCAGAAAACGGCTTTGCTTAAAAAATCACGTTTCTGATTTTATATGAGGATGTCGAGCTGCGGTCTGCATGCCTTCAGCGTACGCTTCTGTGTTAGTGCGCGGCCCAGTCTTTTTATGTACCTCTTTCGTGTTATTTTGTTAAAGATCTGTTTAGTATGGTACAGTTCATTTATTTACGTATGTACCGTTTTGAGATGCAAAAAGGCATATCGTGTTTGTAAATTTATTTTAAGTATGTTTACCTGCATTTTATGTAACTACATTTTCAGTACGGTTTCTTTTGTTTATGTAAATTGCAAGTAAAGCATTTTTTACTGATTTCATTTATTTGGTACCTTCTATTTGTGTATTTAATGCCTCAAGTAATGTATTTGCTTGATATCTAGCGCTGACTTTCTGTTTTATGTGTATGTTTATATATTACCATTTTACTGAGCAAATCTTATTTGTTATATTTAATGAAAGCATTATTGTTGCTCACCCCTGGATTCTTATGTTCACCGAAACTACTGCCGACTACTGCCAATTTGCGGGTTTCATTTCTCGACCCCCCCTCCCACCTACTTAAAATCTATGTAGTTACAATTTGGCTACGGCCAAGTTAAAATTTTGTTGCTACAGCTTAGTCGAGAGAAGCACACAGTCATCAGATTGCAATTATACGGTAGCGTCGCCTTGTTTTTTTTTTCTTTTTTTTAATTGCCTTATTTATAATAACGTTCTGGGGAAGTTTAGCTAATGCTACTCCACCTCTTAACCAGGACAGCGAGATGTGATACCCATCCAAGTGCCGGACTCAACCGGCGTGTCTTAACTTCGCCGATGGATGTCTCGTCACTGAAACCAGTACCGTTCCTCATCTCACGTGAGTACGCCACTTCACCTTTTCTGCTTCGATGGCCCAAAAACGGAACAACGTACGACTATGCAGCTTTAAATTGCATTTGCCAGGATTTATCTTAGATCTGATTAAATTTTGAGCAATAGGTAGTAGTCGAGCGAATATAGAGATATTTTAAATCTTTTCAAGGTCACGTATTAACATAGGTAAAAAATATATATCTAAATACATTCTGAATGATAAAATATGGATAAAACCTTAATAAGTACTTTGTTTCTAAAAATGTAGTTTTAGATCAAATATCTTGAAGGAACGACTCAACCCATTGTCTTGTGGTTATTGCATTGTATTTTTCACATTTTAACGTAAATATTGCGACGTATTGGGTGGACTAATTACTATTTAGGCGTGTTCATATGTCCGATGGGTTGGGGCCCACATATGGTCCATACGTCTGGTTGCGAAAAACAAAGAAGTTAATAATTGATTACACATTTTGAAATAATTATTTGTGTAGCACGTGTAGTTTATTTGTGTTTATAGCAAGCAGTTAATAGTCAAGTTTATTAGTTACACAACATTCCCTACTTCACGATTAATCCACATCTTACAAGCGCGAGTCACGGTTGTGTTTTTAACGTGTGAACCGTAAACACCCACGCTTCTGAAATAATAATCAGTAAACGATCCATTATAAATAAGTTGGTAGGTGGCAGAATTAGGTAACAGACTCTTTTTGTTACGTTTAATAATATGTGAGGGAACAACACGCCATATACAATTGTACAGTATTCGCCCTAAGGAATAAACTACCAAAAAAAAAATTAGTACGGCTTCCACTTTCTGCAGTTTCGGTCTGCTTGACCTAAAATGGATTTTTATCAAATTACAGTACAGTACAAATGGGACCTAACTCGCGGAGTTAATCTAAGAAGAAAATAAATCATTGTAGCTAAACTGGTCTTTCTTAATTTTACGGAAAAATTCTATTTGGATAAAATATTTTACATTAAAATGCCAATTTTCATTGCATTTGAACAAAAAAATAATAATACTACAAATTAAAGTAATAATTTTTTGCCACAAGTGTGTTTTGCATTTAAAACTTTAAACTGGCACACATAGATATACACGCGCACGCGCACACGTACTTACAGACGCAAAGACATTTTTTATTCGATATTTCAGTTCAGTTTGTTGTGGAACAGATATCTGTACAAGAAATTTTTTTCTACGATGATTATTAAAATTTACTTTCAATTTATAATAAATTTATAATAAAGTTAGAATACAGTCAAAAGATGTACAATTTACTGAACCATAGCAGATACGAAAAAAAATAATAGAAACATTATTGCAGAAAATTTAGTCAGCTTTAATTTCGCATATAGCCACTTTTTGATTAGGGCTAACTGTTTTCGAGATATGAGCGAAAAACCAAAAACCAGGATCTTCTTCGTGCCCCACTGCATCCCCCCCACCTCCTACGTTCAGGGACTTTTGGTATGTTTACCTCCAAAATAGTCCAAACACAGCCCTCTAGCCCCCTTAGTATTGCCGGAATAATATAATTCCGTACAAACCTAAATTTCCTGACACTTGGAACCAAACGACGAAGGAAAACGATTGGACTATTTGTGGATCAGAGAGAAGTGTCTCACGGAAAGAAATTTTGAAAACAACAATATTTTTTCGGACGAAGTTGTTTCGTCACAAACTTGTAGGTACTGGTCAGATGAAAATCCAAATTTTGGAATAAATTGCGAGGATGCTAGCAACGTGAACTGCTGCTAGCTTTCTCGGTATGTGCGGGTGACACACCTTCCCAAAAATACTTATACGCCCGTTACTCCAATTGGGTCTGTTGTGTGTACACGTACAATAAAATACGCCATGTTAATCAAACCGTAAGTAATTCAATTTCGAGTGGATTTTAATAAGTACCTGCGATCGATTAAATTATGTAATAAAATTGGATAAAGAGCTTAATAAAAAATAAAGCATTTAATATTCTCGTTAATGTGTGGCTATTCGATTTGTTGTGAAACTCAAGGCAGAAATCTATTGGTCGTCTAATAGTCTATTAATCTCTTATGTCATCACCATTATTTTGATTCCCGTTCGAATACGAATCTCAGGATGAATGAATTAAATTCATTATGGATCGCAAATTAGTTAATCTCATTAGTACATTACAGTATTGCCAGAATATTTGTTATTTGGTTAGTTTAAATTAAAAAAAATTGAGTCGTATATGTAGATAAAGGTTAAGGTATTATTTCTGTTGATATGTTTTATTTACGAAAGACGAAAATAACTAATGCGCTTTTGTTTCATTTTTGAAATTTTCTCGTGACCCCCCTAGCTCCTTACCGCGCCCTACACTTTGAGAACCATCGATATAGGTACCCATTTACAATGTATTTTTTTTCTCTTACGGTAAATAAAGATACTGTCAACATTATTATTATTACCCCGGTTCTTTTTACCATGGTGTTTCTTACTTATCCCAGTAAAAAAACAAACAAAATAAGGCAGCAACTTCCAAAAAAATATACTTAATTTTTCTTTTACTCGGAATCTAGATAAAAGTGTTGTTTTTACTGTCAAAATACACGGTCTGTAGCCATTTTAAAAGTGATCGGGAAAATCTATTTTTCACTAGTAATTTACCTGAAATATTTACTCCATTTAATTCGTCTTTACGAATTACCACGTCATTTTACATTTTTAACAACAAAACTTCAATGTATTGCACAACGGGGGAAAAGCAAACTTATTTTCAAGTTTATTTTTAATATTTTGGAATTTATAAAAGATATTTCAGGAATAAATTCATAATAGCCAAAGCATTCCTCTCACGTATTCACAACGCCCATCATTAGTATATAATTAAACATGCTTCACATGTTACGTGTTTTTAATTTTTTTGTTGGGAATGGATTAACTAACAAAACTGTTAAAATTAGGAAAAATGAGGTCCGTTTACATTTCAGCTAATTCGCCGTAATGATGAAAGCTCGAAGATAAGCTCATGATTGGATCATAAAGATAATGTAATTGAGTCGATCTGGAATGTGCGTGCACGTTAATTTTTCATGGATAATAAGAATACCTTAGTTTTGTATCTGCTTAATTTGTGTCTCAACCGCTGCACAAAATATCATTATAATATACAAAAGAAAGAACGAATATTAATGTTTTGTTCATTAGGAATTTATATATTAATAATAAATAATAAACTTTATTTTCCTTTTATGACAATATGATACAATATTGTATAGGAATAGTCAGACTTAATATCGAAAAGAGAGAAGAAAAACAAAAAAAGAAGTATTATGATTTACTTCTTTACAGATCAAAATATTCTTCTAGTTTGTAGAAGGTTTTGCTAATTAAAAATACTTTGAGTTTCTTTCTAAATAGTGACAATTTATGGCAATATTTTATTTCCACAGGGAGGTGATTAAAAACTCTAGGTCCTAGAGTTTGATTTGGTGAATTTACAAAGACATTTAATTTATGGAAGGACACATAAAGATCATCTTTTTGCCTGGTATTTACCTTATGTAGATGATTGTTACAAATAAATTTACTCTCGTTTTTAACGAGAGTAAATTTATTATATATATTATTATATTATTATATATATTATAGTCCTTAAATGCATTTTTACAGGTCTCTCTTGTGAATAAACCTACCATACATCTTATCACACGCTTTTGGGCTAAAAATACATCATCTGATAGGGTGGAAACCCCCCAAAAACAAACATTATATCTTAGCCGAGAATCAATTCACAATGGCTTTTCCCGTTTAAGCAACTGTCAATATTTTATACCCAAAAATTTTAAATGGACGTCCTTGTTGATATTGACGTATTAAGTATCGAGTTGAATATTTGAATAATTACATTTCTTTTGTCTATTGTGAAACACTAATGTTTTCTCAACATTAAAATAAAGATAATTTTCACTATACCAATTACTAAGGTTTTCCAATAAAGTATCATATTTCATATTTCAGAAAAGATGCAGCGAGCTCTCGTTATGGTAGACAGATGGTGTACCGAGGAAGGTCTTTCCGTGAATCCAAGGAAGCAGACCACTGTGGTCGCCTTCACAAGAAAGAGGAAACTCAACCTGGGAAGACTATATCTCCGGGGAAATGAATTGCAGGTGAGCAATGAAGTGAAATATTTGGGACTGATTTTAGATACCAAATTAAACTTCAATGCACATCTAGACAGAGTCACTACCAAAGCTACGCGGGCCTTATGGGCCAGCAGAAGAATGGTAGGCAAAAACTGGGGACTACAACCAAGAATGGTGCACTGGCTGTACCAAAGGGTTGTAGTACCAATAATAACATATGCCTCCCTGATCTGGTGGGATAAAGCCGGAAAAGGGGAGGCAATAAGAAAACTACGGAAAGTACAAAGACTGGCATGTCTAGGCAAAACGGGAGCAATGTCAACAACGCCTACCGCAGCCATGGAAGCGCTACTTTGCCTGCCCCCACTACAGCTAGTGGTGGAGAGTGAGGCACTGTTGGGAGCGTATAGGCTGAAAATAAACGGACATGGGACCATTCCAAGAATAGGATACCACACCGAAATATTCCAACAAATAGGGAAAAATCGACTACTAGATATGCAGTCAGACAGAATCAGCCTAAGCCACAACTTCACAAAGATCTTCAGGGTATACATACCCGATAGGGAAGAGGAAGGAACAAGGCAACTGCGAAGACATCCAAATGATACCATATGGTATACTGACGGATCGAAACCGTCAAGTAGTACTGGAGCAGGTGTTACGGGGGACCAACCAGGGACAGACATCAGTCTGAACCTGGGCAGTGCCGCAACGGTGTTCCAAGCAGAAGTCACGGCCATGGAAATCTGTGCACAAGAAATGATACGGAGGTCATATACTGACAAAAGAATCCGCATCATCACTGACAGTCAAGCAGCTATCAAAGCTCTGAATGCAGTACAGATACGTTCCAAAACGGTAAAAGACTGCCTTGAATTCCTAGCGAAACTGGCGGAACACAACAGTATACAACTGGAGTGGACGCGAGGACACCAGAGCAATGAAGGCAACGAAAAAGCAGATAAGCTGGCCAAAGAAGGCGCAAAAACAGCCTTGATGGGACCTGAGCCATCCTGCGGGATATCATACAATACCGCAAGAGGAATGGTAAAGGAACTATTGAGTCAGAAACATATCTTGTACTGGACCGGCGCGCCGGGGATGAGGCAGTCACGTATGTTCATCACCGGCGGGCCATCCATGACAAAGACCAACGAATTGCTAACGCTGAGCAGAAAGCAGCTGAGATATGCAGTGGGAATCCTAACAGGACACTGCACACTGAATAGACACCTAACTAACATAGGTGTGAAAGATAATCCAGAATGCAGGATGTGTGGTGAAGATGAAGAAACTCCTCACCACATACTATGTGAATGCCCAGCCTTAGTGGCTGGGAGGTTCTCACACTTCGGGGGACTAACCGTAACCCCGGAAGAAATAGCCAGAGCTCCCATTGACCGTATACTCTCCTTTTGGAGAGGAACGGGATTAATGGGATAACGAGACTATGGGGTATAATAAGCTTAAGCTTCAGTACAGCGGGGCTTCGGGACCGCAACCCATAAGGAAAAAAAATCATATTTCATCTCTATAATATCAACATTTTTACCTGATAGTATAATAAATGTGTCATCTGCGTAAAAAGTAAAAACTGCTAAAGTACTCAAACCATCCAGATCATTTTCAACCCAGTCTAAGGCCCTTTACTGCATACTTAGAAAGTTTGTATATAAGTTTTTATGACTGACGCAGTCAAATGTCCTGCTTAAATCGCAAAAGATACCAACAGGGCATTTACCTGCTTCGACATGCGTTGTTATCTTTTCATAAAACGATTGCATTGCACTATGAGTTGATTTATTATTTAAAAATCCATCCTGGTTATGTGAAAGTGTATTATTTTTATTCAAGAAAATCAGTAATCGGTTTAAAAAGCAATATTCAATAATTTTTGAAAACCCTGAAGGTACGGTAACTGGTCTGTAATTTTGTAACTCTTGTATATTGTTTTTTTATGAACAGGAATAACTTTCCCAATTTTTAAAACTTCTGGAAATGCTCCAGCAGAAAATGAAAGCTTCGGTCTTCCCCTTTAAAATGTTTTATTCATTTCTTTAAAAGTTAGGAAAGTTGTTATGCTGAAACACACGGAAAAAGGCTAATTTTGGCATTCACGTCTTGGCTGGTACGTTGGCTTGCGACCCTAGAACTTTAATTCCTATTTTATAAGATAACGGTTGCATTTACGAAATTTGCAAGTACATTTTTTGTCTAGAATTTTGTGCTTTATGATTTTTTAAATTTCGTCTTAAAAGTTTTTTGCAAAAAAACAATTTTTGGGAGTTTGACGCCATCTTGTTTTCTTGCAACCGCGGTAGCCTTGAGATCTTTCTTATACTTTTCTAGTTGCAAAGACCTACTTCTACGCAAAATGTCACAAGGAAGGAATTATTTAATTCCAGCTCAAACTCCTGGAGACTGGCCTAACCGCCCAAAAAATAATTTAAAATCGTGAGGTCAGGTAATCCTGCCGGCCATTCAGTGATTCTGGCCACAGCCAACATTGGCACTGCATATAATAATTTGAGTTACCATTAAGTTCACAGACAGTAGTGAAAAATCGATAGGTAGATTTATCAGATAAAAAATAAGTAAACACAATACAACACACAAAAATAACAGAAACAAAAACATTACAAAGGCCACATATAGAAGCAATTTTTAGTTTAGTTAGCTAGTAGTACATATCAGTTTGTCTCACACAATGCGAAAATGATTATGGAAGCATTTGAATTCTATGAACCATACTTAGGACCGGTTTATCAGTGCGCGGTTAAGCACTTTATCCTGCAGCTAAATTAACTAGAAGTTTAGAAGTTGAAGTTGCAATATTGAAATGTTTAATAGAAGCACATTCTAAACTTCTAGTTAATTTAGCTGTAGGATAAAGTGCTTAACCGCGCACTGATAAACCGGTCACATATGTTAGAATATATAGATATTTCAGTTTTCTTGCTGATATCTCTACCGCAAGTATTACTTCAGAGACAGATAATGTCGCAAAACTACCCATAAGAAAAAAGGAAAACTAAGACTTAGACCGAGATTAATATAAAACGAAAATACGGATTATTACTCATACATTTTGCTTAATATATATCATGAGATGAAAAATGAGTGCTAAACTACCCGGCAATTTGCTATGTTATTAATTAATTGCTAATAATTACTGACACCTTATCTATATACTATTTACTAAACATACACATAACAACAAGTTTAATAATAATATGCAAAGAAGAAGGGGTAAAATATTATTTGGGTATTCAGCAGATAACTTTCTAAGAAATCATTCGTTCCTTTCATATATTATGATGTAAGCAGAAATACAACATATTTATTTTTTTAAAGAAGGGATAAATTGTATTGTCTAAAAAATCTTAGTTGCAGCAATTTTTTCTTTTTTTTTCTTTCTGAGAGTTTCGACCACATACTTATGCATTCCCTTCTAACAAAAATGTTCAAAGAATCAACAAAACAATACAATTATACAGACTATTATTGGAAAATATCTTCTACGTCTGTAACTTTTACGTCAAAGGAACAGTCAGAGTGCATTTTTTAACTGACTTCATTTAGTTAAAGCAATCTCTAACTGTTTCTTTGACATAAAAGTTATAGGAATAGAGGTTATTTTCCAGTAATATACTAAATAATTGTATTAATAATTTCATAGAGTTCTTGGACATTCTTTTTAGAGGAGATATGCATATATGGTAGAAAATTCCCAAAGAAAAAATATGATCAGTTGTATTTACCAACATAATTATATGATAATGTTTTCAATACATAGTTAAAACAATATTAAAAAATTATAGAGCGTATTATTATAGAAAATGTATCAAGTTAGCAAAAAGTTACTATTATAAGAAACGGTGGCGACTCAAAGATATATTGGGATATTATAAACAGAAATAAGAAAAATAAAAATAGATCTTTTTTCGGTCGATTTAAATTCAAATGAAGCAAACAATTGTTTTGTAAATGAAGATGAAAATATAACATTAAATTTGTAAACAGCAAACTCGACAGCAAATAACAGTTGCTCAGATTATCTAATAGGCAACGTTAAGGATAGGATTTTGCAGAGCGGGAGGGAAATATGCATTTATTTTCGGTTTATTATAAATATTTAACAAATCATAAATGGTATAATTTTAAAATAGTTTCAGATACTTCCTATTGCTTTAAGAAATACAACCATGTACAGTTTTTACAAGTACAACAGAAATTTACAATAAAAAATATTATATAGTTGTATTCGTTAGAACAATAGCAATTATTTAAAACAGTTTTAAAGATTATGCTGTTTGGTTTTTCAAATATTTATAATAAACCGAACATAAACGCATATTTTCCTCACTCTGCAAAATCCTATCCTTAAGGCTGCGTTACCATCGTTATCCTCGTATAGAGTCATCACATAAATTTTTCAAATGTGTGTTCTTAAAAACCTCGTTAAAAACGAACCAACACGATTCAAATTTGATTTAATTATTAAAACTAGTTAACTTAAATCTAGTATGTCATATTTTTTATATTTGAATACTAAATGAAATTAAGTTTCCAGTTTTTTCTTTTGGATTATTAAACGCGAACGTGCCCCTCAATCGTCCATAATACACCATTAATTAGTTTGTATTCTTTAATGGGACTCAAATATTAAAATAAAATGTAATACATATTAGAATAAATATATTTAATGTGAAAAAAAAGTAAAAATCGGCGTAATATTTGCTCCTGTAAAAGATTAAAAACCTTTAGAAGAATTTGCTGAATTATGCTAAACTGCCCTCCTAAGCCAAAAAGACGTATCTCAAGGTTTCACTGTTTTGAGATATAGGCATGTTTTGAATTTTCGAAATCGCGTCAATATTTTCAAATATTTACTGATATTTTTTTTTTGTAGTTGTACTAATGTAGAGGTTAATAGTGGTGTAGTTATGAATTTATATTAATTAGGTTACTAGTTTTTTTTTTACAATGAGATACGTCTAATTGGCCTATTTTTTTAGATACGTCAAACTTTGTTAGCACTTTAAAAATATGCATTTCGGCCAAAACTTGAGATACGTCTTTTTGGCTTAGGACGGCAGTAATGTTAGTTTGACGTTTTATTACTAAAGGGTGAGACAGAAATTGTTCGAAAGGGTAACAACACTAGAAACACATAAATGTTAGTGGTCAAAAATTGGCAGAAGAGGCGTGACATCATTTATGGATGCTCCTTAAGAGCAGGGTCGGGCTTTTAATATAGCGCTTCAAAGAACTTTTACTGATTTAATTGTCCGAATTGATGTTAAAACATGTCATTAAAAGTAAAACTGAATAATCGTTTGACTCGCTGTTTGGTAGAGTACATTTTACTAATTTCAATAGCAATGACCACGTCGCGATTCTATTCATACGGCCCTGTACACGCACAGTTTAACCAAAGGACAAGGGTAGATGAACAATATATTTTCGCTCACTAATTTCATAAAAATATGTCTCTATACGTTTTACATTTGAAAAACAATAAGTTGCAATAATAGCATTTCAAAGTAAGCATGTTTGCAGTTTTTTTTAGTAATTTTTGACGTTTGTCCGAACTTTAAATGTATATTTCAGTTAGATGCCCTCGATGAACCAAGAAAATCTATATCTCATTTCATTGTTGACTATTTAAGCCTTTAAATAATGATCAATTTATATTGGTTCATGAAGTGCTTCAATGTATAAAAGACAAAATCGTTTCCGCGGGAGTCGTAGTGGTATTGACGTTGCGTGCGAATTTAAACGTGCCAGCGCTCAAAACCATATATTGTATCATTCATGTGTATTGAATACAAATATTTTTTTATGAAATCGGTCAAGAATGTCTACTTTCTCGGCGCAATTTCAGATTCCAAAATACGCTATTCCAATATTTTAGTCCATGCAACTATCAGAAAACAGTCCAGGAACGTTACTTTCCCGGCTTAGGCAGAAATTATAAGCACTGAATCTCTGACTTTCTTTTTTGTTTATGCATTTAAAAAATTCCTTACATGTTAAATCACCTTCCTCCCCTCAATAACAATGAACCGTTCTATTTCACCGTATTGGAAAAGAATTTCTCTCGGACAGAGCCACGTTCGCGTCGCGCGTTAGTTACATCGATTGGACAGGCTAGGCATGAAGGTAAAGGAGATTGGGACTGTACCTAGTGATTTATAATAACTCACAAGTGAATTATTATAACTCACGCTATCTGTTTATGGATACTATTAATTGTTCAAAAACAGTTCATTAATTAGTGTATAATCTAATAAGAGTAGATAAAGGGGTCTACAAACGATCCAATCAACCAACCGACCTTCTCGGTACACTTTGTATATTGCCATGCGAACTCGTAAAAGTGAGCTGGTCTGCTGGAGCCAACATTGCCGGTACGCTTTGAAGACGCTAGAATTCCAGCCAGTGAGCTGGTCTGCTGGAATTCTAGCGTCTTCAAATTGCCAACTAATATTTTTACGAGTTGGCAATTTTCAAAGTGTACCTATCGAGAAGGTAGGTTGGTTGGGTGGTTGGATCGTCTGTAGATTCCTTATAAGAGTTTTATAGTATTTATTCATTTTGAATGTTTCGTCAGAAAAATGTAAAACGTAACATAAATATTCTTTTACATGGATAAAAATATTTATTTACGTGATGACACATCACCCGAACAAACTGGTCGACGAACAAACAGGCTAGTAACATCGCGCCGATTCCTGTGCGATCTTTGAAAATGCACATTACATACACTACATAGGTCACGTTCATCACGGTGAGCAATCATTTTACATGAACTGCATTTGTTCGACTGATAACAGATGATCGGCAGCAACATTATGTAGCAAAATATTTGTATGATACATGATCCGTGATCACAGATCAATTTGAATTTGAAAAAATTAGATACAAAATAAACACAACTCATGTAAAATGATCAGTGACCGCTATTTGATCGCTTATTGTGATGAACGCGTCCATATACTACATTCGTTACTGTGGGGGAATTTAAACTTACGTTACGTTAAAATAAAATACTAACAAGCTAAAAACGTACTCTTCCCCGGTTTACTAAACTTTTTATATAATTGTTACACATTCTATAGGATACTCTTCGCAGTTTTTTTGCAAATAATGTCAGTTTTAGACATTTTTAATTTTATAGTACGAACTTAGTTGGTGAAAAATAAAGTAAAAATTAAAAAAAATTATACCATACCACATGTGGGTTTCGAACCTGGGACCCTTGGATTCCGAGTCAAAAGCGTAAGAACTACCTAACGCGTAAAAAATGTAAATTTTTACAAAAAAATTCTCAAATTTAAATCATTAATAACATTTTTATTTACTGATCGATTTTGTTCAAAAACAATAGGGTTCTTCCTCTAGCTAACACTAACTTACTGTTCAAATTTGAGTACAATCGGATTTTTCTTTCTTGAGTTATCGTGCTTACAAGAAACGTGACGGACGGACAGACGGACATTTTGAAAGTTGTTTAGAATTCGTTCACTAACGCAATAATATGAAAATTTTTTCTCTACGAGCGATATTTACGATTTTAGAAATGTGCCGATCAAATACAATATACTCTTCGTTTTTGCGAAGAGTATAATAAAAGTCTGAGTAGCTGTATTTATCAATTAGAACCTCTAAACTGTTCCTCACATGCACGAGATCATCACGATTTAGATGTGCCGGATGATACAGAAAAATAAGATCGAATTTTTATTTTTTAATTTGATATGATAGGTAATATGTTAGCAAAACATTACATTTTGTTTTTCATCTACATTAAAATAACATTTCGAAGAATTAAAAACGTATGCATGCATTATGGAACATTAAATTAAACTGGCAACGCTGCTGGAAAAGCGTGCTAAATGATTACCGCACGCAGCGGAAGCCTGATCTGATCCAGATCGTTGCCAACTAATGTTTTTACAGAAAAGCAAGTACCTAATTATCTCAAATATTTTTACAGACACAATTTTTATTGTGTAAA